>JAJOZX010002210.1:15000-592500 GCA_023014485.1 Bathynomus jamesi
AGGTCATCCCATAAGTAATGTCGTTTTTTACGATAGATTAAGTTTAAACTAGTCCAACTCGGTTTAAGCATAAATTTTCCGATGGTTATATCTAAGAGGAGATCTATCGTGTTTCGCTACATACTTTACAGACCTTGACCAGTGAAGACGTGTATTTTGCTTTATGTGAACCCCTCATAAACATGGCGGTATCAGAAGAGCATATCAGGCATATAATGCTTTACGAGTTCAAAAAAGGGAATAGTGCTACTGAAGCAACGCGAAACATTCAGAACGTTTATGGCAACGATATTCTGCATGTCAAACATGGTTTCAAAAGTTTAGTAATGGTGACTGCTGTTTGACAGATGTAGCACGCTCTGGGCGCCCTGCTGAGTTTGATGATGACCTGCTGTTGGCCGCACTTGAAGAAGACTGTTCAACAACTGTCGAAGAATTGGCCCAGAAACTCAATTCATCCCCGTCCACCATCCATCGACATTTGCAACAACTCGGGAAAGTGCCTAAATTAGGAAAATGGGTGTCACATGAATTGTCGGTCGACAATTTGAGGGTGCGGGTAAACATTAGCACAGCTCTTCATTCCCGTGAACTCCAAGATCCGTTTTTGCACCATTTAGTGACTGGTGATGAAAAGTAGATACTGTACCAGAATGTTAAGCGCCGTCAACAGTGGGTTTATGCCGGAGAACCAGCGACACCACAGCCAAAACCAAATCTTCACCCTCGGAAGGTGTTGCTTAGTGTTTGGTGGGATAAAGGTGGTGTGATACACTTTGAAACCAGTGGCGGCTCGTGACTTTCAGTTATGGGGGTGCTGCCTCAGAAATTGCGAACAATTGTGTCGATTATATATATATATATGAGAGAGAGAAAGTCGAATAGATAAATAGATAACTACTCACTACTCAGTCATAAAAATAAGTAAAATAGTATCATCAAATCAATTATAGGGTACTTACGCTTAACGGGTAATTTCGAATTTGCCAAAAATTTTATTTATAAACAAATTCCATTCTTGTTTTTATTCTGAGCGAAAAAATATTCTAAGAAATGAAAGCTATATATTGTAAGTAATCCAATTATTATATAATTAACTTCAATCTCACGACAAAAAATAAATGATAACGAATCATTGATAAATGCAATTCGGAAATTAAATTTCGAATTAGCAAACGATACAGCAACACAACTACCACGTCAGTGTAATGAAATGGTTGACCACCAATAAACTCTTCCTAAATACCAGTAAAACAAATTTCATGATTTTTACTAATAAAAGAAATGTATATCTTGATGAACTCAATGTTAATGAAATCACCATAAAGGAGTGTACTGTAACAAAATTTCTTGGTGTAATGCTAGATAAAAATTTGCAATGGAGTGATCATGTAAATTATATCGCGAAAAAGATTTCAAGGAGCGTTGCTATAATGTTTAAACTTAGAAATGTAGTCCCTAAACAAGTTTTATTGACTCTTTATCATACTCTTGTTCTTCCTTATATAACATACTGCACCCTTGTTTGGGGAAACTCCGCTAACAACGCATTAAATGGTATCTTTGTCATCGAAAAACGAGCAATAAGGTTATTATCTGATGCTGATTTCCTTGATCACTCTAGTGCATTATTTAAAGAGCTAAACCTACTAAAGCTCAATGATATAACCAAACTGGCACATTTTATTTTTATTTACAAGTGTAAGAGCAAAATCATTAATTTGCAATGGGTAAATAGATATTTTGTAACTCATCAAGAAATCCACCCGTATCAGACCAGAAATAGATCAAAGATTGTTATACCTCAATTTAGATTGTCTTCATCTCAAAAACTACCAATTTTCATTGGATTGAAACTATGGAATGACTTGCATGCCGATATAAAAAATATTGCGAATGTAAATTTGTTTAAAACCAAGTTAAAATCCCGATTAATAATGGGATACTAACAAAAATCTTGGATTAATGTCCACTAATAATGTTTAATATTGTCCATTAATATTGTTTAATATTGAAATACAGGCTTTAACTATTAATAATACTTATTTACTTATTTATTTATTTTATTATTATTAATTTATAACGGCTAGCTGCTTATTTTTAATAAGAGCCCAGTAAAGCCTAAAGCTTAAGGGCCAAATAAAAAATAAAAAAAAAATAAATAGTCGAGCTTCACAATTATTTATGTCATTATAAAAATTGTAAATTGTAAAAAGACTACTGTATTTATTTTATTATTAATAAAGGTTATTCTATCTATCTATCTAAACAAACAAATCGGCACTGCTCTGTCCACAGTGCTTTGGATCCTCTTAAACCCGCGATTCTGACTCGCTCTTCGTACGTCCGCCACCGAGGTTTCAAGCGTTTCGAACAAAATCTGGAACTGTTAAGTACGCAGTTCCACGGGAAGGCTGAAGCTACTTTCGTGATTCATTCGTTCGGCATTGAAATAGTTTAAGGAAAAAAGGATATAATCTGATTTAAAAACTCAAAGTTCATTGAAAAAACAATCAGAGAGGCTATTTTAGATATTTAAATATAAAGATCATAAGGTCATTGGGGTGCTGCAGTTCCGCAGTGCCTACCGACGAGCCGCCCCTGTTAAAACCTTACCACACAACCAAACAATCACCGCTCAAGTCTACTGTCAACAACTGGATCGACTGAACACTGCACTAAAAGAAAAGAGACCTTCTTTGGTTAATCGGAAAGGAATCGTGTTCCACCACGACAACGCACGTCCTCATACCGCTCGGATCACTTCTGCAAAAATTGAGGAGCTTGGGTGGGAAAAACTTCCACATCCTCCATATTCTCCAGACCTTGCGCCTTCAGATTATTAACTCTTCAGGAGTCTGCAAAACTATCTTGACGAGAAACAGTATACTTCCTTAGATGACCTGCACACCAGTCTTTTTACGTCTTTTGCCTCAAAACCGCCTGAATTTTATAAACATGGCATTGAAAAGCTTGTAGGACGTTGGCAGAGTGTCATTGATTCCGATGGAAAATATATACTAGATTAAAAAGTTTCAGTTGAATTTTTTGTCCTTCAAGTTCCGATCTAAAAGACGACATTACTTATGGGATGACCTATATATATATATATATATATATATATATATATATATATATATATATATATGTTAAGCGACATTGGGTCTGGGTAGTAATTGGATGGGAGACCGTCCTCTGCGCCCAGATTATGTAGCGACCCGTGGTTCGGATCCCACGTAAAGCTGTAGGTCCCCTCCGTCATATGACCTTAGATGTTGCGAAGGAGGTTAAACAACCCCAATTAAAAATATATTATATAGCTAGATAGACAAATATTATATTCTTCAAACAAATCTTACCTCCATATGTTTTTTCAGATTGCTCAGAGATGATTTTCCACCTTTGATTAACTGTGTCTTGGGTAGACACATCTTACATTTGTAGACAACAGACTTTCCCGTTTCAGTTTCATCCCTAATTTTATGATAAAATTCTGATGCTATTGTACACAAAGACAGTGTCTATACTCTATAAATTAACCCAGGTGGAGAAAAATTTACCACGGGACAGTCACAGAAGTACACAATCCACTCCTCAGAGAGACAGCCAAACTGACTGAAAGCACTGGATACTGCGACTCTGGGAGTGAGATTGAGGGATGGGGACGGGAGACGATGGAGAGGGGAGGGGAGACGATGGAGAGGGGAGGGGGAAAGATCACTGACTGAATCTATGATAAAGTATCGTGTTACTGACACTTATTTGTATCGTATCTTTCGATATGATACAAATAATAAAAAATGTATCGCCACCCTGTTTATAATCTAATTCCAGTCGTCGATTATACGAGAGTTTGCTCAAAAGTTCACCTTTTCGAATGGTCAAGGATCCCACTAGAGATCTCAATATTCTAGATTTAGTTTCAAGTACAAACCTAGACATAATTGATAATATCTCTGTAGGAGACTACGCCACCAGTGATCATAAGTAAATGACATTTCAAATTAAAGTTAATGTTCATAATTTGGATAGTTTGGAATGTTTGAGATTTTGAAAGAACTAAATTTCGTTTCATAAAACTGTAACTTTTGACCCATTAATTGGGATGAGACTTTATTGCGAGATGATATTAATGGCACAACCCAGGCACATGATTTTCTTTTTATAATTATTATAAACATTTAGAGTCGAGCAATATTCCTTTACGTTAAAAGAGAATGGCGAGGTCTGTTAAATGTTGAAATTAAAAGTAGTTTAACTTTAAAAAGGAACATGTATTTCAAATTTATAGAAACATACACGTACTTTGTCTGATGAAAACGCATACAAGGTGTTGAGAAGAAGCAAAAACTTATTAGAAAAAGTAAACGCAACTACAAGCTATGTATAGTGAACCAAATTAAATCAAATCCGAAGGAATTCTATAATTATGTTAGGAATAAAAAAAAAAGCTTTGCAGACCATTGGTCCACATTAGTATACCGGCAAAAACGTTGAGTGCAATGCATTTGCATGCAACATGAGCAATAATTGCAACATTGAATCTTGCAACAGTGCATGCAACAAGGGGATGGGTTATGCAACAAGTGGGGAAGAGGTTATGCATGAAGGGATGAGAAAAGGGGTATGCATGAAAGAGGAGCGGGTAACCTAACTAACCTAACACGGGAGGAAAGTGGAGGGTTAAGCATAAAGAGGGCCAGGGCCAGACCCTCCAAAGGGGGAGTGGGTAACCTAACCTAACAGGGGTAATAAAACACAAGAAGGAGAGAGAGGAGTGTAGTAAGGTCTAATTAAGAATTAAAATGTTTGTTTATAAGAATTTAATAATGTTTGTTTAATAAAGAAGATAATAATGTTTAAAAGAAATGTAATTACGTTAAATAATTGTTTGGTTATAAAATGGTAGTTGGCAACAGCCCGAAATGGGTCTACGAGAGAGAAATGCCCAAAAACTTCAGTGATCGGACGGCTGTTAGCTAAATAAGGTGTTTTTGTGTAGTACGATGTTTTTGTAAATTTAGAATATTCTTTTGTGTCTCTCTCCGACTAAAATGTTAACGTTAATTCCCCCCTTCACATTACCCCGTTTATCTAAAAGTGTTTTCGGAATAAATAAAAGTCAGTAAAGTTTAATTAAGTGTATAATTAATCCCCCGTCTCCCTCGCCTTGTTCAAATTATAATGGCGCCCACCGTCTCAACGGTCAGCCGCGTCCGTATAAAAACGCAGAGAAAACAAGTGATAAATAGAAAGAAAAGTAAATAATGAATTAGAAAAGAGAAGGAATTGGAATCACCACAGGAGAGAGAGAGAGAGAGAGAGATGTTCTCGCAGGTATGGCTCGGCGCATAATGGAGTCTTGACTAGCCATATTGGTCATCTTTAGGAGCACAGCGATTGGGTTAGATACTAGCCATGACACAGCCAATCGTATGGCGTAAACGGCTCACAGCCAGTTTCTTCAGAGGGAAAACAGGCAGGGGCACAGCCAGTTTCTTTAGAGAGCAAACGGGCAGAGGTACAGCCAGTGCAGCTTAGAAATCAGCAAGGCGCTAGTTTAGAGACTTATATAGGCTAATTAGAGCGAAACCTCCTCTCACATCAAGTTCTTGAAGTAAAATGTACCTCTCCCTGAACCCCTTCCTGGATGGCTTCAGAACCCCGCCAGTCGGCACAGCCAATAGTATACGACTTAAATACAATCATGCAGGCCCATCGAAAGGGTGGGGATACCGTGGAAAAATCCCCTGGGCTCGGACCTCTAGGAGGCCCGGAAAGAAGGTGGGATAAAATAAAAAAATATTAATAAAGCAATTGATTAAATAACAAAGGAAATATACTGTAATTAATGAACATACATTTTATAGAGATTATCATAGTCAAACTGAAACAGATAAAATATTATTTGCGGTCAACCAATGCTCAAGACCGACTGACAGATCTGGGAACCATTGTAATTGAAAGCCAGTTATCCCGTACTTTAAATTTCATCAGAATCATTTACCACTTTGCTAGAGAGAAGGCAAAGAAAGTACACTTCTAATTATGAAAATCTTGCAGTAAACAATTGTCTTGCCTGCATGGACTGGTACTGCATTTGTAAATTGTATGGTGATAGAATTAATATAACTGATTCGAAAAATAAAATGGTCATTTTCTTCTGAGTTGTTTATTCATACTGTATGTTTTGAATAGTGACTTGGACATATAATCAGTTTGATTGTTATGTACACAAAAAAACGTTCATAATAAAATACTGAGTAAACAGGGGGGCCCATATACCAATCCTTCCCTGGGGCCCGGGGCAGCTCTCGGCGACCCTGCAATCATGGCATGTACACATACATTATATACAGTATTTTCTTGTATGCACATTTTTCGTAAAGAAGAATTAACACACACACACACACACACAAATATATATATATATATATATATATATATATATATATATATATATCCTTACATGCGAACATGCCCTCCTTAGACTACTTCACGACCCCCTTCACACATAGCCCCCTCATGCATAACCTCCCAACCATCGGCAGTAGCACAATATTACAGCACCAACTAACCACCACCACACCCATTAGACCAGTAAGGTCTCAAAAAACGATACAGATAACAGACAAGCTATTAATCTTCTGTAGCAGTAATAAATACCACTACGAGGCTAGGGTTGTAATGTATTGGAGTGTTATCCGTTCTTTCAAACAAAAACTGAAACATGTTAAACATAATTTAAAACAAAAACAATTTTTTTCCTTAATGCACAAATATATTTTCAAATCATATAAAAAAATATTCATTTAATTTTATAATAAAACTAGATTTTATTTTTAGGACAACTTATTTATTTTTATCAAAATTCCTTTTGCAACGCATTAAAGAATCTTTCATCCTACGAATTATCCAAAACAAATTTTTTGCCTTAATGCACAAATATATCTTTTAATCATATAAAAAATATTCATTTAATTTTAAACCAGATTTTAGTTTTAGGGCCAACTTATTATTTTTATACAAAATCCTATTTCCTATTTTCTGAAAGTCGGCGAGCAGCAAACACTTTATTTCAGACCATAAAAAAAAGAAATAAATATATAAGATCTCTCTCTTTCTCTCTCTCTCTCTCTCTCTCTCTCTGTATTGGGAGTTAGAAAAATAAATTACAATGACTGAACCGCAGAAACTGAAGGCTGAGTGCGCGAGGTGTGGAGTAAACCAGTGGGTGACGAACTTCAAAGAAGCTTGCTTCGGAAAGATCAACCACTGCAGCATGTGCCGCTTTTGCGAACTCATGCAGTTGTAAGAGAAGCTAGAGGAGAGGGTCCGGCGGCTCGAGTTGTTCAGATCGGCGGTTGCTGACACGGCTGCGCCCTCCCCGGAGCTTATTATAGGATAGCTGCCCTGGAAAGGTGGTCCAGCAGCGGACTGGACAGAGCTCGAGACCGCAGAGAAAGGGTAGAGGTGCAAACCTGGGCAGGGGTGCAAAATCAGTCAGGAATTGTCAGCGACCCACGTGGAATGCACAGAACCGCGACGCAAGGTAGAGGGAGGGGAGGGCGCAAAGAAGGGGCCGACAGAGAAGGGTTGGAAGGAGCCGATAAAGAAAAAGGGTGGGAAGGGGCCCACTGATGGCTCAAAGGCCCAAAGAAGCCGAAGGATGTAGCTGCCGGTCGGGGTGAGTCGGGTGCTGTAAGTGCGGCTGAGTCTACGGGTGGCGACGGGTATCGAAAGGTTTCGGGCAAAAAGGCTGCGAAGCCGAAGCCTGAGACCCCGGTTGCCGCTGTCAGGACCTCCAACCGCTTTAGTCTCCTGAGCGCGAAGGAGGCAGACACCGTTTTGATTGGGGACTCACAGATCAGGGGCCAGGAGAAGTACTTTGTTTCTGCAAACCGGGACAGGAGGAAGGTGTGGTGCTTATCCGGGCGGGGAACGGCGCACTTAAGGAAGGAGTTAAAGAAGTTGTGCATGGCTAGTCGGAGGACTGCGATCGTTGTCCTCGCTGGTGGCAACGATCTGTTCCTCAAAGGCGGTAGGGTAGGTTCGACCGAAGGGATCATCACCGAGATCATGTCTCTTGCGGATGATCTAAATCTTAAGACAGACAGGGGAATGTTGATGGATATTTTACCGCGGATGAATGCCAGTGACCACGCACGAGAGGGTGCAAGACTTGTGCGTCCCAGTGGGCGTGAGGTTTGTTGACCCTTTCGACGCATTTTCGGGTAGGTGGGACCTTTATCAGAGAGGTGGTGTCCACCTCAATGACAAGGGTAATAGTGTGCTAGGCACGCTGCTCGACCGGCACCTATACCGTATGGTAAGGTCAAGCCTGGGGATTGAATACGGGCCCCCACCGGGGAGGGAGATGATCCTGAGCCGCTGGCGGACGTACCTTCAACTGAAGGGTGCGTCTATGTACAGGTGGGTGACCCTCCTTCCCAGTTGGAGGGGGCTCGGGCTCCTGCGGAAGTTGCCCCCTCGTTGGTGAGGGGTTCTTCAACTCTCGGCAGCCCTGGCTGTTCTGGAAACGGATCGTGCTAGGGGGGCGGTCAGAATAGGAAAGGCGCCCTCCGTGCAGTGCTTTTTAATGCTAGCTCGATTAGGAATAAGTTTTGCGAGCTACGGGCGCTCTTAGTATCAGAATACCAGGATATCGTTGCTGTCACCGAGTCCTGGATTCAGACTGATCGCAGGGACTACGTTGGGAGTTGGGGATTCCCGGGTATGGAATGTTTCACAAGGACCGCACCCGTGGGGAGGGAGGAGGGATACTAATATACATCAGGGACACGTTGAGTCCGGTTGACTGCCAGTTCCGATCGGAACGGGAGCTGCTTGGCGTCGATCTGAACCTGGGAGGGACGAACTATACGTTAATCTTGTTGTATAGACCTCCGCATCTCCTCCTCGAGGAGGATACAGCCCTGTACACCGAACTCCGTAGCCTGCTAGGGGACAGGGTGTGTGTAGTTTTAGGAGACTTCAACTAGGGGTGAACTCCCTGCCGAAGGGAGGATGCTAGTTGACTTTACTGATGAGAACTTCCTGACTCAGTTGGTCAATGGGCCTACACGAGGCAAAAGCGTTCTACTGTAGACTTAGTATTCACGACTGAAGACAACCTTGTCACTGGCCTCACCGTTGACAAATCGTTGGGCGGGAGTGATCACGTTTTGATTAAGTTCTGTGTCTGCGTCCCTCGGGTGAAGCGTAGTATCTCGAGAGGCAGTAAGCTCGATCTACGGCGGGCGGACTTTATTGGCTTCTGGGATAGCGCAGGTGAGATGGGGTTAGAGATCGGAGGCGATGTTGAGGAAGTGTGGAGTGCATTCCGGGACCAGTTTATGGTGCTGCATTCTGCTGCCATACCCTCAAAAACCGGTCACCCCTGCTTCAACGCAGCCTAAGTAGTTCAGTCGGGACATCGCTTCGGCTATCCGAAATAGGAAAGCTGCGTATAGGAGGACGAAGGACAATCGTTCCCATGAGAACATTGAGGCGTATGTCCGCCTGTGCAGGGAAGTGAAGGCGAAGATTATGCTAGCCAAACGTAACGAAGTACTCCGGGTGGCAAGCCTCTGCAAGGGGAACCCTAAGGAGTTCTTCAGTTATGTTAATAGTAGAAAGCCCATTAGAAGCATGGGCGGGAGTGATCACGTTTTGATTAAGCGGCGCGCTGCGGACCTCCGACGTGGACATCGTTAATGTGCTGAAAGTACTTTGCGGGAGTGTTCACCAGGGAGGACACCCGCGTCATCCCCGAGCCAGGCGTCAGGCACGACAGTGCTGGCCTGGATAGTGTTCGGTGTATCGCGACACGCGTTGCCGATAGAATGGACACACTGAGCGCGTTTAAGGCTGCTGGGCCGGACCAGTTCCTTCCCAGAGTGTTGCGGGAAGTGCGCCATCAGGTGGCTCCCCACCTGGCTACAGTCTTCAACAAATCGTTGGAGACGGGTCAGGTGCCTGGTGACTGGAGAGAAGCCAACGTAAGCCAAAGTTAATCCCCTATCTTTAAGAAAGGCGATCAGGAATGTTCAGGGAACTATCGTCCTATTACGTAGTCTCACTTCGGTTGTAGGTAGAATATTAGAGGGAATAATAGCCGATAGGATCGTTGACCATTTAGATTCCTACAAGCTGCTTGGAGACTCCCAACATGTGTTTAGATGGCATAGGTCGTGCCTCACATCCTGCTCGAATTTTTCCGTCATGTGGAGTGAATACGATAAAAGTAGGGCGATTGATATACTTTATCTCGACTTTCAGAAAGCCTTTGATAAGGTACCTCACCGCAGGCTAATGGCCAAAGTCCGCGCGTTGGGTATCGGTGGGGAAGTAGGTAGCTGGATTGGGAACTGGCTGAAGAATAGGCGGCAGAGGGTTGTAAATAAAGAGGCTACCTCGGGTTGGGCCTCGGTCACTGGAGGGGTTCCTCAGGGTTCTGTTTTGGGGCCACTGTTGTTTATCATTTACATAAATGATATCGACGCTGGCATCGTCAGTAAGATCGCCAAATTCGCTGATGACACCAAGCTTGGGGCCAATGTTGGGACGCCCGAAGCGATCGAACAACTGCGTGCGGACCTAGGTAGGATAGGAGAGTGGTCCGAAAAATGGCAAATGCCGCTTAACTTGGGTAAATGCAAGGTGATGCACATTGGCTACGCCAATCCCAAGTCGGACTACGCCATGTTGGGGAATAACATCGAGGCCACTGATTTGGAAAAGGACTTCGGTGTGCTAATTCGCAGCGCCCTTAAGTTTACCAAACAGTGCGTAGAGGTGGAAAAGAAAGCCCAGAAGCTGTTGGGGTATATCAGGAGGCAATTTCGATTTCGGAACAAGGAGATTGTGTTCTCTGTACAATTCCCTGGTTCGGCCGCACCTGGAGTACACTGAGCAGTTTTGGTCACCCACCGTCTGGAAACATATTGAGAGGCTGGAGCGAGACCAGGCGAGGGCCAGTAAATTAATCCCTTCCGCTAGGCATATGGACTACAATCGACGCTTACGCGCCCTGAATTTTTTTCGCTGGAAACTCGGAGGCTGCGCGGTCAACTCATCGAGGTTTTCAAGCTCTTACACGAGTTCGACGATGTCGATTTTAGAAGCATGTTTAGTTTAAATGATAACTCAACGCGCAACAATGGTTGGAAGTTGGATTTGAAACGGTTTAGCTCTACTGTGTTTGGGAATTATTTTACCTATAAGATCCGTGACACGTGGAACAGCCTACCTTCAGAAGTTGTGAACAGTCCCTCTGTGGATCAGTTCAAGAAAAGGTTAGACCGAATCTTGCACACTATTTGAGGGTGTAGGAATTTTTCCCTGGCACCCGTTGCCATTAGTTCCTCCTCGGTATGGGCCGCAAAGCCTTTTGAGGTACTTTTTTCCTTGTAACTCCTTGTAACTCTCTCTCTCTCTCTCTCTCTCTCTCTATTTATATATATATATATAAATTGTAGGAATTCCCAACTCGATATGACGTGCACTTTAGCGGCGGAAATTATTTATACGTTTAATATAAAAAAAAATACGGAAGCCTGAATATAACTTTATTAAATGTATTAAAACGATATTACAACTGATAAACAAGGCACGTGATGTACCATGTTGAGGACGTAGCTTCTTCTTTGCCCGGTTAGGTCAACTGTACACCCTTGACGATTGGTTAGGTTAAGTCATGATATTTTTGTTTAAACTAACTAACTTATTTGCGCATTTGATTATATCCATTAATGACATTTATCAGTTGTAATATAGTTTTAATACTTTTAATAAAGTTATATTCAAGCTTACGTATTTTTTGTTGATATTAAACGTATAAATAATTTCCGACGCTAAAATATACGTATACCCCAAATTCTTTTATGTAGAATCGCGTTCGGTTTTCTGAGTTTGTTTGGTTTCATTATTTATAAAATTAGAATCGGGAATTTATTGTTGAAGAGGCCTTATTTCAACGAGAAAGTACAGCCGTACGCAAGCAAGTAGGCTTAATGGTTTAAAGGGCAGTCGTAGCCTAGCCTGACCCGCTACGTAGGCTGGTCACAGGGTAAAACTAACATATCAAAATTGGACAAAAGTCGGTAGGCCAACAAGTAGGCTTAATGGTTTAAATGGAAACGTAGCTTAGCCTACCTAATTAACACGCAACTATCTACTACTGTCAAAGCACCCTACATAACTTAAGCTGAGAACATACGCTATTTACTACTAATTATGATGATAAAATCTTTCTCCATACATCTCATAGCTACTGTATTCATTACTTCACCCAAAATTATTGATTTTTTTAACAGTTTTATCAGATACATTACAGCTCCCTTCATATTTAAGTACAGCGAATTTGTCATAATTTGATTAACAACTCTATATTTATCCCAGAACATACTAGCTTGTTAAGCAAAAATATAAAAATATTGCAAGCAGCCTAAGCATACTTTATAAAGTTCTCAGTTGTAGCTAATGCTACTCAAATTATGTATATGTTTATAAACTTCCTGGTAATTTATTTATTAATGCAGCTACCTACAGAAAGTTGTTATCAGTATAAACTCATAAACAAAGTTTAGTATTTCTTAAGAACTGACAATCTAAATCTTTAACATCGACAAAATACCAAAAACTTTTATGTATAAGAATCCTTTATTAAGCTTAATTGCATTTTAAACTACCCACGAGTGTTTGAAACACTTGAAAAATATAAGACTGTCCACAGTGGCAGCAACTTCATTGACTCTGTTAGCTTTTAGTTTAATACATTTTAGATGATAGGTGTACACTGTACATACCCCTATATTTACATTAAATTGCCCAACACAAAGGCAGGTATCTTCTCCATATTCTTCATCCAGTCTCTTCAATTCAGATAGATAAACGCTAATTTCTCATCTCTGCAGCTGTGTCTCAACATCTTCCAGTTGCACGTATGGGAACAGTATCAAACTGATTAATGAATGTTGTAAGTGATAAGCTAATGATAAGTAGCTACTATAAATAAGCCCAACTAATTAGCTATCTAACATTAATAATTGGTTGGTCATAATCTAATTGAATACATTTTTTAAGTATTGTTACACAGAGAGCCTGTACTTATCAGTTATCTCATACTAAAACAAATTGGTACTTTGCTAGTGGTAAAAAGCTAAATGCTGTAATTACTGTCATACTGTATGTACAGTAGTGTAGAACAATTTCTCTACAGAAATATATAATTGCATAGCAATAAATACTTTAATATAGCCTATCAAAGCATGCTTGAATTTTTTAATATGGCATACTTTCCTGTCCCTGATTGCTACTAGCTATTAAAAAGAAGAGTTGAAAATACTGTATTAGATATCCTCACAGACAGTGTTCTCGTCCTGGGGAATCCAGGAGGTGCTCAGGGGGTGTCTTGGTGCTTAGCGAAAGAAATCAGCCTCCATGGAAAATTTAAGTTTATTTTTCCAGCAAAACTTACAGAAACATGTAAACTCAGATGAACTATTTTTTTTTTTTTAAAGTGAAAAGCGTGTGTAAAGTTAAGGTTTTACAACAAATTATTTTCTGTTAGTCATAATCTTCATAACTTTTGTCTACATTAGTTTTCTTATATTTGACTGAATAGACTGAACACAAAATAGCATTTCACTGCTTTGTTTTAATTGCAACCACTGACGAGAAGCCGAATTTACCTAAGTATGAGGTTGCAAATGAAATTAAAACTTTCAGTACTTCAGACAGCCAATTCTGGATACTCGCTTTTCCATACTATTCAAAATGTACACAAATCATTTCTTATACTATTTCTAACAAAATTATATAGCCGAGTATAATACACCCTTTCAATATTTCAAATGTTCCGTGCGATGATTCCTCATTTCAC
This sequence comes from Bathynomus jamesi, assembly GCA_023014485.1. NCBI lineage: Eukaryota > Metazoa > Arthropoda > Malacostraca > Isopoda > Cirolanidae > Bathynomus > Bathynomus jamesi. Next base: position 28,886 of record JAJOZX010002210.1, read on the forward strand.
GATGGTCACGATGGTTTCTTGTACTTTCCACCTCATATAGCCAGGTACGGCCGGCTCATCAGAGATTATTCTGAGCCAGACGTCTAATCTTCTTTTGAAGATGTCCACCGCAACACCACTCGTGTTCCTTATATCTTTGGGCAGCTGATTAAACAGTTCTGGTCCTATCATAACAAAACTATTTTCTTTCAGCGTTAAGGATGTTCCCTGTCTCGCCTTTAATTTGGAAACACGACACAGTCTTCCTCTTCTACTTTCCACTGTTGTTTGGGGAGTTACAGGGTTCAGAGTAAGATTACGGACGAGTTTTAGTTCTCCATTATTTTCCAATTGTAAATAATGGTATATCTCTCTCTTCTCTTTTCCAGTGAATATAGGTTTAATTCGCGTAACCTTTCCCAGTAATTTAGTTCTTTGCACCCCTTGTTCTTAGCTGTGAAGCTTCTCTGAATCCCTTCTAGCTGTCTAATGTCTTCTTTTTTTATATGGGGATGTTAGGACCGAGCAGTATTCCAATTTGGGTATGCTCAGTGTTTTCAGTAGAGGAATCATTATATTCCTATCCCTTCATTTAAAGGTTTTCAGTATCTGCCGAGTTATTCTCTTAGCTCTGTTTAGCTTTAGAATTTCTCTGAATTTCCTGTCCATTTGGGGTATAATATTCCATGGATTTTAGGTCTTCTCTTTTACCGTACCATAACAGCGGAAATTTCTTAGTGTTAAACTTCATATTGTTGTCTTCCGTCCACTTGTAGATTCTGTTCATGTCGGTTTGTAGGGATCCTATATCTTCTGGGTTTCTTATTTTTCTACTGATCTTTGTGTCATCAGTAAAGGATGTTACTGTGCTGTCTCTGGTAACGTCCTCATCTATGTCAGTTAACATGATTATGAAGAGTAGTGGAGCTAATACTGTTCCTTGTGGTCCTGAGCTGAGGACCTCTGATTCCGATGAAGATATTCCTTGTACTGTAACGACTTGCCGCAGCTCACTAATGAAATTATATATCCATTTTCCTACTTTTCTTGTTATTCCCATACAGGGCCGTAACTAGGGTTTAGAAATTAGTGAGGTCCAGATTTTTTTCGAGCACGGCGGGACGAGCAAAATTCAGACCAAAATGACATCTACAAACACAACCCAAGCTATACACTAAACACAAAACACAAAACGCTCGACGCTCCCTCTTTTCAAAAGAAAAGCGGTAATATGCGTTTCATACACGGAGAACGGTTCAGTCTCTTTTTTTTTTTTTAGGAAATAATTACCGAGGTCCGGACCTCGGTGACCTCATAGGTAGTTACGGCCATGTTCCCATATATTTCAGTTTATGTATTATGATTCCATAGTCACACTTGTCGAACGCTTTGGCAAAGTCTGTTTTATATTACATCATAGTTCTCTTTACTTTCCAGTGAATTAATAATGTTGTTGTAGTGTTTCATTAGTTGTGATAGGCATGATCTGCCTGACCAAAATCATGTTGGTTATCATTTAATTTTTTCTGAGTTTCGAAAAAGTCAGATTATTTCAAATATTTTAGTGAAATGAGATGGAAGGGTGAATTAGTTTACGAGCATAACCACCACACAAGAAAAACCCACCACAACCACCAATCGTCTAAGTTTGACTTACTATCACCTAACCAAACCCACCTTACCTACGGCTTTTACTTACCAACTAAATACGACCCAATAGACAGAACTATTAAACATAAACAAATACGTTTATGGAACCAAGGAGTAGACTGACAAAGTCCCAAAAAAGGGCACCGCTGCTATTGAGTTTCTCATGGTGAAACACCACGAGGCCAATTTGACGTTTGGTAACCGATCTTTTATACAAAAAATCGAATAAGATAAACTAAGTTTAATATAAAAACAAATTTTCATCATAATATACAATTTTATCCTTAAACTATAACATAAAAAGCATTAATATGATTTTTAAAACAAAATAGAAATTAAATTAGTGGTAACTATTTCATTTTTCCTCTTTTGGCCAATTATTTTGTTTCAATACAAATTTGTCTTTAAAACCACAATATATCTTTAAACCTTATTACAAAAAAAATATTAATATAACTTTATAATAAAAATAGATTCTATTTTGGGGCAACTTATTCATTTTTCCTCTTTTACGCATCGATTTTGTTTCAATGCATATTTATCTTTAATATACAATTTTATCCTTAAACTAAGCACACCGGACAAAAAATTAGTCACCCCTCTCAGAATGTACCTAATAACGTGTGACGGCGCCTCTGGCCTTGATAACCGCACGAATCCGGCGAGGCAGAGACTCTACGAGGTTGTGCATGTACTGAACATCGATTTGCTGCCACTCGTTCATCAGCCGGTCCCGAAGTTCCGCCAGAGTCCGTGGGTGTCTATTCCTGCGCTTCACTTTCTGTTTCCAGCCTGAACAACACCTTCGACGCATTCAGGATTAAAGGCTTCATTGGACCTGCGATGTACTCGTCGCCTCCCATCATTGGAGAACAAACAAAAACGGGACTCATCGGACCAAATTACACGTTTCCAATCTGCCGCAGTCCAGTTTTTGTGCCTCTGAGCCCATTTACAACGTGCCAATTTGTGACTTGCTGTTAACAGCGGCCTCTTCCGTGGTACCCTGCTCCAGATGTCCATCGCATGCAGTTCCCGTCGCAATGTCCGTTCGGAAATTGGTCGCTGGAGAACCTCATTGGTTTCTTGGAGCAATTGTTCTCTGGTTTGAAAACGATTTGCAGTTACTAGACGAGAAACATGGCGGCGGCCCCTATTGTCGAGAATTGTTTTCCGGCCACAGTTACGCCGTCGATTGTTAGTTGATTGCGAACTACACCACTCTTTGTAAACTCGCTGGACAGTACGCGTTGACACACCAACAAATTGGGCTACTTCAGACATTTTGTGTCCGTGGGCTCTGCCAAACACGATGGCTCCTTTTTGCCACTGAGTAACGTCTGCCTCACGACCCATTTTGCAGACTATATCCAACACACACTTTGTTCTTCACCACCTCACGAAACAGATCTGATCCTGTGTGCTACGTCACCGCTACTTGTCACTTACCAATGCTACATCAGCGCCCTTTGTGTGACCTTGAACTTCCTACTATCGGTGCTATTAGGGGTGACTAATTTTTTGTCCGGTGTGCTTATTACAAAAAAAAATTAATATAACTATTAAAAATAGATTCTATTTCGGGGTAACTTATTAATTTTACCTCTTTTACGCAACTATTTTGTTTCAATACAAATTTATCTTTAAGACACCAATATATCTTTAATCCTTATTACAGAAAATATTAATATAACTTTATATTAAAAATAAATTGTATTTCGAGGTAACTATCGCCAGAATATCCATAGAGTATTTGAACATCTTGTTCCTCAAGCTTCGCACGGTTCAATGTAGCCTTAAAAGCCTCAAAGGAGGGAGGGCTAGGGCGTCTTTCAGTATTCGCCCCATCTTCCATCTTTACCGAATACCACTTCATAAACGTCGAACACGCAATATCAAAGGTAGCCATCACAGGGGCGGAGTTTAGGACTTTTCTTATACATACGCTACTATTTAATTATTTCGAGAGATGTTACCCAATGAAGTTTAATTGACTTAGAAATAAACATTTAAACCTTTATTCCTTAATGTATGTTGGGAGTTCAATTAATATATGAAATAACTTTGCTTACCATACAAAATAAACTTCAAATATTTTTAGTAGTGTATTCCAGACTTTTATTAAAAGCCGCTGTACCGCTTAGAAGATTAATTTGTAAATTTAAATTTTACAACAATAAAGGGAATATACTGAACATTTTCTGGCTGATAGTCGCCAATGTGTGTGTCTGTTATTGGTTCTAATGGAGATAACCGTGATTTGTCGGTGTTTATATTCGCGGTTCGCCCCTGCCAGCCCACCACAATGCGCCTCAGTCAATGTTTCTCAGCACTACCAAAGACAATATTAGCAACAATGTTAGCAGAGGGAGGGGTTACAACAGTTCCTTCCCAGGAATTGAAATTAGAGGGGGCGTTCGAATTTTTAATAGGGTGAGGACCGAGGGGTGAGACCGTGAGGGCGAAGGTGCGTTTTTTGGCACCATAGTAAAAACTGAAAAGTATATATTATATATATATATATATATATATATATATATCGGACTACAAGATTAGGTGCCAGACTGCGCTATTTATTTAATTTGTACATATTTAATGGAAAAGCGGTGCTCTCCGTATAATTAATTTCTTTATTATGTGCGTATTATTAAAGGAAAAATATAGTTTGTAGACATTTTCCTCGCTCCTGTCAGACGAATTTATTCAGCATCTGTCTTAATACACAAATTTATCTAAAAACAGTAAATAGCTAACGCTTACAGTTAAAATTGTTTCCACAGTAATGTCATGAAATAGTGTTTTTAGATGCATTTAGTAGGGTCTAGCCAAGTAATGAAATTTTCTATGCATATTTATAAAGAAAACGGAATTTTGTTTAAGGGGGTTCTTAATTATTCATCGAATTAGTGTATACAACACATTTTACGTTACGGGGCTTCAACATTTCTAACACATATAGGGTCATAGACAGGGGGGAAGATGGACTGAGGAAGATCCAGAACTCCAGAATGAATTCTCGACGAGATGTATCGTGTTAATTTTATCTACTCTAGGAGTGATTCTGGCAAGGAGAGTGTATAACAGACTTTGATTTTACCCCAGAAGATGGAGGACAAATGAAACCACATTCAACTGCAGTTCGGGACAATTGGAACGCATTATTAATTAAAAACTGTAAAAATGAAATAGCTACACCCTTATACTGGATATTAGGGTGTGTCAATTTTAGGGAGCAAAGTGAAATCTTTAGATTTTCAAAGACTACTAGTGACCAAATGATGCATTTTTATGTGCTAAATCGAAATATGGCTTTAAAATCCAGATTTGACCACTCCTAGCTACTTATATTTGAAGTTGAAGTTCACGAAAAATCAGCAATTTCTGCAAGTACTTTTTTTATTGTATATAACTACATTTTACATACATTACATACAATTAAAGACATTTTGATCGTATTTCAATATTAAAACTTAGAAATATAGATAGGTTTCTTGAACTTTGCCAAGGATGCCATGTCTGCCTTGCTCTTGTTCCTGGACATGAGCTCCCTACTGGCCACCTGGCCCAGACCACTTGTTGTTGCTCAATGTCTTGCCATCCAGTGCAGTCACCATTTATCTGAGACTCAGCTCCCCAGTGTGCAAGTCACAGAAAATCCACACCAACTTCCTGCTAAGCTTGGCCTCCACATAATGCATTACTCCTCCCTCCCAGCCAGTATTCAGATTAGTACTGTCACCTCCTATGGCCAAAAGGGTCTGGTCTGCTCCTCTCTCTCTTAGCCAATTCACCAGATGATCAGCAATGACCTCAGTATGACTTCTCTCCTCTGCAGCTTCCTCTGGTACGAAATGCCACAAATATTTCCCACCTGGTTCATTGCACACTGTGTAGTGTTCTTCCTTAATGAGGCCAGGAAACTGCCTGTCACTGCCCTCAGCTTCCATCATCACTTTGGTGTCATCTCTTTTCCCATCAAAGAAGATACAGGTGATGCCATTTTCCCTAATCTCTTCATCAAACTTCTTGACCAGCTCCTTAGTCAGTCTCTCCAGAGCCATCCTCACCTTGTTGTGGTCAATCACCAGTGCTGTGTCAAACTCTGTGATAAGACCAGCATTAATCCAGGCAGCAGTGACAATCTCTGCACTCTCTCTCAGCCCAGTGTGATGTCTCAAGCTAGAGCTATGTTGGTGATATCTTCAGTTGTGTATTTCTTCTTAGCCACAGGCAAGGAAGAAGTTGTCGCAACCTCTGGTATGAAGTCTTCGTCCTCCTCTGTCCTCCCTGCCTCCTCCAGTATATCTCCAGTCTCCTCCAACTCCATCTCCAGCAGTGACTCCTCCCTCAACTCCTTTCTTGGCTGACTCCTCTGCCTTCCTCCTCCTCTTCTCCTCGGTATTCCCTCTCTGCTCCTGTCTCTGCAACACTGCTTCCTGTCTCCTGGTCTCAGGGTGATCAGCTGGACCCATCTGGTGTGCCCCACACGTCCCACCTTTTCTCTCTGACTTTTAATGAAGGCAAGCTCCTGCACTGGTATCGTCTGCTCGCTCCTGCAGCTGCAGTCAATGTGAACCTCACTGTTGCAGACAGGGTTGCACCCTATCTCACTGCAGCTCCTGATCACACAGTGACAGGTCAGAATATCCACCAATTTGTCCAGTTTCATCATGAACCTATCTTTGACCTCTAGCTTCACATTGCCAATGGACACCTTCACTGCCTCATCCCACAGTGCCTTCACTTTAGCCCTGATCCTGACCTCAGTGTTGATTACAGGTCCTGTGAATAGAGCGTTGGCCTTTCTCCACTGAGCCAGTAGCCCTGTAACAATGCCGTTGTTTACAGTGGCGTAGCTAGAGTTTGTGCCGCCCGGGGCGGTCCTTGAGTTTGCCGCCCCCCTGAAACACAACACAATACACATAACAAACATACTTAAACAAAAAGTGAAAACGACGTATAGAAAAAACCTGTGAAAAATATTAGAACAACATGTTTACTTCTGAAGTGAAAAAATTAACTACAACATTCTACACAGTTATTTTTCTTGCTTTTCTGTTAGCAAAATCTTCGATGACATTGTCGAAGTCTATTTCGTCTGTCAATTGTTGTTCTATAGACAGTATGGCAAGATTTCTCAACCGCAAGGTGCTCATAGTAGATCTTAGGTAATTCTTTATCAGTTTTAGTTTAGAAAAACTCCTCTCACAGCTAGCAACACTAACAGCAACTGTGAGAAAAATCCGCAGCAGTATTACAATATTTGGAACCGAGTTACCAAGATTATACTTTACAACTAATACTAGCATATTAGTTTTGATATTGATTATTTATAAATATTAAACGTATATTTATAGATTATAACGTATTTACAGAACTTTATGGGTTATTTCCCTTTTTAATGAAATAAATGCATTTATACCAATGCTATTATTAATTAAGCACAACTAAGCGCTTAAATAGGTATGATTGTCAATAAGGCCATCTTCAAGGGAACACAATCCTTACCATTGTCGGAAATTAACGAAGTAAGCAGTGTTTTCGTGGAAAAATAAAATTGTGTCTGGCGTCTTGTATCCTTCTACTGTCCCGACATAAAAAAAAACCTTTTTTTTTCATTGCAGTAGACCAAAAGTGCCGCCCCTCAAAAAGTGCCGCCCCCTCCGCCCCCCTATAGCTACGCTAGTGCGTTGTTAATCAGGTCATTAACTGGGTAATTCCTCCTGTCTTCCTCACTCATCTCTCACTCCTCAACAAACCATACCTCAGCAGAGCTCTGGCTGTGGGCAGCTCAGCAGGGGGAAGTTCCCTCCCAGTCCCCACCAAATGACTTAGGTGACAACCTGATTTGCTTCGGGTTCTGATTTCTTTCTGACTCATCCTGTGGACCTGTGAACAAAAAAAATGTCATTGAAATTTGGATAGGCCTACTGATTATGATTACATAAAATTAAGTTAATTGAAATTCTTGATATCTTCTTATAAGCTCAGATAAAAGGTTGTGTTGTTATAGGTACAAGACTTACCGTAATTATTCAAAGTAATGACAATTTCATATATCTATCATATCAAAATTTACAGAAAGTTTGGGTCACACATAACACTTCGAATAATTTGAATTACACAATATTTACATTACGAAGAATCAAAATTGTCAAAAAGGAGGGAAAACACATTCATTCACAATCAAAACTCCAGCATTTGTGACTATGTGAAACTTAGAAACCATACTGCACACCAAAAATAACCAAAGTTGACCACACATATCAATGGCACATTGATATACGATGCTACAGTCGATGCTCTGTCTATTAGAGTGAGTTTTTATTATCATAGATGCTACAGTCATATTTAGGTTATATTTCAAACCTTTATGGTCAAATATAAGTAGGTAAATGGCTTTTTTAAACAACACTAAAGATATTTCTAAGTTTGCTAGATAATATGACATCATTTGAGCATTAGTAGTTTTTGAATTGTTGACTTTACTAAAACTGACACACCCTACCATTCCATGCTACCACGTTTTGTTTCCGGAGTACGGTGATGAACCCATGTCTCGTCTCCTGTGATAATGCGTCCGAGAAATTCTTGACCACTGACAGACTTGGAATATCGTTGCAGAAACGACAGAGCACTGTTCCAGTCGAGCCGCCATGGTCAACTGACGCGTATAATCAATGTACGGTAGATGGCAGCCGAATCGACGTTGCCAACAATGATCAACGAATTCACCTGATACAAACATAATCAATGTAGGTCCTTTAGTTACAAAATTATACGACGTGTAAACTTATTTTCTGACCGCCCCTCGTAGATAAATATAAAACGAGGCATATATCGGTAGAAACAATGTTAAAGAAAAGTATTCAATGCGCGACAAAACAGTAAAGAGTGTTACGAAAGCGAAAGATTTAGGTATTATTATATGCTGACACTCTTAAACGGAGTCAGCAATGTATCGAAACAGTTATAAAAGCAAAAAGAATCTTGGGGATTTACTGTTGGATCATTTGAATTTAGGTCGGAGAAAACAGTGCTAACATTATATAATTTCTTGGTACGCCCCCACCTGGAATACTGATACTCCGTTCAGTTCTGGTCCCCATATTTACGAAAGAACATAGACAGAATGGAGAGAGTGCAGCTACGAAGATGATTCCCAGACTTAGAAACACATCATACGCTTCCCGATTAGATATGTGAAATTTATTCTCACCTGTGAAAATGCGAATTCCAGAAAATTTAATCCACTTTAAAATGGTTAAAAGTTTTGATAACTTCGACGCCGAAAAATATTCCACCTTCAGAAATGCAGAAAGAACTCGCAGTAATGGTCTGAAATTAATTGGTAAACATTTTAATTCTAATAAAGCTAAGCATTCTTTCTTGAATGGATTGCCAACCAGCGTAATTTAAGTAATTCGGTTAAGCCCTTTGAAAAAAGACTAGATACTGACCTTGCCTTAAAACCCTAGTTAGAAGCATTTGTCAGGGCATAAAAATAATGTAGAATTTTCACTCGGATTCTCTCCTCTTTGCTTTAAAATTTTCACTTATCTTTGAATTTCCCTCCTTTCCTTCATCCATTCTTCTTTGCTTTGCTTTCAAATTTTCACTTGTCTTTAACTTGTCCCTAAACAGACAGCCTCGTTAGAACCAGCCGGGATGTTGCCGTTGGGTGTTCTTTGTATTCCTTTGTATTAACGTATTAAAGCTTTTCAATTTTGTAATAAAATAAATGGTAATAAATAAACTTCATTTCAGTTAAAGAAATGTTTTCATATCCCTTTTCGTTTACGAGCAATAAGAACTTAAAAATAGAGAGTGACTTTTCAGACACCCTATATATATACTGTATATACAGTAAATACGAGGGTGGGCTGAAAAGTAATGCCTCCACTTTAATAATTCTGGATTGTTTAGAGGTAGCTTGATAAAACCGGTTTTGTGTTGTAACTTGATATCCCCATCCCATTCCAAATTGTGTAGAGATAACCAGATAAAACCGGTTTTGTGTTACAGCCTAATATAGCCTACAATCATTCCACACGTTGGTTCAGTATCGATTACAGTGGAAAGAAGTAAAGACGTCCGCTTCAAGCAACATGCCGTAATTGATTTTTGACCGCGGAAAATGTTGCTCCAATAGACATTCATCGGCGAATGCAAGCTGTGTACGTCAAACAGTGTGTTGATGTGAGTACCGTTCGAGGTTGGGCGAGGCAGTGTAAAAAAGAAGCAGGGCAAGAAGATTTGCGAGACAAACCGCGAAGTGGAAGGCCTGTAACGGCAACCGACGAGTCTCATCGGAACTACGTTGACGAACTGATTCGTGGAAATCGTCGCATTAAACAAAATGAAATTACTGCAATGCTCGATGTCTCCAAAGAGCGAGTGGGACACATTATCATTCTCGGTTACCGAAAGGTCTGCGACAGATAGGTGCTTCGCATGCTCACTGCCGAGATGAAAACTGAGAGACTACACATTTGCCAAGAAAATCTGCAGCACTTCGAAAATGAAGATGAATTTCTGCACAGCATTGTGATAGGAGACGAGACGTGGGTCCACCATTATGACCTTGAAAATAAACGGCAATCCATGAAATATCGGCACAAACATTCACCGCCACCAAAAAAATTCAAAGTTCAAAAATCGGCTGGAAAAGTGATGATGACTCTTTTTTGGAATATCAATGGTGTTGTTCTCGAAGACTACGGAAAGATGGACACCAATCAACTCCGCACGTTATATTGAAACTGAAGAAGTTGAAAAAACGGATCAGGAGGGTTCGTACCCACAAAACGCAGTCATTGTTCACAATGACAACACACGGCGTCACACCAGTGTTCAAACGCGAGAAACAAGTGAGGATCTGCAATTCACCGTCTTTTCGCATCCACCATATAGCCCCGATTTAGTACCATGCGATTTTCACCTCTTTCCTAAACTTAAAGAACATCTCCGTGGAAATCGCTACGAAGTTGACGAAGCAGTTAAGGCCGCTGTGAAATTTTAGTTTCGTAGTCAAAGTTCCGAGTTTTACCGGGATGGATTTCAAAAACTCACTTATGTTGGCGTAAATGTAGGTAGAGGTTGATTTTATAGAAACGTAAAAGCATCATTTTGAAGAATAAACTCTAAGGAACAGTTGCCCGCATATATAATGTTCCTCGCCTCACAGACGACTTTGTACATGTGGCAACGCCGAAGTGATAGTCAAGGTACCCCAACTGGGGGAGAAGGTGGGGTGGAGGGGGGACAACCGAGTTCAACAACATATAACACAGACATATATTGTATATCTAAAGGACAATTGAATGTGCAGTCATTGACATACAGGTAATTATAATGTAATTAGGGGCCGACCGATAGTATTCCCAAAGTATCGGTACCAATACCGATAGTTAGAGCAAGGTATCGGCCGATACCGATACCGATATCTGTCCAAAATATCAAAATAAGATTCAAAGAATGTAATTCGACACACGTACTGTAATTCAAAACATATATTTGAAGAAATGGAATTCACAAAATAAAAGTCATGTAATGGAAACAATATATAATTCAAAAATTGTAATTCAAAAAGTGTAACTCAATATAACAGTTCACTCAATAATCAAAATTGAGGAACTTCAGATTTTTGGAGAGGATGATTTGTTGCTCAGCGTTGATTTGGGTGATGTTGGCTCGTTTCGCATTGATAACATCTCCAGCCGTTGAGAGACAACTGATCCAGAGGGGCAGCTCATACACTTCTCAGCAACTTTGGCAATCTCCGGGAAATCAGCAGAATGTTCTCGCCAGAAAATGAATGGATCCCTATCCCCAGCTATCCGAGGTTGCGACCAATAGGCGTCCAGGACTGCTTCCACTCAAGCATCTGGGACAGTGAACCTCGTCTCCGTATCCCTCGTTTGGGGTTCTTCAACTAGAATAGGACGAACGTGATCGTCGAGATCGCTACCTTCTGAATCGGAAAGGTTTTCCCAAAGAGCAATTTTCTTGGACGGAGAAACCGGACCACTTCGGCGGCGTTTCACGGCAATTGGACCTCCAATACGTTTTCGTTGGGCCCCCTCTATGTGACTGCGTATCTCTTGTCTCAACAATTCCTTGGCCTTTTCTCGCACGTCGTCGTCTATCAGCCCAACTCCTTTGAATCGGGGATCAACTGCTGTGGCTAGCAGCAGTTTCTCATTTGAATTATGCTCTCGAAATCTCTGTTCGAGAGAATCGCCCAGCTGGCTCTTCAGAATCTTGACACCAGCATCATTCACTGAGCACGCTGCACAGATTCCTTTTGACAGAGATTTGACTGTACGTAGGTAAAACTTCGGATAAAAGCGAGTTTCCCTCACTGATTTTGAGCGTTGCAGTTTTGAAGACAGCAAGCACGTCAATAAGCTTGACCATAAGCTTCCATTGCGTTGAAGTCAACGTATTTTCCAGGGGACATTCGACGTCACATTCAATGATAGCTTGCTTTTGGGAAAGGAGACGCTGCAACATTTCCAGCGTGTAATTCCATCAGGTTCGCACATCTTGAATCAGCTTCAGTTGAGGCAAGTTAAGTCTTCTTTGAATTTAATGTAGGCGCTGCTTCGCTTGCGGAGAGTGGCGAAAATGACCGTTTTCAAAGCCGTTCTCAAAAGATTAGCCACACTCGGGAGGTTCAAGCAGCCATCCTTTATCACCAGTTGGAGTGTATGAGCCAAACAACCGAAACTATCCATTCCTGTTTGTCTGAAAGCGGCTCGCATGTTAGCTGCATTATCTCGCATGATCGTAAAAGTGTCTTCTTCGGACAATCCCCAACTTTGAATCATTTCTTGAACTTTGGCGGAAATTTTTTCTGCTGTATGATCCTCGTTGAAGACAGAGACATTCAACATGATGTTTTTGCGCACGAAGTTTGAGCCGACGAAGTGACAGGTCAAACTTATATACGAGTCACTTGCTCGACTGCTCCATATGTCGGTGGTGAAGGAGAATTTCATCTTCTCTTCCTTCATTTGTGACATCACTTCCTCGATCTTGCCCTTCACCTTGCCTGCCATGTCTGGAATAAGGTTCGTCCTGAAAAACTTCTCAGAAGGAATCGTGTACTTCGGATCGGCAGCCTGAACTATTCGCCTAAATCCTATCTGTTCGACACAAGCGAAGGGCTGACGGTCGATGCAGATCATCTCTGCCACCTTCCGGTGAAGATCAATCTTCTTTCGGTCATTATGAGCGATGGATTGGATTTGGAAAACGCGACCTTAATGGATTGAGTAGCCGTGGCAAAAGAAGTTCCAGGCATGTCTCCTAGAGAAAATATATATATATATATATATATATATATATATATATATATACACACAGTATATATATATAAGAAAATAATTTTAATACAGAAATGTTTATCTGTAAAGTTTTATATAGTTAATATTTTTTAATAAATAAAAGCTAAGTTAACAAAGAGAATTAAATTTACTTTAGATGTATCTTAATTCTGATTGGGGTAAATTATAAACAAATAGAAAACGGCAATTTTAGGAAGACTTTGATATTACAATAAATTCGTAAATCATGTTGAAACTTGAAATCAAACTTTATATATAGCAACATCTTAGCAACTTTTGGGGGCCCTGGGCAGGCTAAAATTTAGGGGCCCGAAACATACATTAAAAACAACAAATATTTAGACTTCTTAAATATTTATTGAATTCATCATTTTTGGGGCCACTAGGATGTTGGGGCTTTGAGCAACTGCGAATTCTCTCTGAGAATGTTTGAAGAATCGCTTTACAGATTTTCATGAATCTACTCACCAGAATTAGTAGCAGAAGTTGTACATTGACTCTTATTGGCTTCATCAAACTCAATCTTGTGCTTGTTGATAAGGTGACTCCTCAGGTTCGATGTAGAGAAGGTACTTGCGCTTGTTCCTTCACGAGAGACAGAGACACCTCACAAATTGTAGATCGCTTGTTTTCCATTAGTGCTTGAAGCAGTGAAGAATTTCCACACAGTGCTTGGCATTGTCACTCTCACTAAAGCAAAAGCGAATAAATTTATACCAGTAGTTAATAAATTTACAAAAAAATTATTACATACTGTTGAACTGATTCACAACTTGCGAAGAAATGACGCCGCGATGGTTACGGGCTCGCTTTATATAGAACGGTAATGAGTCATGGAAATTTCTAGAAACGTCGGGATAAATCGCGAACACACACGTAACTTCTCGATCAGCCGGGAAGTTTCTATTTGGAAAACGCACGGTTTTTTTTTATTCTTAGAAAGAAAAAACTATCGGCATCGGTAGCTACTAACCATCGGTATCGGTACCAATATCGCTACCAATACAACCACCGGTCGATGCCTAAATGTAATGTCTGTGTTCATAAAGATAAACAATTACAGTAATATGATCGTGAACAGCGGTGAACTCCATGTAGTTTACTAGTCTTATACAGTAACTAGCGGAGTGACCCGGCGTTGCCCGGGTGGAAGTTGAATGATATATATTTATATTATATATATATATCGGGTTAATTGAATGCCCGGTTAGGTCAACTGAATGCCAATTAGAGTAATTGAATGCCCGGTCAGGTTAATTATACGCCCTTGACACTTGGTTAGGTTAAGTCGTGATATTTTCGTTAGTTTTAATGCAAATATCACAACTTAACCTCATCAATCGTCAAGGGTGTACAGTTGACCTAACCCAGCATTCAATAACTTTACCGTAGGTTTCGATATATATATATATATATATATATATATACAAACTCAATATATATATATATAATATATATATATATATATATATGACCTCGGGGGCCCACGCCACATAGCCTATAACTGAATGCCCGGTTAGGTTAATTGTACGCCCTTGACGATTGCTTAGGTTAATTCGTGATATTTTCGTTAATTTTAACGAAAATATCACGACTTAACCTATATATGACCTCGGAGGCCGACGCCATATAGCCTATGTTCTTATATATATATATACTGTGTATATGCTAGAGCTCCGCCCATTTTATGTCACTATCTTTTATGACGTGTCTATGTCACTATCTTTCAATCAATCTGGAATACAGAGGCCTCCAGCAGCCTCAGATTACCTCTGTTCTCCCCCGGCATCAGTTACCCCTATCCCCCAAGTCTCATCCAAATCTGGCCAGTGGTTTGGCCGGCCATTGAAACAAAGAAAGAAATTTCGCAGGCAGTTCGACCGTCACAATTATTAGTATAGATAAAGTTCCATTATAATTACTGCAAGTCTATATGAACAGCCACTACAATACAACTTTTTATATACTAGTGAATTTGAACCAAAAATAGACATTACACAACCAACCTCCACACTCCCTCATTCCCCTTCCCCACCCACCAGTCTTCTTTCTATTACGCTCGATCATCATTATCATATACTCATCATCCTTTTTAATGTTTTTCGCTTCCATCTTCAACCTGTTTTGTTCTTCACCTCCCCAGTTTGTGAGTGGTGAGAAAGTGTTTTGGAAACAGTAGACAATGATACTCTAGCTTTAGCAGCTATTTGTCTTTGAGTGTTGCTTTCTTTATGGAGAACAATAATTTTCAACCTATTTTTGTATGAAATTTCTTTATTTGGAGCCATTATACTACCTTATCTGTAAAAAAAATTAGAAGATGAGACATTTTTTTGTATTAAAGTTTAACAAATAAGATAATATTTTTAAAGAAACTTTCGATTACATAAGGGTATAAACATGTGTGAGTCACTAAATCTATAAAACATATTATTACATCAAATTGAATAGTATATTTACCAGTAAAGAACCTGGCCCTCAAAATTAGCAAAATAAATAAAAACTAGTGGTGTACTGATTCATTGGCATTGGCAGAATCGGCCATATTTTGGGCTTTGGAAGAAACGGCCATTTTTTGGGCACTGGCATCGGATAAATTTAGCTGATTCTTTTACTGATTATTTGAAATTTTAAAATTTTCATTACAAAACAATATATTTACAGAAAATTAAACACTAAAAAACACTGATAATTTATACTCATTTCAAAGTGTAATTACATAAAAATATTTTACATTAACAAAAATGGAAAAGCATAATAAGTAAAGTTGTCCATAGTAAAATGGGCGCAAAATGGGAGAGTACAGGAATGTTGCAATGCAATTGCAAATGTTGATCGATATTGCAGGATGTTATGCAACAAAGGGGGGGTTATGCACTTAAGGGGGAAGGGGTTTATGCAAAGGGTGAGGGGGAATGTTGCAAGAGCAACATGGGGTTATGCAACTTGGAGGCGGAGTTATTCCCCAAGAGAAAGAGAGGAGGAGAGAAAGGAAGAGAGGTGTTCGCCTGGCAGGAGCCAAGCGCATATTAAGACTTCATCTGAGCGCCTGCTGTCTTATAAGGTGTAAATCCGCCAGTTGGCTTTGAAGGCGTAAATGGCTTGTACAGGTTGATTTGCCAGAGTGCGCTATTTTATTTAATTAAAGCATATATTATTGACAGTTGGCTTAGAAATCCGTCAGTCGGTTTAGAAGGCATAACCAGCCATTTGGTATAATTAAATAATAATATCGTTTACAACGAAACGAATTAAATAAAACACAATTACATCATTCTGTTTATTTAGACAAATTATTGGAATCAGAAATATACAGAAAATATACAATCAAAAGATGGAATGATCAAAAAGATAAAATAAAAAATAATAATAGTATAAGAAATATGAACGAGTAATAGGTATATAATAAAAAAAATAAAAATAAAAATATAACCAACAATATAACAGTACAGGAGAATTATATGTACACAATTGTGTTAAATAATTAAATATATTGAAAATAAATACATACACTTTATCTTCTACTGCAAAAAATAAAAAAAAAATAAAAATAAGAAATACAAAACGATGGAGTATAACCGTCAATATAGCAGTACAGGAGAAATATATATATATATACAGGGTGTCCCAAAAGTCTCCATACCTAGGGAAAATTAGCACTTTTAGCAAAATGTAACTTTATTTGCAAAACATTCTCTACATGATTGCCATTTCTTTGTAAACACACACGGATGCGTCTCTCCCACTCATGGTGAACTAGTGTTAACACATTTGGTGTTATGGACGTAATTGCACTTCGAATGCGTTCCTTTAGGCGATCCATGTTCTGTATCTTTTCCTGGTACATTACGTCCATAACACCAAATGTGTTAACACGAGTTCACCTCACCATGAGTGGGAGAGACGCATCCGTGTGTGTTTACAAAGAAATGGCAATCATGTAGAGAATGTTTTGTAAATAAAGTTACATTTTGTTAAAAAGTGCTAATTTTCCCTCTGTATGGAGACTTTTGGGACACCCTGTGTATATATAATATATATATATATAATATATATATATATATATATACACACACAATTATGTTAATAATTAAATATATTGAAAATTCATCAAAATACATTCACTTTGTTCTACTGCGCAAAACACTAAACTCACACGTAATCGAGTCTACAATAACATCATTATTGCTTTGCTCTATGCAGTAAACGCGGCTTAATATTATTTCACCGCTCAAGTTATAGGGACACCTATACTCTATATAAATGGCCTTCATATCGTTCAGTACTATTTTTGTGCCCACTTTACAATCAGTTCGCAAGTTATCTTTAAATACGGTTAGAATACAATCAAAAGCACGCAAAAAGAGGTCATCGTTAGCCACAACGTCATTATTAAATACAAGTTTATAAACACTCCTTTGCAATCGAGGGTTTATTTCTACCAACCTGAGCTTTTCAGTCGTGAACTCTTCTTCACACTGCATAGCGACAGTTGAAATAATCTTCTAAGTCGTTACGACAGCTGCTCATTATATAAAGAAATAGTTCTTCAGGGTGAACGGTGTAGGTGAGCTCAGCCCTGTACCGCTCAAGTGCTTTGTACCAAAGTTCATGATATTTCAGAGTCTACACCTTTTAAATAAGCATCCAGCTCTAGACCATTCTCGCCTTGTTCAGTCCTACACTCGGTAAACCCATCGAGCAGAGCGGTGTATGCGTATTCAAGACCCGTATCAAAATAAATACGCGCATCTAATATAGACTTCAGCTTGCGGAATCCGACGATTTCAAACATTCTTTCGAGGATGAAACGGTTTCGCGTAGGGACAAGAGCGTTATTATCAGAAGCATTCTTCCACATCAACCGTATATCAATGAATGGCCGATCGTTATTTATACACAACGTACAAACAACGGCATATGAGAGGGTGTCACTAATCTGCTCTCTTCTTGTACCTACACCTGCAGGAATTTTATAACGATCCTCACTCCACTTCTTAACTACCACGAATATTCTTTTCATCTCAACACTTAAATAAACAACATTCCGTTTGTTTGTTTGTCTACAAGTCGTTTCCAGTACAGAGTTAATGGCACCGGTTTTACGACTGAACACGCGCAACGACTTCGTCACGGACACATCGTACAAGGCGTTGAGAATGCTGCTCAAAGGAAGTTCCATCGTATTCGAGGAGCGCACGTCCATTCGGTTCAAGCTCTGAGATGACTATGAGCTACATGCAACGGATCGGCTCGACGGGAGGAGTGAGTCACACCATGAGCTAATGAAAGGTGTACGGCGCTGTTCCAACATGAATACTTGTATCCCATTTTATTGGGTAGGTGTTTTGAGAAATTTTCCGATGCATGAAGCAATATCGGTTTTAATATTTTATCACTCCCACTCCCCAGAATACGCACCAGATATTTTTGCATAGGGGGATTTTCACGAACTAAATACATTTTATTCACACTCCGACGCACTATTTAAGAGAAACATATGACCATATTTTTCCTTTTTGCTTAGCATATAATACTCATCTCTAAATTTTGTTAGATACTCATGCAGACCTTTAGCCACAACATGTAAGAGAATACTTGTATCCTATTATATTGGGTAGATGTTTTGAGAAATTTTCCGATATGTGAAGCAATATCGGTTCTAATGTTTTATCACTCACCAGACGTTCATTTCCACAAACCAAATATATTCACAATCCGGCCAACTATTTGAGCGAAACATATGCCCATATTTTTCCTTTTTGTTTAACAATCGATACTCGTCTCTAAAGTCTGTTAAAAACTCACACAAGCCGTTAGCCACAACCTCACTACAACCCTCGCCATTATATATATTAATATAGTGGTAAAAATATTTAAGATTCTCCATGATGACAAGATTTACATTCTCAGTCGCAGGGTACGAGTACTCAGTATGATGCAACATGACCTAATATCGCTTGTCACACCACTCATCAACAAGACTCACTATCCATATCCGCTGCTTCTCTTCTGCACGTGTTGTTTCTTCTACTTCACGGTATATGTAAGCTTTTATAAAGTTTAGTCCTACAACATAGTTCAATACATCACTTGTACCACGAAATCCTACAATGCTCTCGCCAGAATAGCCGTAGAGTACTTGTACCTCTTGCTCCTTCGCACGATTCAATGTAGCCTTAAAAGTATCAAAGGAGGGTGGAATAGGGAGTTTTTCAGTATCCACCACATCTTGGCACTTTGCCGAATACCACTTCATAAACGTCGAACACGCAATATTAAAGGTAGCCATTACTATTTTTCGTCTACGCGGGAGAATACACGTCTGAGATCCAGGGCTTACTGCGATCAACTGAGCACGCAGGGAAGAGATATGCCCAGGTAGTAGCAGGAGTCACGTGATCAATCATACAGGTGGGCGGAGCTTAGAACTTTCTCCTGTACACACGCTGGGGAGCTTAGAATTTTCTCCGTGTACACACACACACACACACACACACACAAAGGAGAAAGTGAAACGCTAATTGAAACACGATTTATTTAATAAACGAAATATTCAAGGTGTATATATATTTACAAATACGTGTAATAAATAAGTTAACAATAGACATATCAAAGATTATGGTATCCAAAGGGTACGGTATCATAGGTACCAGGCACCTGGTAACGTTTCCTATAGGTGTTACGGCACACCTTTGTACCCCTAAGTTCCTTCACGCCCCCAGCTTCTGCGCCCGAAAATTGTGGGTACCTACAGTTAGTTGGGGCGGCCGGTCGCCCTCATCATCATCCAAGCACACTAGATCCTTCAACGAATCAAAGTTAACGACCCGCCGATTCGCCTGGTTGAGCGTGATACCCTTAGCCTTCACGATATATTTCATATCCTCCCCACCCTCACCCGTACCCCATAAGTTTTTGGCCCTGTTGAGACAAAAGAGTCGGCGTATGCGATGTCTCCATACTCATCCTTGATCTCATCAGTCAACTCCCCGAGGAATTCACCAATAGGAGGCATGTATTCACCCTCCCTCTCTGTGAATATCACACTATCTGTATCGGCGTACAAAGCCCTCCGCCCAAGAGAATGCAATAGGCCCCAAAGTTTGATGCGTGCGTAGGCCGTTGTGAAGCTGGCTACAGGTATGTTTGTAACGCGTGGGGTATATGTGGCCAATTCGGTACTGGTGTACTTTATTATGTAAGTATTACCTACATTCACAATCTCCATGACCTCTTTATCGGGAGCGTTGGCATAATCCTAGACTTCACTATAACTTTGTGCCAAATGAACGTTCCCTTTGCCAGTATTCTGTGCAAATTTTCTCCAAAGACTGTTTAAACATAACTTTGCACTAAAGCGCTTGCCTGGGTTCTTTACAATTTTGGAACGGTGAAGCTATATACTTTACGGTCACGGTAACATTGAAAATAGGTCGATTTTTCATATTCGGTATCAACTCCTCTCGCATACTCTGATGCTTCGACCTTATCCTTCAAAAAAGCGTTTATATATGGCATGAAAAAGTTGGGTAGCTTCTGAAACCTTTACACCTCATGTATCTTCAATATTCTGTAGCCATGGCGAAGAGCTAGAGCCAGCTCTGGACTTGTATATACACCTCTGATCTTAAGCTGGTTAGCTGTATGATTACATTCCCCATTGTTCTCCTCTGCGCACTTCACGCACAAGGGAAACATGAGCTTGTGATCGATAACGACGGGTAAGATCGGCATCCATAAATCGCGTGGGAGGTAGCACATCTACGAAAGAAAGGCCAAAATAGTACCCGTTCAAATTTGTTGAGAACACCTCGATGGTGGGCTCGTCAGGTCCCACCAGTTTCTCAGGTGCACCCACGGGGTACGGATTGTTCTTCATCACGTAGGGATATAAAGAACAGAAGTCGTAGTAATGGAGTTTCACGCCCTTCGTAGGCGGAAAGTATAGCTTGAAGGGATTTGTACGCCCTCAGAACAAACTATCACCGCATTTGAGAGGATCCAGCACCATTGAACCTTTGGTCTTGTTTATTTCTTCACGGTACTGTCCATCTGTTTCCATCCGTGCATCATACTCATGCTCCCACAAGACTTTGTGAGTGAACTGAGAGCCTATAAGTTGATCGCGGGTGCGGGTCCACGCAATACTGTCGGCAGGAGATCTACCGTGGATATCTCCGACGATTCCATACCCAGGACTGGGGCATCCGTGCCACCAGCAACCGTTAAAGGAGTACACAGTCTTCTCTCCAGTGGCACGGTTTTCACTTAGACCATCAACCGAAAAAACACGACCATTTACCTTAATGGGTACTTCACCCGTGTTGGGGGGCATGCTTCATGTATACCCCGTTCTGCTGCTGTAGGTGTATGAACCAGTAAATAGCCTTGTGCCCATAACTGCGGGGATTGCTTCTGTGAATAACGGCTAAGGTGCCTTTAGGCATGAAGTTATTCTTGAACACCGTAAAACATAATGAGTCGATGGTGGTTGCGACTTGCAACGGATCGCATTTGAAACGGCCTATGTACATCCTTCTAAAGGCCTGGAAACATACTCTAAGCACGCGCACATCATTCACGCAATAACGCTCACATTCACCAGCTATATTATAAGGATTAGATTCATTAAAACGCCCATCACCTTAGGTAGCTTTGCTAATTTACAAGGTGTGAATAATAAAGTGTCTTTAAACTGTACATTACCTCTTATTTGCATCTGTATTAGCTTGTTGCCTCTTTTCAAGGGATCACCTGTAAATATCTCAGATGACTCGTGCTCAAGCAACTCTTTATAAAGGAACTGTGTGTCAAGTTTTGCCCCGTTATGGGCGAGAATATACAGTCATTTTTTTGAACTTGTCCGCTAACTTGACAATGTAGGACACAAATAGTTTCACAGGGCTATCGTGGACATTCATTTTAAAAACGTTTGTCCGTTTACCACATTTGTGACACTCATCAAACTCGATCTCCATACACTCATCACAGATAGTCTGGCTTACAATTAAATGTGGAATAATCTCTTTGGTTTCAGCGTTCGTGTATGTTTCCATATCGTAGTACATAGTTATACAAGGGCTATTTTTAGGCTTAGCATCTTTCATATAACATACATGCTTTACTCCAACCGCCTTATATTTCTCATGGCATGTAGAACAGTGAATTTCATCACATTTATGCTTGAAATTCCCCCAATTATCCATCATATAAAACATACCACATTCACAGATTCTTATTTTCCTGCACGTGCCAATTGATTTACGGAGCTCAAAACAGTTATTATTGAAAAATGTGCGTCTACACACATCACAATCCCTCTTCTCAGCTTCAACTACACGGCATTCACATTTGGAGCTTTTACACTGCTCACATACCATGTGACAATCTTTACAATGTTTCACTTTATCATCCCCAAACTCGATACACCCCTTACACAAATCATGAAGTCGTCCATATTTTCGACTTTTATCATAACTCGCGTAAAGGTCCCTTATATTACGGATGGGGAGATACGTTGTCGCTGACAGTCCTAAAATAAGTAGGGGTCTTGTACGATCTCTCACATTGCTTTTAAAAACATACACACTTCTACGACGATCATCCAGTCCAAATACAACTACACGTTTGGGTCCGTGTATTTAGTACAGTAAACATACGAGCTAAGACTACTGCTATAAAGCCGCAACCACGATCGACGTTTATATGCCGTCTATAAATAGCCTGTGAATTGAAGTTAAGAGTATAAAGTGTGGCACTATGACCCGCAACACGGAATACACGGTCACTATTTACCGTGAAGTTGTCCATATTGAAGGCTATACTACTTTGAGAGGCCTGCATTATACAGCCTAATATATACTCTATATCTTCAGCTGCCAAACGTCTGAACGGTATTACTACCCAAAAATCATCATCTCCGTCATCTGATCCGAATCCGAAGGACAGCCTCGTCCTGACTTCACGTTCGTCGCGGTTCTGAAGGGCAAACTCTACAATACGTTCAACTACACGCCGCAGTCCGTGTTCAACACCATTGCTCTACATGGATCTTGGATCAACCCTGACTATATACCGATTTCTAGTCAAGGCTGGGGTGGGGGTAGCGGTGCGCACCAACTCGAATGTTATGCCATCCTCAAAAGAACGAGAATTTGCTGTGGCTGTGGAGGATGTACCCGGAATTGAACAGGAATAAGGGGGTATATTTGAGGAAGGTACTATTGTGGGGGTTGTGTCGTAAGACGTAGAAGGTTGGGGCTCTATTACTGGTGGTCTAACAACCGGCGCAATCCTGGCGCGCTTTATACCTGACGTGGTGGGCTCTTCATCGTGGCTCCGCTTTGAACTGGTGCGTGCTACAGGTATCGCTGGTGAGAATTCGTCAGCGGGGATGGATTCTGTGATCATAACTACACTGTCGTCGGGGTCATCTGTAATATCGATGAAGGGGTGCTGTACCTCATCGTAATTCACGGTTCTGTGGGAGAAGCGAAAAGCGAGACTGTAGAATATAAGGGTCATCACTTAAATATTTATTATATTTTGTAAATTACCCACTTAGGAGTGTGACGTGCTAGAAATGGATTCTGTAGAAAAATTCAGGTTCATGAGCCCATCCACATGTATTATATCTGGCCCTACAGGATGTGGTAAAACTGTATTTATGCTTAAAATCATTAAAGAAAAGGGAGAGAGGTTCTCAAAATTTGTGCATAAAGTTATATGGTGCTATTCGACGTAACAATCAGCGTTCAACGAGTACGAGGTGTATATGACGTTAATTCGTTAAAGGGAAATGAACATACAGTCATTGTAATTGACGATCTCATGTTGGACATGGATAAAACGATTGCCGAGACATTTATAGTATTCTCCCACCATCATAACATCAGCGTGTTCTTCATCAATCAGAATCTATTTTTCCAAAATAGATATATGCGCGATGTGTCGTTAAATACACAATATCTAGTCTTATTCGCGCAACGTACAGATGTATCACAAATTGGGATATTAGCCAATCAAATGTTCCCGAATCAGCGTAAGGAGTTTTTGGAAGTTTATAAAGAAGCTACAAGCCCGCGTTACGAATATTTGCTTTGCGACCTTCATCCGCGAAACACGTTTAGGTGCTTCTAAGAACGAATATATTTCCAAACGAGCCTCAAACGGTGTATATTTCAGAATGACAAAGAGGCTAAAGAAATACCATGAATTAATAAAAATCTATCATCGACTGCCCCGGGCAATTCAGCAGATGTTTGCTAAAAATATCAACTGCGACTTTTTAAAATGCATCTGTGAAATCTGTCTTAACGTTATAAATTGCAATGTATCAATGAAACCACCTCAGAAAGCTCGCCTACGCCGTTACAAGAACATAATACGTGCACTCGCTCGTAAAAGTCAAACTGTAGGGAAGAAAAAACGAATTATTGCACAAAGAGGAGGGTCGTTCCTCCCCATCTTATTTTCAGTTTTGGGTCCTTTATTTACTAGATTAATATAATGAGGAAAGTGGTAGTGATTCCACACGAGGTGTATGCTTCTCTGCAAAGTTCAAAGAATCCAGACACGGATCTAGATCCCGCTAAAAGCAGGCTTAAAAGAATGGAAAGCGAATTGCTAACCCTATTAAACAGTGAAAAAACACCTGAAGAAAAAAGAATCTGATACCAAGAAGCTCTGCAGAAATTTCTTCACGAGTACGAAAATTATAAGAACCCGACAGAGATTCCCGTGGTTATTAGGCACAGCACGGGGAACGATGGACATGGTGACATAGGACCTCTGTCCGACGATAGAGCTGACCAACCAAAGATTAATAGGTCGACCACACAACATATCGAGCAAGTATTAAAAAGCACCTTCCCACATACATTGAGGAATAAAGGTTTAAATCTTTATAATCTATTGAATGAGGACCCCGCCATACAATCGACCGATGCAGGTGAGATCATTGTGGAAGGAGAAAAGGTACAGGGATCGAATATCGTTGACATCGTCCATGATCTGGTGAGAAAGTGGGATAGGCCCTCACTATCAGGATGGAAGCATATTAAAGCAAGACTACAACAAATAAGTGTCCCCAAAACAATGATGGGAAATCTGAACAGGTTAAAACACTTGGAACATGCGTCGCACGTGACACAATTGAAGACGCCATCACCCCCGGCGGTAACACCTCTGAAGAGGAGAAAGAAGAGGTTAAACAACGGTCAACCCTACCCACGTGCCTCTAAAACACGCAAATGGCTAACATATTAAGAAGACGTTATTATGACATTTCTAACCCAGCCTCCTACGGAGGCGTATATAGACTGTACAGAAGTGTTTACGGAGTAGGGAAAAAAGATGTTGAGAGATTTTTGCGGGAGCAGGATGCTTATACACTTCATAAGCCTGTGAGAAAAAGGTTTAAAACAGCCAAGACAAAAGCTGCTTCGATTGACTCTATTTGGAAAGCAGATTTAACAGACATGCAAATATATTCAGTGTATAGCGATGGTTATCGCTACATTCTATTCATAATATATGTATTCTCTAGATATCTGTGGGTAATTCCTTTCAAAAATAAATCACCTGAAACAGTTGCTAAAGCCACCAAAACGCTGATGTTGAAAGAAAACAGGGTTCCTGGCTATTTTTGTACGGATATGGTGAAGAAATGTATAGGCCGTGCTTTTCAGAACATGTTGAGAGAGTTTAATATCAGCTATTACACTACCAATTCTATACATAAGGCTTCTTTAGCTGAAAGAATTCAACGTCCCCTAAAGGAACGCATGCACCGCTATTTTACACATAAAAACACGTACAGATTTCTACACATTCTGGAATCATTGACCTCATCTTACAACGGCTCACACCACCGGACGATTGGGACAACACCTAACGAAGTTTTAGAAAGAGGTACGCGCCCAGAGGTGAGAAGAGATGAACACCACCACCACCACCATCTGCGCGTTTCAAAATCAATGATTATGTAAGGCTGTCGCGTTCGGGAAATAAATTCGCGAAGGGATTTGAGCAAGGATGGACACGTGAGATTTTTAAAGTTAGGGCTCCGAGACCTAAAGGTGAGATAATGATGTATTACGTTGAAGATTTGAATGAGGATGAAGTCGCAGGAGGCTTTTACCGCAAGGAGTTGCAGAAAGTGGCATTTAATTTAGGAAAAAATGTGTTTAAAATTGAGAACATTTTAGGAAGCAAAGGTTCAGGAAAGAGAAAAATGTACCTGGTACCGTCCTCCTCGTCCCTATCTGTACACCCTAACAACACACTAGCCAACTTTGTAAGAGAACTCCATGGACCCATTGAATTGGGTCGTCATTCGTATGAGGTGGGGATATGTGAAATTCAGCTGGACACCCTCTTTTTAAATATTGATTATAAAGATACCGTTTTTACGATTCTTAGAGACATTGATGAGTGTGAAAAAGCCGGGGTAACTCGGGATGAAACTATACGTATCGCCGGACTGAGATTGCAAGGTATTACATTACAGTAGTAAAACTAGGTCCGGTCCGTTATGGTTCGGCTTAGGATGTTGTGAGAGACTTAAACGTAAGTTTAAAAAACTCAAATCTTACGACTGATTTAGTATACAAAATCGTAAACAAAGGAAACCCTGCACATACTCTAATCCTAAAATCAAAGGCTAACAGAAATATTAAGGACCAAAGAGTGTTGTTCAAAATTATGACCGAGGGGCGATATCGATCAGCCTTCCAAAGAGACACATTTCACGAGGTACAACATGACTTGTCCAGCCTAATGTATCAGTTGAAATTGGAGAAATTGGTTGCTGGCTATACACCCCCAGACATGTACTATATTTACAGCAATATAATGGAGCACCAGTTTGTTGGGGATACCCAGGTACGCCTGCTGCGCATTGCTCACATTCCCAACCATAGAGAAAGGAGTTTGAGTACTACATATGACAGACCCCATTATGTGAATGTCGCAACTAATCTAATAACCAATATCTCAATATATAAACGATTGAGGGAAAAAATTTCCCATTCGGTGGGAGCTTAACAGTGAAGCTGCACTTTCGACGCATTGAGTTATAATGGACAGAAAGCCTTTCACAGTCTATCGAGGGGTGAGATACCAGCGTGGTAGTGGACTTGGATCCAATTTTTCAACCATACTACGTACGGCTGTCCCTTTGCTGAAGAGGGTGCCAGATACCTCGGACGGAAAGCGCTACAATCAGGTTGTAACACTGCAAAAGACATATTGTCTGGGGCTAAACCTAAAGAAGCTCTAAAAAACATTTAAAACGTATACGGGACGAAATCGTCAAAGATGCAAAAAGAAAACTGCGTGGTGGTGGGAAGAAGAGGACTGTCCGGAAGAAGGGATTACCATAACGTGGCATTAAACGTAAAAGGATATCAAAAAAGAAGTGTTCTAAGCGAATGAAACCTTTGGTTGACCATTTTCTTGACTGATATAAGCTAAGGACATTGATCTCATGAATCATAGTTTGTTTACTACTTGTCGAGAGAGGAGGCACTATTTCTAACTCGTCATGGCACGCTTCATCCATCCATGCAGTTCAGAATGTTGTAAATCGGAGCTGTCCCTCTTTGACATGCTCCCAACTCAAGTTTCTATTGAACACAGTGACTTTATTACAATTAACCCTTTAAACACAATTAATTCCCAAAGTGCTCCTATAGAATTCGTGATACCCAGCTCAGGCCCTTACTTTTTAGACTCAAGCTGTGTGCACATATACGCTAAATTACGTATAGCACATTCTGATGGAATGGACTGCGATGACAAATATGTTGTATACCCTGAAACAAACTTTCTGCACTCTATATTCGACCAGTGTGACGTATATTTAAATCAGGTCAACATATCAGCAGGCACGGGGTACTATCACCTACGAGCCTATCTGGAAAATGTCCTCAACTTTCCAAAGAAGCGAAGGATAACTTTTTAAGTGCCGAGGGATATTATCAAGCTAAAGACGCAAGTAGTATAAAGGACAAATTTAAAAATTCTAAAAAAAAGATATACGAGTGTTTTGGACGCCTGCATACAGATTTCACATTCCAGGAGAGGTTGCTTGTGAATGGGGTGGATATGAAAATAAAGCTCACCCGCACGAATCCTGAGATCTGTTTAAATCTGGATGCTGATCAAGAAGAGGGAGCAAAACCCGTTCTGGTTCACATTATGGAGACCGCGTACGGCGAGTGAAATTAAGTTCACCAAAACAAATAGAAATTGAGAAAAATGTACTACACGCCATAGTAAAATACCCAATTAACAGAGTACAGATCAAACTATACACGGTGTCAGCAGGGTTGGCATCGAAACAGAGAGAAAACATCGCCCTGGGAAATCTGCCTAAAAGGATATTAATTGGAATGCAAGAACACAATTCGGTAAATGGAAAATATAAAAAGAATGCCTTTAAATTCGAGAATTTCAGCCTTAAAAATATAACTATACGTTAATGGCGTTGCGTTGGGAGGAATATTGGATACGGACTATTCATCAGACGCTGTGTTACCGCTTTGCGCGAGAGCATATAGTAATCTGGCCCATATTGTAGATGATTGTGATGGGCTCGGGATTGGGGTAACGCAGAAAGAATTAATCGATCAATTTAACCTTTATCCATTTGACATCACACCTGACTTATCTGCTAGTATAAATACACACTTAAGTCCACAACAGAGTGGAAACATCTGTTAGATTGGAATTCGCCAAGCCTATAGATGCGCCTATAAGTGTACTAGTTTACATCAAGTCACAAGTGAATACACTTCAGAGAGTAATGAATAGTGAAGGAATCACACGTTCCAAATATATCGGTGTGTTTGCGAAGAATGAATCATTGAAATTGCCATCTACGAGAAATTGCCGTAGCCTTATTGTGAACACAGATGTTATTGGCAGTGAAGGGATTCACTCGTTTGCAATCTATTTTAAAAATAGTGACCGCATGTACTATTTTGATTCACTCGGGACTCAACCCTGGAGTGACCCTGTCGTTGTAAAATTTCTCGATCAGTTGCATATCCCCGAAGTTGTATGGAATCCCTTCCGGTTACAAGGATATTTTAGTAATACGTGCGGGATGTACTGCCTTTCATTTCTCATGCATATGTCACGTGGTAAAGAATTTATAAATTTTTAAAAATTATTCGACCTGTGTCACACTCAACGAAACGACGAAATGATATGCAGACAGATAAAACGCCGTTTTCTGATTGTGCTTACTCGTTCTATAGTATGATGTTTTGTTCGTGTGTGTATACATACATTTGTAACCAATAATGTTAGTTTGTATATTCTGTAGTTTAAGATGGTTATTGTACTAAAGAAATTATTTCTTTCATTCAATAAATTGATGAAAATACATTGTGTCTTCTTCCCCCCAAAAAAGATCGAAACATAAAAAAATACTTACATTATTTCGTTAATGATGTGACAATCGTTGGGCTGACTGCTCGGTAAATCTTCTACCTCCGTATTCAGGTCCATGACATGGGTTTCTTCAAAACGAAAAGATTGTATAACACGTGTCAAATCCTCATCGGACCTTAAAGGAGAAAGAATAATTCATTAGTTCATACTGAATCTTTTTTAATAAAAAACCAAAACATATGCAGAGTATACATATAGTAAGAGTATTACAATGTGAAGATATCTTTGAACCGCCCAGAGAAGTTCCTTTAAGAGAAAATTCCGAATAACATTTGAATTTATAAAATTATTTAAAACATGCAAAAGATTGCTATAAAAAAAATTCAATAAATCAAAACAGGATTTTAGCATAATTGCAAACTAATCTATAATTGCGGATACCTAAATGAAGCATTTTTAATGCGATGAGATGAATTACTACAACCCTCCATATATATGATGAAACAGTCCAGAACAGTGCTCTTTCTGACAGGCACATTAAATAAGTTCGCGAATAACACCGGTCTGCATGAAAATCGATTTCTTTATTTTGAGTTGTGATTCTGAAGCAGTTCGTTGCGCTGAATTCAAAAATGCTACGTTTTTTTCTATCACCCACAGTTTTAAAGTTATTAGCAAAACAATTTTGGGACGTTTTGTAATTTTTTACCTTTTTTATCTTTAATTAATTTCGTTTTTTCATATTTTTCAGAGAGATAATTCTAACATTACGTCTTTAAAATTTTAATAATGGCTTCTAGAGGATGTACCCATAGTCCAGACATATTTTGTTATATTTGTGGTCGGTATGTTGTTGTAAAACAAAGGACAAATGTAACGACCTTCATTAAGACAGCTCATCATGCTTATTTTGGAATTAAATTAGGAGATCAAGACAAAAGTTGGGCTCCACACAAGGTTTGTCTTACGTGTGTTGCGGCACTAAGGAATTGGAGCAAAGGTAAAAAGAAAAGTTTGCCATTTGGGATCCCTATGGTATGGCGCGAGCCTAGAAACCATACCGACGACTGCTACTTCTGTTCTTGCAATGTTAAAGGTTATAATGCAAAGAATAAAGAGAGCCTTCAATACCCAAGTCTTCCATCTGCAATAAGGCCGGTACCCCATGGTCCAGAAGTTCCTATTCCCCGCCCACCCGAGAGTCTGGATCAATACAGTTCAGATTCTGATTCAGCTCCAAATCCAGACAATGATATTGTTTATGAACAGCCAACAGCTGACCGAGATCTTCCTAAACCATTAACCCAAGCCGAACTAAATAACTTAGTCAGGGATTTGAATCTGCCTAAGGACTCTGCAGAACTTTTGGGGTCTAGATTGCAGGAGAACAATTTATTGGCATCCGACACATACTTCGCTTGGTACAGAAATCGTGAGAAAGACTTCGTGCCTTTTTTCGAAGAAGATGGTCCCTTGGTATTTTGCAAGGACATCACAGGATTAGTGTGCAAGCTAGGCATCGAATACCAAACCGGTGACTGGAGGTTGTTTATAGATTCCTCTAAAACCAGTCTAAAAGGAGTGTTACTGCACAACGGTAACAAATATGCATCAATCCCAGTGGCCCATTCTACTCATTTAAAAGAGACCTATGATAACATGAAACTGCTTCTGGAAAAAATTCAGTATCAAAATCACAGATGGATATTGTGTGGGGATCTCAAAGTCGTTTGCATGTTACTTGGGCAGCAATCAGGATACACTAAGATGCCATGTTTCATCTGCGAATGGGATAGTCCAGAACATGACCAGCACTGGAAGAGGAAAACTTGGCCTCTTAGAGAGAATCTTACCCCAGGATCAAAGAACATTTTACATGAACATCTAGTTGAACCAATAAAATCCTCCTACCACCCTTGCACATTAAGTTAGGCTTGATGAAGCAGTATGTCAAAGCATTGAATAGAGAAGGTGAGTGTTTCAAGTACATTTGTTCAAAATATCCAAAGATTAGCTACGAGAAAATAAAGGAAGGTGTTTTTATAGGTCCTCAGATTAGAAAGTTATTGGCAGACGATCATTTCCTGAACACAATGACCAATAAAGAAAGAGAAGCATGGCTTGGTTTCAAAGATGCTGTTGAAAACTTCTTGGGAAACTACAAAAGCCAAAATTATGAAAGACTGGTGGAAAATATGCTTAAAAAGTTTTGCCGCCTTAGGCTGCAACATGAGCCTGAAAGTTCACTTCTTATTTTCGCATCTTGACCGTTTTCCCGAAAATCTCGGAAATGTCAGTGAGGAGCAAGGGGAACGATTTCACCAGGACATCAAAACCATGGAAATAAGATATCAAGGAAGATGGCATACAAATATGATGGCGGATTACTGCTGGTGTCTGCAACGAGATCAGCCTAACGCACAGCATAAGAAAACATCAAAGAAGCACCGGTTTAGTCGTCATTAGTCAGATCTACCTTCGTAGTCTTAAGTCTTTGGAATAAATCCTGAAATGTTTGCAAGTAAAGAAGGTAAGTATATTTTGTTTCTTTCAATTATTTTTTTATTCTTTCATAAACAAGCAATATGCTTGTCCAAGAGCTAGGAGCTATTTAATTCTGCTTTAATTAGGTTTTACTCTATCACCTAAAGATTTCGTGCTACAAGGGGTGTTGTAATACCTCATCTGTCCCCAAATGTTAACCACCCATTGATGGGAGGGGAGAGAGTATTTTGCTGGGAACGGGACTGGTTGTTATATATATTTACCCTACATTATTATGTAAGCGTTACTGTAGTCTATAACAACAAAATTTATGGTTTAGCATGTGCAATCCAATGTTGGTCTCGATAAGTAAAAAACCATACGTCATAGGGAAAAACTAACTATATTTTTTAGATCAGCACACTCAAATTATATAGAATCACCAACTAGTTTGTAAAAATCGATCGACAAGTTTTCAAATGTGTACTGGTGTAATTGGTTACAAAAAAATAAAATTACAGACACTTACATTTCTACGGCTGTCGCTTGCGTCGGATCGTAAGGAGCGTCATTGCAAATATCATCAACGGTTTGCGTTGGAAATAATCCATCCCCGTCAGCCGCGTTAAGAAGATTAATTGTGGACAACGCCGCAATGTCACCATCTTGATATAAATCCGATAAACTGTAAAGTTCTTGGTTCATGGTGGAGGGAATGTTTATTCACTGGTGAAAATAACTACTGTGACTCCCAGCTGAAAATATTTCCTTTTATATGCATGATCTCCAAGCACCACCCCAAAAGACTAATAGGTGGTTCGTAAGTTTAATGATTGGTTGTCAATATAATTGTGTACCAATCGTAACACCTATATTACGGGTCCATGCTTTGGACGTACTGATTGGTCGACTAATGGTGTCTTTGTATTCTCTCTGTAGATTTAATGCGCACATCGTGTATTACTACTTGCAGTCTCTACCACAACAATATTTGCATTTGCGCCCATACTTTTCTCGGTTTTCCCATTTTAGAACCTACCCCTTTATGCAATATCCCTCACCCTTTTGCAACATTGATCAACATTTGCCATTTCTATCACGACAATATTTTACATTATTATTTTGTGCGGTCATACTATTTGATCCTCAATTTTTCCCATTTTGGATAGGGAGGTGGACAACTTAAGCGGCTGCAAGTCGTTACAGGAATATCTTCATCAGAGCCGCTCAGCTCAGTATCACAGGAAACAAAATTAGCGTCGCTACTCTTCATAATCCTGACATAGATCATTACCAGAGGCAGCCTCCTCAAGCAGAATGTTTTTGTGTATTATTAATTTTTGTGGTCATACTATTCTCAGCTTTCCCTAGATTCCTGACTTGTGGATTTGGTTATATATATATATATATATATATGTGTGTGTGTGTGTGTGTGTGTGTGTGTGTGTGTGTGTGTGTGTGTGTTAATTGCCACTTACAGTCTCTACTACGGTGGTTTCAAATATTTGGAAAATATATGTTTGCGGTCATACTATTCGATCCTCAACTTTGATTAATATATTCAGCTTGACTTTCTACTTGCCAATTCTCGCGTAGGAGTGTGATTAAATTGTGTTTGGCTCATGAAAATGAATGTCCGCTTGGGTTGGTAGATAAATGGGCGCCCTAGGTATCCTAGTGGTTATGACGCTGGGGTGCTGGTTGAGAGATCGAGTTCGGGCGATGACATTGTAATTTCACCCAGCCAGTGCTGGAGCGTAGTTCGGATTCAACGTTAAACTGTAGGTCTAAGGCGGGTGACAAGCTTGATCTTTGTCAAAATGAACAATTCGGGGAGAAGGAAAACCGATTTAGCTTATTATTACTAATGTAATTTACACCACGGTTAGGTTCCAGTTATAAAGAGAATCTATGGTTTGAATTTATTGCATATATTCCTCGTATGTATATTTTTTTCTTCTCTCTCTAAAAGATCTTTTGAAATGAAAATCTGTGTATTAAATATATTCTCCATTATCTTCCAGAGAATCTATGTTCTGAATCATAGGTTAGGTTCAGGTGCCAGCATGCTGGAGCGAACCAGAGGCTCACAGCCAAAATCTGCACAAGGAATGAATTATGTTTTACAGTTTAATAGAATGAATTGTTGATTCTCTTTTTTTTCAAATTTCCCCTTTACGATCTTATTGAGAGGATTTTATAATAAAGAAATTATAAATATTTTTGTTTTTCTTTTCATTCTTTTATTTATATTTAAAAAAAATTTTGCTGTGACTACTTACGGCCATCATAAACTTGGTAAATGAGTTCCAATATACTTCTGAAAAATTAAAGCTATGAATATTATATCCATATAGAATAAACAAAACTTTCTTTCTGTGTGTGTGTGTGTGTGTGTGTGTGTGTGTGTGTATGTGTGTGTGTGTGTGTGTGTGTGTTTGTTAATTTTGAAAAAAAATGTATATTAATAATAATAATAAACCTTTCCATTTTTTCATTCATTCATTTCATTTCAATAACAGAGACAATAACTATGAAGAAGATACCATGCAAATTGCACGCAAAGAAAAATAAGACATAAACAATCACATGAGAGAGAGAGAGAGAGAGAGAGAGAGAGAGAGGAGACGGAAGCGAGTCTTTGAGTAAAAGTTTGTCTACCGCGTTCCATTCTGGACCTTTGTGGTGTGAACCTTATCCGTTCCTGCCTCCAATCCTTCTCATCTCAACATAATGTGAAAATAAACGATATTCTATGAGAATAATTGTTTATTACCAAATTTAATATACAGTTTAGTATAGCTACGGCATATTATTAAACTTGTTTTCATATGGAAATTTGATATAAGTGTGTGTATATATATAGATTTCTCAAATAGAAAGAATTAATAAAATGAACGAAAAAAATGTACGAAATTGTGAAGACGCATCATATATATATATATATACAAGATGTGTCTTCACAATTTCGTACATTTTTTTCGTTCATTTTATTAATTTTTATTTTATTAATATTTATTTTATGAATATTTATTTTTATTTTATTAATATACAGAGAAATGACAAAAGTAAATAGGTATTTTAGGTTTGGCTTTAGAGTAAATCACTGTACTGACATGTGCTTTTATACGCTAAAGGCAGCCGTTCTAAAGTACAAGATGTCAAGTAGCATTGTTTTTGAACCACCTTAGACCTACAGTTTAGACGAGAAATCCGTAACATGGTACGGAATCCATCACTAAACTTTTATTTTATTTTATTCATGTTGCAAATAGTAAGAAAAATGCATGGTGATGGATACTTGCTTGCATTCTTTCATATGGGGAGTTGGCTAAAATTTGGGAAACTGAACAAAGAACGGGAAGTTTATTAAAATTTATTGTTTAATATAAAAGTATATATAGACTTCTCATTTAATTCTTTTATCAATTACTTTAATTTCTCTGACATTTAATTATAATGAATATTAAGATCAACGATTTCTTTTTGTTAAGCCAATTGTCTAGTGTATTTCTTTTATTGTTAATATTGGGTACGTATCATTTAAATAATTAGTTCTCTTGCTGAACAAAATTAAGGAGAAAGTCAATCTTGCCTTTAATAAATAAGTAATTAAAATAAATGGTGGTATCTGCCAACTCAACCTAATAAGGTATATCTGAACAATTAAAAAACACTATTTGGCAACTCATGTAAATAAATGATCTCTGGTAACCGCCTCCATATATAAATAAGTGGTATCTGGCAACTCACGATCCTCTATATAACAACTGCTTGGCCCCTGGATGTTCATAATGCGTCTGGCTCCAGCCGGGCGAGCACCTCCTTCCTACTTAGGTTAAGGCTTAGGTTAGGTTTCCCTTTGGGGGATGAGGACATCCCACCCTCTCCCCCAAAGACCTCCTCCTTCTCCTTTCTCTTCCTGTCTTAGGTTAAGGTTACCCCTTTGGGGGGAGGTCATCCTCCCTTCTCCCCCCGAAGCTCCCTCCCCTCTCCCCTTGGCAGCATTGAGTTGTTGCATAACCCTTCCCCCTTTGCAGCATTGATATTGCATAAGTCATGCAGCATTGATGTTGCATAAGCCATGCAACATTGATGTTGCATAACCCTCCCCTCATTGCACACACCCATTCATTGCATAACCCCTTACCCCCCTTTGTTGTATACCCCCCTTCATTGCATACCCTCTTCATTGCATACCCCTTCCCCCCTTTGTTGCAGAACCCCTTTGCACCATCTTGCAATATCGATCAACATTTGCAATTGCATTGCGACATTCCTGCACTCTCCCATTTTTTCGCCCATACTACTGTCCATAAATTTACATTTTCTCGACTAGCTAATCTCTAAATATTATAAACTATTGTGATGTCATTGTAATTGGTTGTGTAATGCCCATTTTTAGTTCAAAATCACTAGTATATACAAAGTTTGGATCACCTGAAGATCAGGGCCCCCAGCCTTCTTTAGTTACCTTTGTAAGGTTAACTAACGAAAATATCACGACCTAACCTAACCAATTGTCAAGGGTGTACAGTTGACCTAACGATTGGTTAGGTTAGGTCGTGATATTTTCGTTAGTTAGCTTTATAAGGCTAACTAGAGAAGACTGAGGGCCCTGATCTTCAGATGATCCAAAAGTTTTATTATGTTAGCTGTTCATATAGACTTACAGTAATCATAATGGAACCTTATTACTGTATAAGACTAGTAAACTACATGAAGTTCAATGCTGTATACGATCATATTAATTGTTTATGTTTATGAACAGAGACATTACAATATAATTAATTACCTGTATGTCAATGAATGCCCAATTTAGGGTGGGTTAAAAAAATTTAATTTAATGAAACATGGTGAAAAAGATGCCCGAGTAGTCACTGATTAAGGAATAAGTCATATCTTTTAGAAATATTAATTTCGGTGCTGGCAACTATGAAAAAATAAATTGCGAACAAAGGCCACAAAAGATCCTTTTTAACATGTTTCTTTAAATTAATTTTTCGCCTCACAGGTATGAGGATCTCAACAATAAACTCAATTAATGCCAATGTCTATCAAAAACTATTAATGAACATTGTTTTTGCTTATTTTAAAATGTAGGACCCATATGTGTTTGACCTACCATGTGTATTTGTGTACCTACATGTGTATTTGTGACCTACCATTTGTTTGACCTATCATGTATTTCCTGATTCAGCATTTTATTTTCTTTTGTTCAGATTAATAGCATAGCTTGTAATGGCCTCTTCTCCTATAACAAGAGAAAAAGTGAAGCATTTTGTTTTCGGAACGCCAGCAGAGCTTCCTGGGCCGGGAAATCCTGGCAACCAACTACCAACTTGTGAGGATGCATTCAAAGCTTATCTTAAACATACGCTCATTACTGCAACATTTAGCACTCAGAAATACGCTGAAATTATCGTGGAAGAAGTGAATGATATATATATATACACCCGTGCTTCCATTCCAACAATCGACTTCAAGAGCATAATAATTAAGGTAAAGAGATTAATTGAGAAGGGACAAGAACTTAGAAAATATCCCATGAGTAAAAGATCTAGCACTTATCAAAGTAAATATGATTCCTTCAGAAATTTATTTGACATATGTTGCTGCAAGTGCTATGCTTCCGGTTCTCGTAAAAGAAGTGTGTAAATGCGCTAAGGCGGAGAAAATCCCGAATGATGAATGAGAGTTCTGGATTGATCAGCATACTGAACGAAAAATGACTATAGTTAAGTTGGACAAAGTGAAAACTTAAAAACTACAACAAGTGAAAAACAGAAAGCATAAAAGACAATTCTTTTAAGATAAACAAAAGAGTTTTGTCCAGGAAATGCAGTTGAATCCTTGTGATATTGGTGAGATCAGCTCTGAAAGTGAAAAAGGTCATCAAAATGAAGATTTCGAACTGAGCGAGTACGAGTTAGATACAGAAGCTAGCACTTCTCAGAATCAACACCAATATCCAGAATTATGCAAGGCAGTTAATCGATGCAAAATAAGCAACCGTGATGCTTCTTTAATTGCTAATCTCTCTTATAAGATCTTAATGTATTATCTAAAAATACTACGATTGATCCCAGTAAACTACGTCGTCAAAGAACCTTGTGGAGAAGCATAGAAAGAAAGAAGCATGAAGAACAGA
Organism: Bathynomus jamesi; assembly: GCA_023014485.1. NCBI lineage: Eukaryota > Metazoa > Arthropoda > Malacostraca > Isopoda > Cirolanidae > Bathynomus > Bathynomus jamesi. The sequence goes on from JAJOZX010002210.1 coordinate 66,905, forward strand.
ATAAAGGAATAGTTTGCCTTGGATTTGATGGAAAAATTTATAAAACTCTTTCAAAAGTGGAAGAATGCCAGCGGACTTTGAATGAAGACCACTATGTGTTAGTTTCATTTCCAGGGAAAGACTACATTGACAATGTTGCTCTTGAAAGTGGAAGGGCAAGTGATATTGCTAAAGAAATTTTATCAGTATTTACTGACGCCAACTCTGCATCGACTTTAAAAGTAGTAGTTTGTCATACAACTAATGTAAATACAGGTAAATCAAATGGAGTAATTAGGAAATTAGAGTTGACATTGGGAAGACCATTACAATGGTTTATTTGCTTATGTCACACTAATGAGCTTCCCTTGAGAAAATACCTGGAAGTTCTTGATGGGCAAACCACAGGACCTAGAAGTTCACAGGGCAAAATCGGCAAGGATCTGAACTTTGATCCAAAGAACAGACCAATTGCAAAATTTCCACCTCTCGCTGGAAAAGTGATGGACTTACCAGAAGAAATGCTAGCAGATGCACGGTGGCTGACAAAAGCAAATCGTCTCTTACGTTATTACATGTCGCACGAAAAATCATCAGAGACACCGCAAAGGATTGCTTATTTTATACTGAACTGCTATGCTCCTGCATGGTTCTATATCAAAGCAAACTGGTCTTGCCAGGATGGGTTCAAAACTATTTCTTCATGATTGACCTCTATCAAAAACTACATACAATCGACCAAGACATTATTCGTCCTGTGTTACAAAACAACTGTTACTTTTGTCATCCTGAAAATGGTGGCCGGTATATTCCCCCACGGTATATTCCACCACGGTAAATTCCACCAGGTAAATTCCACCAATGGTAAATTCCACCAAAGTAAATTCCACCAGGTAAATTCCACCAATGGTAAATTCCACCAGGTAAATTCCACCCCAAATTATTTAAAATAAAATATGATTTAAATAAGTAAAATGTAAATATTTTATTCATATGGGTACAAATAGAAGAATACAACGAATATTACAATAATTTATGGTGCTCTTCCAATATGTGCTCTACCGCGAAATTTACATTCCAATACGTGATCTACCTTAGATTATTCGGATTAGCAGCAGGTACGTTAGTTAGCCTTATAAGGCTAACTAACGAAAATATCACGACTTAACCTAACCAATCGTCAAGGGCGTATAGTTGACCTAACGATTGGTTAGGTTAAGTCATGATATTTTCGTTAGTGCTAATCCGAATAATCTAAGGTAATATTTACATTTTACTTACATTACTTAAATGTGATTTAAATAAGTAAAATGTAAATATTACCTTAGATTATTCGGATTAGCACTAACGAAAATATCATGACTTAACCTAACCAATCGTTAGGTCAACTATACGCCCTTGACGATTGGTTAGGTTAAGTCGTGATATTTTCGTTAGTTAGCCTTATAAGGCTAACTAACGTACCTGCTGCTAATCCGAATAATCTAAGGTAGATCACGTATTGGAATGTAAATTTCGCGGTAGAGCACATATTGGAAGAGCACCATAAATTATTGTAATATTCGTTGTATTCTTCTATTTGTACCCATATGAATAAAATATTTACATTTTACTTATTTAAATCATATTTTATTTTAAATAATTTGGGGTGGAATTTACCTGGTAGAATTTACCATTGGTGGAATTTACCTAGTGGAATTTACTTTGGTGGAATTTACCATTGGTGGAATTTACCTGGTGGAATTTACCGTGGTGGAATTTTCCGCGGTGGAATTTACCTAGAACCCTGAAAATATCCTTTTATCTGCTATCGCCAACAAGACTAAGGATATTCGGAAGCTAGCAGTCGAAAAAGTGCTACAAGTGAAAAGGAGTGTTATACCGGATGAAATTCGAATGTTTGACAAGAAATCCATCAGGCTCAACTTCTCAGCTTCGACCTACAGGATATGATTGATTGGAACGAAATGGATATTATTGTTTCTTCCTTACTCTCTGATGTTATAAGTAGCACTGATGACTGCCAAAAACCCATAATTCTTGACATATACCCGTGTCATTTCCAGGCAGTTGAAAGAAATGTGAAGGAAATCTCCTCTGCAAGTAAAAAAGTCTACGGACATGACGCCCGCCATGGAATGGTTATTCTCTGCAAGAAATCTCGGCTAGAGAATCCAAAAAGGGAAACAGTCAGATTTTAAGTGAATCAAAAAGAGGATAGCAGTTACACTTCATATAATTTAGTGATGAACACATGTTTTGGTTTATAAAAGGAAATATTGTTATAATTTTTAACCAAACTGAACTTGCTCCAAAATTTTTGGCTTTTCTTCAAAATTGAGGTCAAAGTTGCGCGAATGCACATATTCATAGGCTATAAAAGTTGATGTTTTCATGATAGGTGGGTACTAGAGCACCTTTTCAGCCATGTTTCATACTGACAACTTGAGTTCGATATATTGAATTGTACATTCAATTGTCTTTTAGATATATATGTCTGTGTTATATATTGTTGGACTCGGTTGTTCCCCCCTCCAACCCACCTTCCCCCATTTGGGGTACCTTGACTATCACTGCGGCGTTGCCATATGTACGGAGTCGCCTGTGAGGTGAGGAACATTACATATGCAGGCAACTGTACATATCTGCTTTTGTTTCGATAAAATCCTTCAACCCGTTACTTTTCAGCCCACTCTCGTGTATATATAGGGTCATAACATTTAGATACAGTAGTTTGAATTCATTACTGAAATAATAATTGAGTAGAATACGTTGGTTAATTCTGATTTGCATGAACTTAAATGAGGTAAATATTTTTAGTTCAAAGAGAGCATTAATTTACGGATGAAGTACATTTTTTTAAAGGTTTTGGGAGAAATATAAGAATAGGTTATGGGAAGAGTACTAAAGAGGCAGAGAAAAGTAATATCCATCAAAGACTTTCCTTTTTAATTGCATACGAAAATTTCTTTGTGAAGCATCACTTTGAAGTGTGCTTCCAGATTATTGCAGATATCATCAACTTCTTCGTATGAGAGGGATTTCCTTCTTGTTTCAAGTATCTAGTTTGTTTTCTGGAAGTAAAAGTTATCATGGTTTAGTTCTATAACTAACAGAATTCTATGACTCATGGTTTAATCCTATAACTAACATGGAAGCTTCCTTATAAAATAATTTATAAGTACGTGAGCAGATATTTTACATTTGTATTTATATAGGTATTTTATATATTAATATAAAAGGTATCCCTTCATACCTTAATTTAGGTGCGACGGATTAAGATTTAAGCGTAATGAAATCGCTTAATATAAAAAGTAATGGCGTAATTAAAGAAAAGCAGTCTTCATAAGTCTGCTTCTAGTACTCTTAATTAAATTGAGGTTTCCAAGTCACCAGTCTGTTGAGGGTTTCTCTCTCTCTCTCTCTTTCTCACACACACACACTCAGGGGCATGTTATGGGCAGGGCACTTAGGGCACGTGCCCTTGGCCCCACGCTTTAATGGGCCCCGCACTCTAGAGAAGAGACTCTGCTTATTATATAAAATTAGATCAGATTTTGTGTCATTATATATAGGTTTTTGGAAAGTGGAAACACATCAAGATAAAACTGAAAATGATTGGAAAATAACATTATTATTGCACTTTTATTTTTACATATAGATAATACTCGTAGATGATCCTGTTGATGAATTGATGTTTTTACACTTTACACTGATTTCATCCATGTTTTTTTTTATTTTCCTTACTTGATTATCCGTTCAAGTTTCAACACTATTTCTTACGTATAACGTACAGTATTATTGCCTTTTTTTATATTTACATTGGCGCAAAACTTTCCTAACAAGTTAACTGCCATGTGGCAACTCTGAGTCTCGCCCGTAGCGCCAAAGAGAGGTAGGCCTAAAGACGCCGAATGCTTCCAGCGTATAGTATTTTTGTATGTGTGTGTGTGTTTTTCTATTTAATGACAACATAAAAAGCTTGATACATATGGTACATCGACATACGCTGGGTGCTTTTAAGATGGCAAGATCGCCTTTCGTCTTTGTTTTGCTGATATGTTTGTTAAAAAAAAGGTTGATTTTTTTTACTTAACTGTAAGTGTTACAATTTTCAGGATATTATTGTCGTCAAACTGTCAAATGTAAAATTATTTTGTAATAAATCGCTAATTATTTAAATTGTTTGGTACAAGAAACCTTGCATTTATTCATATTACCAACTATTTCTTATATTCTGCCATGTTATTGTAACTAAAATATATATACTATAATTTTTAAATTTTTTTTACATATTTTTCATATTGTCGACCTTATTTTTTGTAGGGAGGAGATATTTAAAACATGAGTCCACCACACTGTATGCCATGATTAACCCTGTAAACTGTAATATGCATTTATATTCATATATTGTTATGGTTTCCATGTGTGTTTACGGAACCAATGGGTCCCGCAACTCTTCTGGTGCCCTGGACCCTGCGGTAGTAAACACGTACCTGTACACACTTGCCTCCCTGGTTAATGGACTAAAAAGTATTTTGTAGAAATACATAATTTCTTAATGACCAAAAAACAAAAAAAATGTACAGCATGGATTAGGTGAGGTAAAGTTGCATTTCTGCTGTTCCTATTTTCTCTTCTCTTCCTTCTCTTGGTGGGATGGGTACATGTGAGGGTATGGTGTGGAAAATTTGATTTCCTTTCTCAATTCCTGTTTCAACTCCTTTCTTGTAGAAGCATTTCATCACCTTGCGTACATGGGTATAAACATAGAGAGTTTGCTTGATCTTTTTGGGGTTACCTTGGAGTGGGCCATGGGGTCTTCGTTGGCGCGATACATAGGTAAATAGAGCTGTAAATATTTTGTGTAAAATCAGAACATATGTTCGAAGTTTTTGTGACGATACCAAGTAGTTCATTATGATTAGTACAAATATATTATTATGTTAGTTAAACAATCATGCTCTCTACTCTACGGTTTATATGTGTGCATAACGCAATTGTCGAGCTAGTTTATATATTCTCCTCTTTTCTGTAAAATTTCCTTGGCCACTTTTCCAGGGTTAAGGGGATTTTCTTCAACTTTTTTCCTACACGCCTCTGGCGGGGTGGGAGCGGATGGTGGAGAGAGAGCCTTATGTTTTTCTATCCAGTTTTCTACTACTGCTAGACCGAGTGGACCGAAAGGTCTTTGAGGATTCCTTTTGTCCCTGTGACTTTTTGTAACTCCTTGTAACTCTCTCTCTCTCTCTCTCTCTCTCTCTCTCTCTCTCTCTCTCTCTCTCTCTCTCTCTCTTCTTTTTCATTATTAAAATAAAAATGTTTGAGGGAAAGCCAGTCGGAATAGATAGGGAAGACCAGGGAATTGGAAAGCTTGATGAGTTTTTCAGGAGTTAAAACCTCCAAAAAGATGTTCTGTTTCTGTCTGCTACTTGGATACGCAGTGTAGGAGTGTTAGTACTTTTTAAGAAAATCGCGGTATATTTAACTTAAATAGCTAGAGAACTTTTTAGTTTATACAGAAGTAGTGGTGTTTATTTTTGCAATAAATGTAGGAGGAGGCGCTGGTCTGGTCTAGTTTCAGAGCAGTGGGGGTTCTCAGATGATGGGAAGCTTGATGAGAACTCTCGTGAGTCAAAACCTCCGAATAGACACATTTATCTTCAAGGAAGCTACTAACCAGAGTAGAATTTTAGTTTTAAATTGTGTAATAGAATTTCCTAAATAAATAAATAAATAAAAATATGGATATGTACACTGTCGGGAAGTTCTTAAAATGGGAGGTGCTGGCCAACTGGAGGTGCCTTTGGACCAGTGCTCTCTTATCTATGTAATTCCTATGCGAAAGACGCAATATAAATTACGGTATGATAAATCTTTCTTGAAAAAGGAGAGAAATCATTTTCTTCCTGTACACCTTTGTGGGAATTCTTAAATTGGTGTGTGCTGACTAGCTGGAGGTGCCTGCGGGTCATTGCTCCCTTATCCAAGTAATTCCAGTGCGAAAGATGGCAATGGAAGTCTCACGGCACAATGTCTTTGGTATGTAACGGAGAAATGATGCAACGATGAAACGATGACTTCTTGTACAATGTACATATATCATAAATAAACAAATAATCCTTTAAAAAATGCATAGTGTTGATTAGATTAAGTAGTTTAGTATTCATGCTGTCCTTTATTTTCTGCTGTCCTCTAATGCGTAACTGGGTACACGAGATAAGTGTACGCATTGTATGAATGAACTTTGAAACTATTCTCTTCATTTTACCTTTTCTATTTTCCTATAAATCTTCTTTTACACCTATTTTGTGTCAGCAGTGGCTTGCGGAGGAGGGGGAGAGCCGTATCTTTTCTATACTTGATTTTTACTACTATTCCTGTGTGAAAATTTTCTACGTTTATAAGTGTAAATATAGTGTACATTTTCAGTATTCTTTATTTTCATTTCCTTTTTCTATTTTTTCTTTATCTTCTCGACTTCTTTTTTGGGTTAGCTTAGAGTGGATCTTAGGGTCTTTGTTTCTCTCTCTCTCTCTCTCTCTCTCTCTCTCTCTCTCTCTTCTCTCTCTCTCTCTCTGGCCTATACGATCAATTCTTTAAGTTCTTCATCATTTTTCCCCATCTCATTTTGGCCTCTTGTTCGTCGTCTTCAAAGAATCACATTTAAATCCACTTTCTATACCTTATTATGGCAATTAGTATCATTACCTTTCTTATGAACGTTAAGAAAAAGCTTTAAGGAACAATAGATTGAAAGTTAGATCCATAACATTTTTTCGGAAGTTTATAGAAAACGAGAGGCAAAAATAATTTAATTTCTTCATAAAAATTAAAGCTACACCTAAATGCGAAGTTTTTTATGTAGTAAATAATTGTAAGAAAAGAAAAGAGAAGTAAGAGAAAAAATTTTCATTAATATTTTAAACTAAAACCAGACCAAAAGGGTTACTTGTTTACAAATACCTTGGTAAAGGGAATAATGATGAAATTACAGTTAAGGAACCGTTCAGGTATTATGTTACATAAAAAGAAAAATTTTTACCCTTCTCCTACTCCCCTATGTAACACTTTGTAACGTTTTGGAGAAGCTCCTCCTCTCGAGCGTTACGTAACGCGATAAATTTTTACCCCCATCACAAAACTAATTTTAATATTAACGTGACTTAGGAAGGATAAGCATTAAAATAAATTATAAGAAATTTTTTATTCAGAAGAAACGGAATCTGTTTCCTTCCATGGCCCCTTAATAAAATCCACTGTTTCGAATCGTGAATTACGGAGAAACTTTTTCCTGGATCTGGTTTAGAAGTGGTAACAAAAATATCTCATGTTCTGAAGACAAACCATTTCCTCAAGGTTCATTTTAAAACCTTAACTCATGAAAATGATAATTCATTTACACAAGATTTTTACATTTTGTTACGTAACGTATCAAGTGACCGCTCTCTTAACACTTTGAAGCACCTATTCGAATAGGCTATATACCCCTAAAAAATCACTACATCATATATATATACATATACACAGTATATATGTAAAGAGAGAGAGAGAGAGAGAGAGAGAGAGAAGAGAGAGAGAGAGAGAGAGAGAGAAAGAGAGAGAGTTGATAACGCAGAATAAAAAGGAAGATCAGGGAGAGGAGACAGCAAACAGCATGACTTTAATTAGAATACCAACGTTTCGAGGAATGATTTTAACATTTTAAATGTAAGTAATAACCCTAATCTTAGATTACTTGAGTCGATATTTATATATATATATATATATATGTTAACCCCTCCGTCTATGGCCTTGGTCGGTTCGAAGTTGACGGGGGTTCTGGTTAGGTGGCAGCAACGGATTTGTTACTCTGGAGTAGCTGGTACCGTATAGGGAATCGCAGTAGTTTTCTTCTATACTATTCTCCGATTTCTTCTTCTAGTGGATCGGAGGATTCTGTGGAGCTTACCAAATTCTCTGAAGGTTCCCGAGAGTGGTTAGGTTAAGTCATGATATTTTCGTTAGTTTACTTTCAAAACAAACGAAAATATCATGACTTAACCTACATAACCAATCGTTATGAGCGTACAGTTGACCTAAAACTTTCAGGGATTTTGGAATCTTAAAGCGTATATGATATTCTCCAAACTAAAATGTATAACTGCCTCACTATTTGTTTCTCTAAACATGAATGTTATTTTGTGAAATCCTCGATTAAAACTGGACAATAAAAAACAAGTAATGTTAAAAAATATTAGAGGCCGTCAAACCGAAAAGATCCCAAGGCTTGAAAGAGAAGACAAAGATTTTTTCTTACTGTAGTTTTACTACTAAAATGTTACAAGTGATGCTCAGCCTCTAAGTTAGATCAGACAATTCAGAATGAACATTGGAGAAATTTTATGGGCTTTTATATTCATTTTGTTACTGACATCATTATTATTTAATGCTGATCTGTTTTTGATTTTTATTCTCAATAGGCTGATTTCTGTGCAAAACATTTAAGACAAAACAAATATTTTAGCTGTTGCAAGGTCTAGAGTGCTATTTTTGCTGTAGCAACGTCTAGACTGCTAAGCAAGAGAAAGCCACATTTTTATTTTAAACCGCATATTGACAGATCTGATGTTACCATGATCTGCCGAGTTAACTAAAAATGGAAATTGAAATATGCCTTCCCAGCACGAATTACAAACAAACATGCACATAACCAAAAATTAAATGCTTAAGATTCAAATTAAACGTTAAACAGGACATGACTTCATCTTTTACAACGAAGAAAGAATGTATACAGGGAATGAACACGATTACATTATTAAGCTAAATCTAAAAAAAAGATTAAGTAGTTTAAAAATAAATAATTCACCAATTGTAAAATAGAAAGCAAATAAAAAATTTATCCAAATTCGTGTCAACGTTACGCAATTTTGCTTTCTATATAAAAATGAATAGATGAATATAAATGTATGCAAATATAAGTATTATATGAATATAATGAACATAAAGATTATATAAATATAAGGATTTATATAAATATGCGAATTATATAAGAATTATACGAATGAATATAAGAATAGAGGAATTATTCATTGTTCATTTTTACAGGGCTCTCCCCTCTAGATATTAATAAAATAATATAACATCTTAACTAATTCTAACAAGATGATAACTAATAATTTTTATAATACAGATTTATATACACAACATAAGTCGGGGTGGTTGTCTTTTTTTTCTTTTTTTTTGTCATTGCGAGAATAGTCTTTTCACTACAAATATACCGAGGATAATAGCAAACACAATGACAATACTGACGGCAGATGTTAATAAATAATTCTTACTGGTTACAGTATTTGTAAAAGGTTATTCTGGTTATCATCTGAAAATTTTTAAAAACGACTCAATTGATTATTCCATTTAGGGGCATGAAGTCCAGGTAGGATGGTCACCGGTTTCATGGCGGAATTCAAGATTTTTATAGTAGGTTTGAATTTATTTTCAGACAGAAAGGGGTACGAGTTGTTAATTGTAATATCAATATTTTAAGGGGAACAATTTTATTCATATCTACGTCTTAAATTATACGGAGCTGTTGGTGGTCGTGTAGATGTTTGTGTTTGTGTAGATGTTTGTGTTTGTGTGCGGAGTGGGCGACCTCGCTTAGGTGGTAGTGGGGGTCGAACATTAAGCTCGGATTCTGAGTGTGTTCGTTTTTTTCGTGAAGGTTCTAATTCACGTGGTTCTACAGATCTACAGAAGCTAAGGCTAAAAAAGACCCTAAGATCCACTCTAAGGTTAGCCCGAGAGAAAGGAAAGAGTAGGGGTTAAAATAGGAGAATAAGGGGTTAATTAATTAGCAAAACCTATCATTCGTGGGTTAACATTCATTCAGAAAAAGCGAAAGAAAAACTCACCATCATCATCCGCCGGCCACTGCCAACAAGTCGGAAAAATAGTCGACGAGAATAGGAAAGGGGTGAAAGATGAAAAGAAGTAAAATAAGAACGCTTACAAACCATGCAAACGCAGTCTTAACTCAAACACTCTCATACCATGCAAACTACAGACATGTAAGTAAAGAGGATAAGAAAAGGAAAGAAAAAAGTCGGAAGAGTATAACAAAAAGTGGGTTAGTTTACGCTACGAGCTACATCTACGTTCGTGTTAGTCTAATTTTTTTTTTAATAATTTTGTTGCTGGCATATCACACGCCGGCATGTCACAAGTTGGCATTAATCGTCAACATACTCAAACCTCGACCATTACCCCCAGAGCTCCTGTTGCTAATTGTTTTATTATTTAAACAGCGTTAATATTTTTAAAATGTCTATCTAAACGGTTTTTAAATATATTAACGCTGGTAGAGTTCACGACGGACGTGGGAAGATTATTCCACTTATCAATTACTTTAAACGTAAAAACGTTTTTAGCGATGTTAGTAATGAATCGTCTGCCACGCAACTTAAATCCGTTATTACGAGTGTTGCTATAATTAAAAGTGAACAGTTCGTCAAAATTTAATTTACGTTATCGATTTTATTAACGACTTTGAAAACTTCAATAAGCCCCCCCCCCTTAATCTCCTAGTTTCTAGTGAATGCAAGTCTAACTCTTTAATCCTATCTTCGTAAGACTTGTTGCGCAATGACGGAATTAGTTTCTTGGCGCGACACTGAACCCTTTCCAACCTATTAATATCCTCACGCAAATACGGGCACCAAAACTGAACGGCATATTCTAAATGAGGCCTGACTAGGGATTTGTAAATAGGTTGATGCATTTGCGTCCGGTATGTAGGGTCCGTGCGTCGATCATCAATCGGCGAGGGTGGTAACGGAGGAGATGGTGGAGTTGGAGGAGATGGTGGAGTTCCACTGAGTGATCCTCTAGAAGGGATTTCTCCAGGGTCTGGTTCCGATGGGACTCTCGGTTCTGGGACCTCTTCCTGTTCAGAGATTGGCTCAAGTACTGGTGGTATTACGAGGTACCAATCTTCGTCATGGGTAGTGGTTTCGGCGGTGACTACTTCGGTTTTGTGGTCCCTGCTGGATTTGTTAATACCTGGATCTTTCGAAGAATAGGCGGCTCGAACGCTTGGCAGATGTGTTTTGGGAAGGTGTTGTTCGGCAGCTATCTTTAAATTATCAGCGTAAATGATCTTTAGTTTGGAATGATCTCGGAGGTCGAGGATTTCGTAACGGTTCTTTCCGAGGTTTTTCATAATCTTATATGAGCCATCCCATTATGGGTATAATTTGCGATGAGCACTTGGCGGTTTCACGTTCTTTATGTAACATCGCATACCGACGAATATAGTCCGTTGACGGGGGTGACGCCTCTGTTGCTCTTGGTCCATCTGTTTGTTTTGTTGGTCGAGGGCATATCGGATTATCAAAAATTTGGAAAGATCATTCAACTAGTTGCTGATTTGCTTCTGCCATCTCGGAAGGTGTTAGAACTGCTGGGCCGATTTGGTCAGGCAAATCAACAGGTAGCCGTTTGTCGTAGTGATATAGGACGAAATGAGGGGTGTTCCCGATGGACACGTTATAGCCGTTGTTGATGGCTGTTTGCACCATGAGGAGGGAATCATCCCATGTACGGACGGATGCATCGACAACGTGGCGAAGGGCTTCTAAGATCTTCCGATTGTGCCTTTCCACTAAGCCGTTTGCCTGTGGATGGTATGCCACAATGTGTGTGCTTTTAATTTTACACATGTTACAGAGTGACTCGAACAGTTTGGAAGTGAAACTAAGGGCGTTATCCGAAATTAGGATAGAAAGAGTAGTATGATTTTGGATGACGCGTTCCACTAGGGTTCTTACCACAGTTTCCGAGGTCTGGTTTGGAATGGCAAGTACTTCGCTGTAACGCGGGAAGTGGTCTGTAAACACAATGATGTACTGGTTTCCCTTTGATGTTTTGGGGAATGGTCCCAGTATGTCCATACCAGTTCTTTGCCAAGGCCGTTGGCATACTGGATATTTATGCATGGGAGCTGTGGACGCTACGTTGCCTTTATGTTATGCTAAAGACTCTTGATGGTGGGATCCGGCCCCATGTGGCCATACAAAGGTGAGTCGTGACAAAGTCCGATGGCTATATCTACGAGATCCTTTGGTATTTCCACGAGGTCATTTCCATTTTCGTTCCTAAAATGTACGAGCCCATCTTTTAGGTTGTACTGTTCTTTTACGTTCGATGGTTCCTTTTGTTCCAGGCGAGCCCGAAGGTTCTGGGTGTGTTGGTCCTGTTGTTGGGTGTCGGGCTTGAGTCTCGACAATCCGTCTGGAATAACTTGAATTTTTGCCGGTTTGTATACGATTTTTGCCGCAAAGTCCTGAATCAACAGAGCTCATCTACTCAACCGTCTTTCAAGTAGCTTGTCCTTGAAGAGATACGTGAGTGGCTTATGGTCAGTTTTGATGGTTACATCGTAGCCATAGACGATATTTCGGAATTTTTTCAAAGCCCAATATACCGCTAGGGCCTCTCTGGCCGTAGTGGAATAATTCCATTGAGGTGAAGAGAGAAGCTGACTTGCATAAACAGTGGATAATTCCACACCATCTACGTCCTGTAATAGGACGGCTCCTAGTCCATAGGAGGAAGCATCTGTAGCTATGACAAAGGGTTTGGTGTAATCGGGATATTGGAGGATGGGATGACAGGTTAGTTTACCGATTAAAGTTTCAAAAGCATGTTGGTGATCAGATTCCCAACTAAATTCAGCATTTTTCTGGAACAAATTGGTAATGGGTTCAGCAATGTTTGAAAATTGGAGGATGAAATTTCGATAGAATCCGTCAAATCCAATAAATGCACGAGCGTCGTCGATGGTTTTAGTTACAGGGTACCTTTCCAGTGCTTCAAGTTTGGTTGGATCCGGTTTAATTCCAGTGGATGATAGTAGAAATCCTAAGTCTACCAGGGATTCCTGTAAAAAGTTACACTTTGCAAGTTTCAGTTTAAGGTGTGCTTTTCTCAAACGTGATAGCACATTCTGAAGACGTTGAAAGTGTTTTTTTATATCCGAACTATAAACGATAATATTTTCAAGATATACGAGAGCTTCGACACCTAATAGGTCGGAAAGGATCTATATTCATAAACCTAGGAATTAGCAGGCCCATTTAGGACTCCAAAAGGTAAAACCTAGAATTCGTAATGGCCTCGGTTAGTGGCGAAAGCAGTCAATGCCCGAGATTTGGCAATGACATCCATTTGCCAATAACCGGATGCTAAATCGAGGGATGAAAAGAAGTTAGCTCTCCCTACGTTCAGATTTGTTTCTTGCATGTTTGGAATGGGGAAACGGTCTAGGATGGTAATGTGGTTTAGGCGTCTGAAATCTATACAAGGGCGAGATGTTCCGTCCTTTTTGGAAAAAAGAATCATAGGAGCAGACCGGGGACAGCTGAAGGCTGAATGACATCCTGCTCCAACATGTCCTTGATGTGTTCCTCAAGAGTTACTAATTGGGAATGTGGAACCCTATAGGGAGGAATGAAGATGGGTTTGGAATTGGGTTCCAGCTTGATTTCGAAAGGGACCAAATTAGTTCGGCTCAGAGGATCTCCTTTTAGGGCAATCACATCTCTATTTCTTGTCAGGAAATCGAGAAGTGATTCCAGTAGTTTGGGATCCTGTTAGGCTGGTGACTCCTGAAGGGAGTGCTCCAGACGTTTCTTATATTCTTCTCTTAATGCTGAAGGGTTTAACTCTAAGGAACTGGAAACATGATTTATAGTACTTGTGGGGAAATCTGAATTTATTTCTACTGTGGAAACAGTTGCTATTCTCTAATTTGAAGTTAATTCAATAGGGCTTTTTCCTTTGTTTAAACAAACAACAGGGATAGTTGAATTCTGACTATGACTAAGAACTTGGGGAATAAGAACATCTCTCTTGAAGTTACTTTTCTCTGTAATAAGAGTACGATCTGACTCTAATAGGTTTCCTTGACTGTTTACTACTCTTGCTAGTAAACAAATCTTCTCATAAGGTGCTACTGTTATATGCTCTGTAGGGCATATGAAACATTGTGACTGACTCTGGTTCGGCGACTAAAATTTGCCTTCCATCCATCCATCCATCCATCCATCCAGCGTGTTGTAGAAGCCTATCAGGCAGGTCCAACTCAACTCATGTGTCCCGCCAAAGTGTTCTACTCTGAGCTATCCTTTTCATCTCATGGTAGCTCCTGCCTGCCTTCAAATCATCCAGCATTGCTTTCCTTTTCGTTCCCCTCGGCTTTCTACCTTCATATCTACCCTCTATCACCTCCTTCAACAATCTTTCTCCTCTCAACACATGTCCTATCCATTTCTTCTGACTTCCTCTTGTCACCTTAATGAGTCTTCTTTCCTCCCTCACCTTTTGCAGTACTTCCTCATTACTTTGGTGTTCCCTCCAGCTTATCTTTAGCATTCTTCTCCAAATCCACTTTTCAAAACTTTCAAGGAGTTTCTTTTCAGTTGCTTTCAGTGTCCATGTCTCTGCTCCATACAGTACCACACTCCATATCAAGCTTTTTACTAACCTTTTCTTCAACTTCAAGTTGAGTTTACCTGTAAGTAGTCTTTTCTGTCTCTCAAAAGCTACCTTACCCATACCAATTCTAGATCTTATTTCCTTATTGCAATCTCCATTGTTAGTTAATAAACTTCCTTCCCAGATATTTAAACTGCTCAGTGCTCAGCTTCTTCTTAGGGCCATTTTTCTATCGTTAGGTTCACTTGTGCTCCTTTCCTTCTTGCAATTTTCATTACCTTTGTTTTGGTCTCATTAATTCTCACTCCGAATTCTTCCGCCGTTGTTGTCAAGCTATTGACCATTCTTTGCAGTCCTTCCTCAGTACTACAAACAAATGCCTTGTCATCTGCAAACCTTATAGATTTGATCAATTTACCTCCCACTCTGATTCCCTCTTCCAGATCTGAGAATGCTTCTATTATCATTGCTTCCGCATAGATGTTAAATAACACGGGGGACAGGAAGCATCCTTGCCTGACCCCTCTCCCAACCAATCCAGGCTCCGATTCTCCTCCTGCAACTCCAACATTCACAGTCTGCCCAAGATAAGATTTTTTATCAGCCTACGGTCCCTCCAGTCAACATTAATATTCTTCAATATTTCCATTAGTTCCCTCCATTGGACTCTGTCAAAAGCTTTTACAAAATCAATAAAACAAACAAACATTTTCTGATCATGTTCCAGCACTCTCTCTCTCATCATTCTCATAATACCAATAGCTTCTCTTGTTCCGCATTTTGACCTAAACCCAAACTGACCCTGTCCAATATACTGCTCAGCTCTGTTCGTTAGTGTTTTGGTTAGTATCCTTAGCATTATTTTTGATGCATGGCTGACCAAGCTTATGGTTCGAAATTCTAAACACTTGGTAGCTCTCGGTTTCTTGGGGAAAGTAATCATAGAGACTCATAAAGTCAGCAGGCCAGTCTCCACTTTCATACATGTTTCTGCACAATACATTCACCTCCTCTCTAGCATCACCTTCAAAACTCTTCAAAAGTTCTGCTGGTACATCATCTGGTCCTGGGGCCTTGCTATTTCTTAGGTCTTTTACAGCCATCTCTACTTCTCTTTCTACTACGTATGTCCGGTAGCGTGTAGCGTCATTGGGCAAAGTGTAACGGATCAAGAGGCACATTTCAGGTTTTGTACAATTGACCTCCCTAAATTCAAAAATGAAAACAAAATTTTTTTGTGACAAGTGCAACACCTCCTTTTTCGCATGTGAAATTCGTGAAAATTGCTAGTTTTGGACACTTGCTTTCCTAGGGTTTGAGCTATCATTTGACCCCTTACAATGTACTGCTTTTCAGGAAAAATAGACAAATTTATTTTTGGAATAAACATATACACTGTAGGTAGGTAGGTAGGTAGGTAGACTAGATAGTTTTATTTAGTAAATGATACATTAAAATCTTGTTTAGTTTTGAATGACGGCATACAGTCACGGGATTTAAGTACTGCTCTAATGTAACCATCTCTTGAATCCTTTCCATACACTGCCCCAGACGCTTCAGTTACCATCCTAACACAGCGTTTTACACCTTGGGAGTGACATGATATCCGGACAACAAGGGGCTCTTCAGTGATCTTATCGAGTTGTTCGACAGAGAACTGCTTCGTGAGTGGTGGTTCCATTGTGCACTCCTCCACTGGTGGAAGTAAATCTTTCAAATTCTGAGCATTTTGTTTGATCTTTGGTGGCCGAAATTCTCTGACTTGCTGTTGAGCAGGTTTGGGAGCTCGTCGAATGGTCTTGATTACATCGATAGCCAATTTCCGGTTTGCTTGATCTGCATCTGCAAGCATTGCCAGTAGAACATTTTCAAGGTGAGCCCAATATGCATTTCTTTGGATCACAGGCCCTGTGACAGTCTTGCTAGCTGGTGGCAGTAATCGTAGCAGCTTGATTTGCTCCAGGAAATGTTTTGGGCCATCTGTGCACCTTGGATGGCACTTGATGCTAAACCACATGGGTCCATAGTGGCACACGACAAACTGTGTGAGTGAATACAGTTCATCACTTGGCTGCGCCATCGCTACATATAGCCGACAAATTCTGCTGGCAGTTGTAACCCATCTTGCATGGGAGATTGGTCCAGGCTTCTCTCGTAGATCTTCATTAATGACACCAGTCCTTATCGCTTTCATCATTCTGTAGAGGTAGGCTTGGTCACGACTCAATTCAGTAAGGTCAACGTCCGGGAGAGTGTGGCCATCAGCAATACATTGAATTCCTCTAGAGGAAAGTGGCAAACTTTCACATGTGGCCAAAGCTTTGCCAATTTGTCCTTTCCATTGAGTTGCAGATTCTGTTGGGCCGATGAGTTCCTTGCACAAGCGGCGCAGTGGGAGTTCATTTAAATGCAGACTACAGATGAACCAGTGCAAAGGGCGACCCAGGCGGCACTCTAGCAGGTGTATTGCTTCACTTCTGTGCCCTGTGTTTGTGGCTGTGATGTCGGCTCCCACTGCAATTATCTTGTCTGCAATACCCATTTCTTCAATCGCATTCTGAAGTCCATCGGCAATGACAGTGCCAGTTCCTCGTTCCAGTGTCAGATGGCTTAGATAGAAGGTTCCAGGCTCTCCGACCAGCACATAGTGGTCCTCAACTTTCTTTGTGCTGTACCATTTGTTCCCCTTTTTCTCTTTGACAAGTGTCATGTCTTTCCGCCCATCAAAAAATAAAGCGGTGACTTCCACGTCGTGGTAAGTTACTCCTTCCTTCAGATCCCTCCGTACCTTCTGCCGTTCTCTCCATACTTTGTGGTGGTCAATTACGTTTATCTGATCATCAGAACTAATGATGCCATAGTCAACCAATGTTGCAGTGCTGATAGCTGCAGCAGCCCTGTTCGATACACCATACCGGTCAGCTTCCAAAGCAATAGTGGGAATCGGTGTGATGTTCCTGTCCTCCTGGGCACTATCACCAATCCACTCATCACCAACACTTTCACCACTGGAGTCTGCTTCTGCTTGAGCTGATTCGACTACATCTGCAGAGGATGCTACCTCTTGCCGTTCCGTTTTTCTTCTATTCTCTTCTTCTTGTCTTTCTTGCATCCGATCCTCTCTTGACTTCCTTCTCTCCATCATCTGAGTCACATTCGTATCCACCCGACTGATCTGCATGATCCGCGTGGTTCTCTGGTCGATCAGAAAGGCATGCTCTTGTCGTGGAATTTTAATTTCTTTTTCACAGTGGCATGCAGGCAGATCATTGCATTGGCAGACAGCTATGTCAAACAATTGATTCAGGCTTTCCTCGAACTTCTTGGTTTTTGTGGCCTGCTTGCCTTGCTTCGATGCTTGTGAGCCTTTTTCCATCAATCGGAGCAGCTTGGTCTTCACATTCTTGATTGGCTGTGATGGAATGTTAGCACGATTCCAAAGGTCAATGAGTGTTTGGCATACCTCCGGAAGAATCTCCCTGTTGCTGGTGTACTTGTTCTCCTTCAAGAAGAGGAAATGCCTTGCAACATGTATACGGGTTGGAAGTTCAGACAGAGGAAGCTCTGATAGTGGAGAACCAGACAATGTGGCTGGCAGATCCCCGTGTTCTTTGCGTGCTCATTGTACCAGCAAAACTCAACAAGTATCACAAAGGAACACTGAAACAAAAACACAAACGTATAAATAAAAAATATATATGATTATGAGTATATATATATATATAAGGCTTGGTTTATTGGTAAACAATAAGTTTACCAATATATATATATAAATATACTGCACACACATATGCATTATGTATATAAATACCCACAGTTATATATATATACCCTAAGACATATAACAAACTTATAAACAATGTAAAACACAACAAAACAAAGAAATGTGTATAATGTACAGTGTGTCCGTAAAGTCATGGTAGGATTGATTTTAAATAGCTATATTATTGCAACGAAACATGATAATGAGATGAAACAATGCCAAATTTAAGAACAACTCTCAAAGTTGTATCTTGTAGTTAGTCTAGGCTAAGCTTAACCTTTATCTCGTAGTTAGTCTAGACTGTCCACATGCCTATGTTGAACATGAGCGTAATAGCCCGAAAGTTAATGTGTGGTGTGCTCTAGCACGAGATCGAGTGATTGACCCATTTTTCTTCGCGGAACCCACTGTGACGTCACACAACTACCTCGCTATGTTGGAACATTTTGCAGTACCCCAATTTATTGACAATAATGTCATCTTTCAGCAAGATGGTGCTCCTCCGCACTATGCCAACGTTGTTCGAGAATTCCTGAATGAAAAATTTCCACAGAGATGGATAGGAAGAGGAGGATGGAAGCCATGGCCTCCACGCTCTCCGGACCTGACACCTTTGGACTTTTATTTGTGGGGTTACGTCAAGCAAAGCGTGTACAGTGTACCCATTAGGGATATTCATCACTTGCACAAGCGAATCACGGAAGCTATCGCATCCGTCACTCCTGATGTTCTTGGGCGTGTGTGGCTGGAATTGAATCACCGCCTAGATGTCTGCAGGGCTACCAGAGGAGCCCATATCGAACTACGTTAAATAAAGTTATTCTTTTAGAGTTGTTCTTCAATTTGCCTTTTTTTCATCTCATTATCATGTTTCGTTGCAATAATATAGCTATTTAAAATCCCACCATGACTTTACGGACACACTGTACGTATATATCACAAAACGCACCTTTCGTTAGTACCTTGGGGTTTTTGAACACCCCATCCACAGAAAAAACACTTGTTTCTCTCAAGCGAGCTAGCGTAGAACTAAGAAATTCCAGGGGATGACTCACTGAGAATAATTAGAAAGCTGCCAGAAGTACCATGTCAGTCAGTGTTGCCAACTGTAATTAACAAGAATTTTGTATTTTTTCAATGCGAAAAAGAAGGTGTTCTGCTTGTTGCAGAATTTTTTTTATTTCTTTTCTGAAATCAGCAAGGTTGATTGTACAAAACCTGAAATGTGCCTCCAGATCGCTCATGACGCTACACGCTAATGTCCGGTCCCATACAATCTACTTCCACCTCATCTGCTTCCTGCATTTCAATGTTATTAGGTTTGTTCTCTTTATCATACAGTTCTTCAATGTATTCAGTCCATCTCTTCCTTATATCTTCTGATCTTTTCAGTTTTTCTCCATTTCTTCCCTCTATTTCTCGCACTCCCACGCTACTTCTTTTCCATCTATTTATGTCCTCAACTTTTTGATACAGTACATTAAATCAGTTTTTCCTTTCCTTTCTAATTCCTCTAATTCCCTGCACTACTCTCCAAGCCACATCTCTCTTGCTTTATCAGTTTCTCTTCTCAGTTCGTTATTCAACTGTCTGTAAGGTTGTCTCCCTTCTGTGTTTATACTCTTCCATTTTTTCCTTCCATTTTGTCAAGCATCTCTGTAGTGACCCAGGGTTTCCTTGCTTCTCTTTTCACATAACCGATATTTTCCTGTGCACTATATCCCTCAGTCTACACCATCTTTCTTCACTTGTCATATGAATGTGGCAGTCATTTCTTTGCCTCCTTATTTCTTCGAACACCTTTTTAGCAAAAAACTATCCAATGTTCTCCCTTCAGTTTTTCAGTATCCCATTTCTTCCCTACTTTATTCTTTTTCAGCCTTCAGCCTCACCATATTTTCCATTACCACCAAGTTATGATCGGAGTCAGCATCTGCTCCAGAATAAGCTTTCGAGTTCTTCACTGCCTTATTGGCTGAAAAATCGTTTCAGTTGGATTTCGAATCTCAACTGCTGAATTAAATGAAACTGGCTGAAATGAAACTGGCTGAACTGAAACTGGCTGACTGGAAGCTGACTGACTGAAAACTGACTGTGTTGATCCTACTGGATTCAACAACTGGAACTGATTACTCTGGGGGCTGATCTCTGGGGCGGTTGTCCCTCTGGATGCAACCGACTGACTGGAAACTGACTGTGTTGATCCTACTGGATTCAACAACTGGAACTGATTACTCTGGGGGCTGATCTCTGGGGCGGTTGTCCCTCTGGATACACCCGACTGACTTACACTACTATAAACTGGTGGGTTTCCTATTTCTTTCGGAAATCCGAACTAAACTGATTCTGTTAGCTTCAAGCTGTCTATTATTCTCATGGAGAGGGTGTGTCCTGTTTCTACAATCACCTAATTTTCCGGCTGGGTAAATTTCCCATTGATTCTGGTTGAAAAAATCGATACCTAGTAAAATATCTGTCTAAAAGGTAGCGACTGCGTCCACAATACAACATTTTGCCGGATATACCGCGTTACCAACTTCTAAATATAATTCAGTTTCTCCTTAAGTAGGTATGGGTATGCCTGTAACTCCTCTGAGTTGGCAGGAAGGTGCCTTAATTTCATATTTATAATCTGTACTCTCTAGTAACTCATCTGCACATTGTTTCTTAATCAAAGTCGAATGTGCTCCTGTATCTAGAAGAGCGGTTAAATCTCGGTTATCTTTGCTGCAATTTATTATTAAATCGAGTAGATTCGCACCTATTATCCTGATGGGTAGTTCATGTGTGTATTTGGGTTTATTACTGCTATTTAGGAGGGAGGAGGCTGAACTGCTGCCTCCGAAGTGGGATCTAAATAAGAATTTGAATTGACTTCTATGGGAGGATCTGAGTCAAATGCTACGGGATCACCATACACTGAAGGGTCTTCTTGAAAAGTGTACTCTGGGGAAACTGATTCTTCAACGGGTACTTCTACGTACTGAACCATCCGACCTTGCTGATTATATTGGGGTCTGGACATTGGGTAATAGTGTGGTTCACTTTGTGGTCGTGATCTGTTTGATGGGTGGTTCTGTTGAGGCTGGGAACTAACTGGTTTCTGCGAATTGGAGGGCTCTTGGGAACGTTGGTGATTTGATCTCTGGAAGTGGGGCCTGTACCCTACAGAGGCTTTGTCAACACATTTTTGTCGGTCGCCACGGCGATGACCATGTTCATGACAGTGGGAGCAATAAGGGGGATAATTGCACTGACTTATCATATGCCCAAAACTAACGTAATTAAAACACTGAGGAGGAGGGCGTGCATTCTGGGTTTGTGGGGTTTGTTTCTGTGGTGGTGTTCCCTGCATCAGCCTCGATTTATAGGGTTTTGTGCTTGTTGTTGCTGAATGTAGTGTATGGGGGTCTCTCTACCCTTCCGGTAGTTCTGGCTCGCTAAGTCTGGGTAATGTTCCCTTGTTTTATTTATGGCGACACTTACTGGTTTGTCAATATTTAGACACTCTTGAAATTTCTTTTAAGGTGCTACGGGTAGGTTTTGCTAAATGTACGCTGCTACTATTAGGTTTCTTTGCTTTGAAGTGAATGTAATGTCACATGCATTTTCTGCGGCTCGGAGGGCTTCTCCTACGAGTTTATGTGTTCGTGAAATAAAATTACTGTATTTAAATCTTCATGTTCTTCTTTCTTCCATTTAGCTTGGAAGACAGCTTCTAACGTGGCTAAGGGTTGTGTAAGTGTTATTTCTTTCAAAAATTCTAATAAGTTTTGTTTAAAATTGTCCCAAGTTGTAGCTTCGCTAATGGATGGGACGTATGGAAAAAGTATACGTGTTTACAATATGGTATCGTATGTGATACCTTTATTTCATAATTAAATACAAATTATTAATTTATTAAATTAAATAACTTCAAAATTGCCTCGAGATTAGCGACATAGCCATTGGGAATGAAAATAATTGCCATACATACATACATAGAACTCATATGTAGGCATCGGGTCTGCTTGACAAGAAGAAAACCAAATTTATTATTTCGTGTTCAACATTTTCCATTGCTGACTCGTGAAAATTACTTCGAGAGAAGAGTCAACGAACTTTGCAAAATCAGCAAATAATAAAAATATGAAGATATATATTATATTATACTGGCGGTACTCTGAGCTGCTTATGTTACAGCGATGCTTTAAGCAAGGAAGTTGTACTTTATCTTCCTACAAGTTCTGAGTGAAATCGTCATAATATAAAACCTAATAACTATAAAAAGGATAGGCCTATTCCTTCAGGTATTTAAGTGTAGTGACTGCTTATATTAATTACATCACAGCAATTCGTTGTGTAACTCCATCGTACCGCGGCCCTACATCGAAAAACATCGTCGCGTCCTACAAACAGAAGCGAGGCTCAACGAAATAATAAGGTAAGGCAATTCCTTTCTTTACCATTAGGCAGCGCAAATACCGAAGGCAAATAAACATAAAGAGGTCCTTTGAAGACCTACATATACATAACTCTCTGACGAAAAAACGTAGGGCTTTTGTCGTTAACTCTCCACTGTAATCTGCTGGAAATTTTCAACGGATGAGGGTATCAGGCAATCAACCCATAGCCCTATATAGTTTTTCATATGGTAGCCCGTGTGACTGGGGAACCGATCCCTTTACCTTTACACTAACACAAACTTTCCCTGTACACTAACCGTAAACAAAGCCTTGTTCATTTAACAGACTTAACTCATTTTAGGTCCTATAAAGAATAGGCCAAATTTCAACCTAAGCCTATTTAGTAGGCCGACTTCACATTAAGCCTATTTAAGAGGTCCTACTCTTTAAATCAAAACAAAGCCTTGTTGATTTAACAGGCTTAACTCATTTTAGGTCCTATAAAAGATGCCAATTTCAACATAAGTATATTTAGTAGGCCCACAACATAAGCCTATTTAGTAGGCCCACTTTATCTTACCTAATAGGCCTAACATACTCATACGCTAAAGGCCTACTTCAAACAATACAATTTGCAATTTAAATATACAAGTAGCCTACCTTACAAAGTAGGCCCTACTCTTTAAACTCAAGGCCTATCCTAACTAAAAACATTGTAAATTTTTAATTCAACCTGTGGTGTAGGTTATAAAATTTATTTCAGCAATTTAACTTACTCATAAGACTCATTAACATCACAAAATTAAACTCAGAACTTTAACATCACAAAGACCTAAAGCAATTGCACGAATTCAAACCTACACCCACCTAACACACACATTCTTAGTCCTATTTGACATATAGGCGTAACACATTCTAAGTCCTATTTTACATTAGGCATAAAACAGACAAGGCTTGATATAAGGGTCTCAAATGCAACATTTGAGGATCTTTACTCAGCCAAAGTGGTTAACCTAACAAAACTCAAAAATAAAACCCTACAACAAAATATACATTTACACACAAACATACAGTATATAAATATATACATACAACTTCAAGCATCCAAATCTTCTTTTAAAGAAGAATCACACAACAGATTTCATCAACAGATACATACATTCCTTGCAAACAGATTGGATTCCTTCAGAACCCCAAACCTTCCAGACCTACCTGTAGGACACACAACATTTACTCAATCATAACTACGGGTAATGACTTCACTGGAGCGGTGACTCCAAGTTTTGAAGACCAAATGGATTCAGAGGAATGCAAAAAATATACACACACACACACACTGTACTCTTTTCCTGTCACAAACACAACAACCTGTCTGAACATAACCAAGGATCGGAGAGTAAAAGCTTTTATTGCTGCGCTCTGGTTCTGTGCACATAATTTTGTGGCAAAAATTATATAGTTAGCAGTGGCACATACAAATAAACTACTTTAAAGGGTTTTATGGCTTACTTTGGCCATAGCCCAAACTACTCTACTCTAAAGGGTTTTATGGCTACCTTGGCCATATCCCAAACTATTCAACAAGGGGCTGATGGTCTACCTTGGCCATAGCCCAAACTATTCAACAAGGGGCTGATGGCCTATCTTGGCCATAGCCCAAACTATTCAACAAGGGGCTGATGGTCTACCTTGGCCATAGCCTAAACTATTCAACAAGGGGCTGATGGCCTATCTTGGCCATAGCCCAAACTATTCAACAAGGGGCTGATGGACTACTTTGGCCATAGCCAAAACTATTCAACACGGCCCTTATGGCCTCTCTTGGCCAAGACCAAACTACAACAAGGGTCTTGTGGCCTCCCTTGGCCAGAGACCAAACTATTACAAAGGTCTTGTGGCCGCCCTTGGCCAGAGACCAAACTATTACAAGGGTCTTGTGACCTCCCTTGGCCAGAGACCAAACTACAAAAAAGTGTCTTGTAGCCTCCCTTGGCCAGAGACCAAACTACATAAAGTGTCTTGTGGCCTCCCTTGGCCAGAGACCAAACTACAAAAAGTGTCTTGTGGCCTCCCTTGGCCAGAGACCAAACTACAAAATGTGTCTTGTGGTCTCCCTTGACCAGAGACCAAACTACAAAAAGGATCTTGTGGCCTCCCTTGGCCATGGGCTAAACAACAAGGGTCTTATGGCCTCCTTTGGCCATGGGACAAACAACAAGGGTCTTATGGCCTGCTTTGGCCATGTGCCAAACAACAATGGTCTTATGGCCTCCTTTGGCCATGGGCCAAACAACGGTCTTATGGCCTCCCTTGGCCAGAGACCAAACAACACAAAAACTACAGGATTCAAAGCCCCAAGCCCTCCAGATCTACCTGTGGAGGAGTAACATTTACTCTACTAAAACTATGGGTATTGACTAGTCTGAAGTGGTAGGAGGTTTGAATACAGTACAAACTCTTTTAACCAAACAACACAACATGGAAGTAGAGTACATTTCATTTAACTCACCAACGTAGAAGTCACTTCAAAACATAACTCGTTAACAAAACAAAACACCAAAACTCCAAAACAACATTAGTAAACCAGCATTTAAAAACTGGTGACCTATATAAAACTTACCCAAATAATTAGCAAAGTTAAAATGTTTAATAACTTTACTTTAATTCCATAAATTTCCTATACCTAAGGGGAGTCAAACTGATTGACATAACTTTAACTAAACTTGAGAAGTTAGCCTCTTGAACTTTTATATTTAAATAGGTCTTCAGTAACTTTTCTCTTCCTAAATTCCTACTTCATTCTTTTTAATCCATTTACATGGTTTAAAACACACAGTTTGCCAAAAAATGTAATCTATAACAAAAAATTTTCTCCGCCCCCCCCCCAGTATATGGAAAACTGTACATGTTTACAATATGGTATCGTATGTGATACCTTTATTTCATAATTAAATACAAATTATTAATTTATTAAATTAAATAACTTCAAAATTGCCTCGGGATTGGCGACATAGCCTATTGGGAATGAAAATAATTACCATACATATATAGAACTCATATGTAGGCATCGGGTCTGCTTGACAACAAGAAAACCCAATTTATTATTTCGTGTTCAACATTTTCCATTGCTGACTCGTGAAAATTACTTCGAGAGAAGAGTCAACGAACTTTGCAAAATCAGCAAAGAATAAAAATACGAAGATATATATTATATTATACTGGCGGTGCTCTGAGCTGCTTATGTTACAGCGATGCTTTAAGCAAGGAAGATGTACTTTATCTTCCTACAAGTTCTGAGTGAAATCGTCATAATATAAAACCTAATAACTATAAAAAGGATAGGCCTATTCCTTCAGGTATTTAAGTGTAGTGACTGTTTATATTAATTATATCAAAGCAACTCGTTGTGTAACTCCATCGTACCGCGGCCCTACATCGAAAAACATCGTCGCGTCCTACGAACAGAAGCGAAGCTCAACGAAATAATAAGGTAAGGCAATTCCTTTCTTTACCATTAGGCAGCGCAAATATCGAAGGCAAATAAACATAAAGAGGTCCTTTGAAGACCTACATATACCGAACTCTCTAACGAAAAAACGTAGGGCTTTTGTCGTTAATTCTCCACTGTAATCTGCTGGAAATTTCCAACGGATGAGGGTATCAGGCAATCAACCCATAGCCCTATATAGTTTTTTCATAAGACGCATGTAACTGTATCATGGGCATTCCCCTCTTTAGGGTCAATAAACCTTTTAGCTTCCCTAATCTTTATATCATCATCTGTGATGTTTTCGCGTAAGAAATGCTGTTCTAGAGACTCAATCCAAGGTCTTACGCGCGGTTCAACATAGTTAGTATCTATGGTTCCCTTAAAAATTAGGACAGTATGGAAAGGTTTACAAGTCTACCTAAGTTAATGTATGTTGGGGGAGCGGTTTCAGACGTGTTAGCTTGTGCTTGATCTGAAGTTTTCGTGTTTGGAAATATGTTTGAAGGGCGCGGGGTAGGTGTAAAAATGGGTGTATGGGAATTTTCAATGTCAGAAAGCGCACCGCCTGAATCGCTCATGTGTGAAGGTACTGTTAATGTATTCTAATTTGGTCTGCTTGACCGATCTTAATCTATGGAATGATCACTTGAGTGGCATTCCTGACTACTCTATCTAAGAAATGCACAAGTAATGCACAAAAATTTGTCTAACTAGGGAAAAATTTTGAAAAATTGTAAACAAAATAACAAAATTTCACTCGAATGCACGTGAATGTACGATAATATTATGATTGGCACGTTAAATAAAATTATTCTATGCTAACTATAATAGTGGAAATAACTCGGTTTCAATAAAAAGAAATGTATCACTGGTGTATGGAATGTTCACTGTGTTTTTTTTGTTAATTTTGGCTTGATACTAATTATTAACTGTTAATAATACTGACTTCTCAAAAATTTGAAAAATAGATCTGTACTTAACAAGATTCCATGGGCGAAATCCTTGGGGACGTGTCTTGCTGGCCACTAGTTCCTGGACGAAGAATGGGCGTGGAGAACTTGGAGTCGTGACACACCAGTCGAATGATGTATGTGAAGAACTGTAAGTCGTGACACGCCGGTCAACTGAATGTTGGTTCTAGTTCCAGGGTCTGGAAAACTGGAAGAATCCTGGTTGCAGAGGTCGCCAGTTGTTAAACCCTACGTCTATGGCCTTGGTCGGTTCGAAGTTGACGGGGGTTCTGGTTAGGTGGCAGCAACGGATTTGTTACTCTGGAGTAGTGGTACCGTACAGGGAATCGCAGTAGTTTTCTTGTATACTATTCTCCGATTTCTTCTTCTAGTAGATCGGAGGATTCTGTGGAGCTTACCAAATTCTCTGAAGGTTCCCCGATTATTCTTGTAACGTATCGGGAAATTATTTTTCTCTATTTAAGACAAGTTCTCTGAAGAGAGCAAGGCTTGATGGAGAAGACAAAGATTTTTTTCTTACTGTAGTTTTACTGCTAAAATGTTACAAGTAATGCTCAGCCTCTAAGTTAGATCAGACAATTCAGAATGAACATTGGAGAAATTTTATGGGCTTTTATATTCATTTTGTTACTGACATCATTATTATTTAATGCTGATCTGTTTTTGATTTTTATTCTCAATAGGCTGATTTACTGTGCAAAACATTTACCGACAAAAATATTTTAGCTGTAACAAGGTCTAGACTGCTATTTTTGATGTAGCAAGGTCTAGACTGCTAAGAAAGAGAAAGCCATATTTTTATTTTAAACCGCATATTGACAGATCTGATGTTATCATGATCTGCCGAGTTAACTAAAAATGGAAATTGAAATATGCTTTCCCATCACGAATTACAAACAAACATGCACATAACCAAAAATTAAATGCTTAAGATTCAAATTAAACGTTAAACAGGACATGACTTCATCTTTTACAACGAAGAGAGAATGTATACAGGGAATGAACAAGATCACATTATTAAGCTAAATCTAAAAAAATGATTAAGTAGTTTTAAAAGAAATAATTCACCAATTGTAAGATAGAAAGCAAATCAAAAATTTATCCAAATTCGTGTCAACGTTACGCGATTTTGCTCTTTATGTAAAAATTAATATATGAATATAAATGTATGCAAATATAAGTATTATATGAATATAATGAACATAAAGATTATATGAATATAAGGATTTATATAAATATGCAAATTATATAAGAATTATACGAATGAATATAAGAATAGAGGAATTACTCATTGTTCATTTTTACTTATATATGTAGGGTGGAAAAAAAAAGGGAGACCTCGAACTTTGGCTGTAAAATCTAAAGTTATGGTCAGATTTCAATATTTTTTTTCACATCCCACAACTAAGTAAATTTCCTATACGGTGAGCTGATTTCAGAGAAAACTAATGAAAATTACGGATTTATTGAACATTTCTTTATGCCACTGGAAATTCTCCATTTACACTATTACTGCATTATCGGGTCGGCGAAAAAAAAGGGAGACCTTTTAAATCTTTTAATAAACTTCTATGGTACACGTTTTATTTTAATAGGAAAAAAATGCGGTGGTGAAACCCCTAAATTTGGGGGTTTCACCCCCACATTTTTTTCTATTAATATAAAACGTACACCAAAGACGTTTTATTAAAATCATTTAATATTTCAGGGTGCCTCATAAGCAATCATCCCTACTAGGCCAAATCTACTATGCTTTCAGTCTTAAAATGTTTAGTTCATTTCAGTTTCTACTTAATCAGTAGTGAATGTCTATTTTAGTTTATGTTGTTCTTTAACTGCTGTTATTTACCCTTATACAGGGTGGGCCGTAAGCTTCCATACATAGGAAAAATAAACATTTTTTTATGGACAACCATTTTTATTTATATAATATGTTCTACATGGTTGCCATTGTTTTGAAAACACATTTCAATACGTGTTCCCCACTGTTGATGAACACGCATTAGCACAGTTGACGTTATGCTTGTAATGGCGTTGGTGATACGTTCCTTTAGATGATTTATGTCTCGTATCTTTTCCTGATACACCATGGCCTTCAAGTGCCCCCAAAGATAGAAATCAAGGGGGGTGAGATCTGGGGATCTGGGAGGCCACTCCACAGGACCACGCCGACCAATCCAAGCATCCGGAAACTGCTGATCCAAATACCGACGCACGTATTTAAATTTTCCTATGTATGGAAACTTACGGCCCACCCTGTACATAGTGGAACGTTAATAAAAAAATTGTGTATTTATGTTTCAATAATTAACTAAATTTGAGTCCTTGTGCGGCACCAATAAGAATATTTATAATTACTTGAGATTTTACATATTTTGTATTTTTGTCAAATGGAATATATTGAGGAGGTGAGACGATGAAGTTTGCAGTTGTGAAAATTAAGAACCACATATATATATATATATATATATATATAAGGGGTTCCAAAAAAACTTAGCGCCCCCATTTGCAGCTTACATGTTCACTTACATCGAAATAGTTTTTAGTGATTATAAAAATATATAAAATTCTTTATTTATTGCAGGTATTAAAATTACTGTAGCTGATAAAGTGATAATATAATGGCTTCTCAATTAATTGGTGATTAGGAGAGGCAACGTGTGATAGATAGATCGCATACGAGCAATAACATTTCGGGAAGCTCGTGATGCTAGAGCCACCTTTATAACACGTTCATGGGTTGCCAAAAAGTTGCGAAGAAGTGAGGACTTCGTCAAAAGAAATTGGAATAAAACTTTGGATGAATGTGAAATGGATACAACCAAATCTGGGCGCCCAAATTTGCCACTCTCTCAGGAAACAAAGGACATTGTTGGTTTACGTCGTCGTCGTCGGCCTAGGCAAGCTACGGCTTGGGACCGTAGCGCATCTATCCGGTATAGGTTAACCTGGATGATGTAGCCATAAGCACTGCCGCTAGTTAAGTGCCAACCAGTGATTATCTCACTAGCCGTATTGAGTCCGTTAGGCGAAACTGCGACAGTACCAAAGGTGGAAAATATAACCCTTGGATTTCTATTATTTATTTGTAAAATGGACATGGTATTAGATTAAAATAAATATTTGAATATAAATAATTAACTGACAATTGTGATATATAATTAATTATGTTTACATACAATAAAATAATATAGTATACATAAAATTAGTATTAATGTGGTTCACAATTGAATTATGAGGGGTAACTAATTTAAAATGAATTTATAACTATTCCGAAATTCAAGACGGTAAAATTAACATTTATCTTGAAACTAAAATAAGAGTATTCACTACACACTCCCCAACCAGAGAGGAAGTTCAAAGAGTTCCGAACGACACAGATTTCCGCTGAACCTTTTTGGTAGCTACATGTACCTCGCTTAAGGTTGATTCCAAAAACGCAGGCTTAAGACGATCGATAGAAACCTTGTCGACCTTGGAACCGCGCTGGATGAGAAATGATTTGCGCGTACGTCGGAGAACTTCATAGGGCCCGTCATATGGACATTGGAGAGGCCGTTTTGGGACAGGTACACGAACGAAAACGTGGGTGCAAGACTGGAGGGCTGGGGAAATAAAGATGTTCTGTTGGCTAGTCAATCGAGGGGGAACAGGCTGAAGGGACTGCATGTGAGAGGAAAGTGTTTGAGCGAATTCCGTAGGATCGCATGACTTATCCCCTGCAGTGAAGTAGCCACCTGGTAGCCGCAGTGTTGTTCCATAGACTAGTTCAGCCGCTGTAGTCTTCAGATCACTCTTAAATGCAGAGCGAATACCAAGCAACACGAGTGGAAGCTTATCCATCCAATGGGAGTCTTCGTGACACATAAGGGATGACTTCAGCTGGCGATGGAAGCGTTCGACGAGGCCGTTAGCTTGCGGATGATACGCACAGGTATGCGCATGTACTGTACCCAACAAGCTGGTAAACTTCTTCCAAAGCGAAGACTCAAATTGGCGACCTTGGTCAGTGATGACTTTTGTCGGCAATCCAAATCTTGATACCCATCCATGAAGAAAGGCTCTTGCAACAGTGTCCGCTTGGATATCAGGAAGTGGGATGGCTTCAGGCCATCTGGAAAAGCGGTCGAGACAGGTGAGCAGATAACGTTGGCCTTGAATCACTGGAAGAGGGCCAACAATGTCTACATGAATTACCTCAAATCGCTGGGATGGGGGCGGAAATGCGTCAAAGGGGGACCTGGTGTGCCTTTGGACTTTGGCACGCTGGCAGGCAAGGCACGTTTTGGTCCAATGTTTGACATCCTTCCGCATCGAGGGCCAAACAAAGCGAGAGGTAACCAGGTGTTGCGAAGCACGGATACCAGGATGGGAGGGCTTATGAAGATCCGTGAAGACTGCTTTTCTGTGACATGGAGGGACATAAGGGCGAATAGCAGCTGTTGATACGTCGCAATAGAGGGGCACAGACAATCCTGGCATACTCATTTTCTTGAGGGAAAGTGAGTGAGTGGAGTCTTCTCTGAGCAGGTCTTGTAGTTCCGTATCCTTATCTTGATCCTGTGCAATAGCATTCCACAGTGTAGAGCTGAGGGTAACAGAAGTAATCTCTATTCTTGAGAGTGCATCCGCTGGAGTGTTCAAGACACCTTTGATGTGGCGGATATCTGTGGTAAATTGCGAGATATAATCGAGTTGCCTGATGACTCTGGGAGAGTGGTTACAGCTGTTTTTATTGAAGACAGTGACCAAAGGTTTGTGGTCGGTAAAAACACAAAACTCTCGGCCTTCAAGGAAATGTTGAAAATGCTTCACGTTTAAGTAAATAGCAAGAAGTTCACGTCCGAAAGCACTATAACGCGTTTGGGCTGGCTGCAGCTTTTTCGAGTAAAACGCGATGGGTGCTTGTTGACCGTTAATGGTTTGTTCCAACACTCCACCGATCGCAACATCTGATGCATCGACCGTCAGAGTTAGGGGGTGCATCACTGATAGGAAATGACAGAGACAATGCACTATTGATAGCATTTTTGGCATTGTCGAACGCCTGTAAACTATCGCTACACCATACCAATTTTGTTACCTTGCGTTTGTGTGTGATCATAGCGTGTAGAGGAGCAAGAACACTGGCACAGTTTTTAATGAACTTGTGGTAATAATTTACCAAACCTAGAAACCGACGTAACTCACGCTGATTATTTGGCATAGGGTAATTTTTTATCACTTCACACTTGTCCTGAAGGGGGTAATTCCGTGCTGCGAAATCGTGTGACCAAGAAATTCCAAGGTTGGCTGTGCAAACACACACTTAGATGCATTAATAGTAACACCGTATTGTTCTAAGCGTTGAAAGAGGAGTGAAAGATGTTCCTTATGTTCCTCTTCCGTTGAGCTGGCCACAAGCAAATCATCGATGTAGGCATAAACAAAGTCTAAGCCTCTGGTGACCTCATCTATAAACCTCTGAAAGGTTTGCGCAGCATTCCGTAGCCCGAACGGCATCTTCACAAATTCGAATAACCCACATGGTGTACAAACTGCAGTCTTGGGAATATCCGAAGGCTCTACGGGAATGTGGTGGAAAGCCTTAACGAGATCTATTTTACTGAAGATAGATTTGCCGTGGAGAAGAGAAGTAAAGTCTTGGACATTTGGTACCGGATATCGGTCCGGGATGGTTGTCGAATTCAAAAACCGGTAATCCCCACATGGTCTCCAGTCTCCTGACTTCTGGACCAGGTGTAGGGGAGAGGACCAACTGCTTTTGGAAGGTCTTATTATCCCAAGATCTATCATAAGCTGGAATTCCGATTTGGCAGCTTTCAGTTTGTCCGGGCAAGACGTCTGGGTTTTGCAAACACAGGGGGACCTTTTGTTGTAATGTGATGGGTAATGGTGTGCTTAATGGTATCACCCATCTGCATCGGTTGAAGAATTCCTGGATATCGCTGGAAAAGGCACTGGTACATGGAATTAGGGGGAACGAGGGAAAGTGCAGAGTTCGAGGCGTCCGGAAGGGCAACCTGTTTGGCAAGAACAGAAAGCAGTGTGGCCTGGTCGCATAAGCGTCGCTTGTCAAGATCCACCAGGAGTTTGAAATGCTGGAGGAAGTCAGCGCCGATTATGGGATGCTGCACTTGAGCACAGATGAAAATCCACTTGAAGGATCGGTGAAGGCCCAAGTTTAGTTCACGCGACTGAGTACCGTACGTGGGTATGCGTGAACCGTTAGCAGCGTATAGAGGCGGAGATTCCGAGTGCGTATGACCAGATTTTTGAGGGAATACACTGACTGACGCTCCGGTATCGACTAAGAAATTGACACCAGAGTTCCTGTCCTTTATGAATAACAGGTTGGCAGTGCGAGTACTAGACGCCATTAGGACTCGCTGCTGGGGTTTTCCGACGAAAAATTGCAAGGGGAGATGCACTTCCTAGCCTTCTTTCCAAATTTCGAGTGGTAGAAGCAGATCTTCCCGGAACTCGAACGATGCCTCTTCGTAAATCTTGACCGAGAATGGCTTCTTTGCCGTTGATTTTGTAGCAGAGAACAAACGTGGTTGAGTTGTTGACTTAACTCTTCCACTTTCAACTCCAGTTCCGATTGTGTGTTCACGTTGTTGACCGGAGCTGTGTCAATCTCCACTACTTTGTCGGCAGTTTCTGTTAGTTTATCAACTGGAGTAGCAGGATCCATAGTGGCCAAGACACGCTGAGCTGATGGAGGAAGTTTCTGCAAGAACAACTGTCTAAAGATGTCCTTATCGAAGGTTTGTGCGCGTTCGCCTAGAGCGCACTGCATAGCCCTCAGCATTTGAGTGGGCTTACGGTCTCCAAGTTCTTCTTTTGAGATTAACTGATGTAGTTTCTCACGCTCGGAGACAGTGGTGCGGCACAGGATGGCAGACTTCAGATCGTTGTATGGGTCCTCACTCGTGGAAGTAGACACGATGACGTCACGGACTTCAGAGATGATGCTCGCTGGTAGAGAGGACAAAACATGATCGTATTTCGTCCTGCTAGTGGTGATCCTTCCCAAGTTGAATTGTGATTCCACTTGGTGGAACCAAATAAATGGATCACCCGGCCAGAAGACGGGGAGCTTTACGCTCAAGTGGGAGATGGCACCAGCGTCGTCAGGCATCTTCTCCTATGCTTGCTGACGTACAAGCAAGACGACAAGTTCCCAACGAAGGAGTGGAGGTTGAGACGAGCGCAGGCACAGAGCGCACGGGCAGGGGTGAGGGGCAGAGGGCACGAGCGACATTACAGTCTGATCCTAGTCGCTCGGGTGAAGGGGGTGATGGGCACGAACGACATTACAGTCTAGTCCTAGTCATTCGGGTGAAGGGGGTGATGGGCACGAACGACGTTACAGTCTGGTCCTAGTCGTTCGGGTAAAAGGGGGGAATCCAACTCCGGAGTCACCAATTGTTGGTTTACGTCGTCGTCGTCGGCCTAGGCAAGCTACGGCTTGGGACCGTAGCGCATCTATCCGGTATAGGTTAACCTGGATGATGTAGCAATAAGCACTGCCGCTAGTTAAGTGCCAACCAGTGATTATCTCACTAGCCGTATTGAGTCCGTTAGGCGAAACTGCGACAGTACCAAAGGTGGAAAATATAACCCTTGGATTTCTATTATTTATTTGTAAAATGGACATGGTATTAGATTAAAATAAATATTTGAATATAAATAATTAACTGACAATTGTGATATATAATTAATTATGTTTACATACAATAAAATAATATAGTATACATAAAATTAGTATTAATGTGGTTCACAATTGAATTATGTGGGGTAACTAATTTAAAATGAATTTATAACTATTCCGAAATTCAAGACGGTAAAATTAACATTTATCTTGAAACTAAAATAAGAGTATTCACTACAACATCATTGAAAGCGGTACGCGTAAGCGGAAAAACAGCTGTGCTAAACTTTGTAGAGAGATGGAAGTGTTGAGAGGAAAGATCGTTAGTGGTGAGATCACTCGACTGTACCGTCATAGGCAAGGTTGAAAGCCTTGGCATGAACTTCCAAAGCCAAGAAAAACTCAACTTAACATCGATAACAGAATATGGTTTGCCCATTATCTTGAAGATTGGGATGTGGATGATTTCATGCATTTAGCTGTCTCCGATGAATTTTTTGTTTACGTAACACGTCGGCCTAACTACCAAAATGATCGAGTGTGGGCCACAACACCAGATGAAATCGATGACAATGAACATTATCGCGAATTATTAAAAAGTCCAGACTGTGTTGGTGTGTTTGTTTTGTTCACTGCAAAGAAGCTCATGTGGGTGCTGAAGCCAAATGGTCAGAGTTGGGATGGACAGTATTTTCGTGATATTATTCTATCCCAGCATGTCATTCCTTTTCTAAGAAACCCAAACAATGTTATGGATGTCGATCAGGTCACACTTCTGCACGATAAGGCCCCCTGCTTTAAGGCATTAGCCACTCAACAGTTGTTGCGGAACCATGAGATCGATTTCTTTGGAAACGAAGAATGGCCAGGAAATTCTCCTGACCTGAACGTCTGTGAACACATTGGATCAGTTATAAAGGACAAGGTGAATGTCTCTTGTTTCAAGAACCTGCAGCAAATCGATTTTCGAAGGATACAATGACGCAACACATTGAAACTGTTTTAGCAAATTCACGTCACTTTTGCCAAGCTACCCAAAGCGAATTCAGGCTGTCTTGGAAGCCAATGGCGGGAACACCAAGTTTTAATTGTTTCTCATTAAATGCAGGATTAAATTCTCTTTTGTAAGGTATGTTTAGTTTTACTGTACCTCTAATGGTTTAGGCCATAGGCGGGGGGGGGGCTAAGGTTTATTGGAGCCCCGTGTGTATATACAGTATATATATATATATATATTATTTTTTGTTTTTTTAAATAACCTTTATTGGTAAAATAAATAAAATTTTGAAATTTTTGTTGTTACAATAATTTTCACATAAATAAATAATTGTGAAATTGGACTATTTATTCTATTTAATTTGGCCTTTAAACTTTAGGCTTTACTGGGTTCTTAATTTTTATTTATTTACAAATATATGCAGTTTTCATAGATGAGTATAATTTCATTATTAAATACAGATGCTGTATACAATTGTAAAGTGCCTTTAGCGAGTGTGCACGCTTTACAGGCCCGAAATCTACTAATTAGATATCACTATAATAATTATATAATAGATATGATTGCAAGATTTTTATAATAGACTTTAAAGACTAAAGGGAACTTCCATCCAAGACATATTCTTATATTGGAAGCTAAATACAACGAATAATGAAACCAATATAAAACTGTAAGGAACTTACAGATGAGGACGTATACTTTTATTAGACGTTTAGTACAAAGAATACGGAATTGTGAGGTATGGTGATAAGTGATAGGAGACATTTTTAGAAGAAGGATAACGAGAATTTTAGCAAGGAGAAAGAAAGAAGTGCCTTCAGTAACTGGAATTTGTTAAGTTTTAATCGTTTCCTAAAAGATGAGAGAGCATTGAATGTTTTAATTCATTCGGTAGATTGTTTCATAATTCCACCGCTAAATACAGTAAGTGTAAGAATTTCGACTACATTGAAGAGTATAGTTTTCCTTAAAGCTATACAGTATTCACTCTCCATATATGATACCTTGTTTGGTGTTCGTGACGCATCTGATTGTTCATTACATTCTCGATTATATGGTCGGAGCAGATTGTTTTGTAATTCTGAACATTAGGAAGCACATCTGTATTTCAAATATGTCTTTAAATTTTAATATATGCTGTTGCTTGAAGATTCCTAATGCATGAGCATGATAATCACTTTTGTTTATTTTTCTAATGATAATTCTCTTTTGGTTGATGATGTAATCGTATGTACTGTACTCCCATATGCAGTAATATTGTATGCGAGATGTGGATAAACTAGAGAGGAGTATAGCGTTTTAAGTGTATTTGTGGAAAGGAAATGTAATTTTGTTAATACAGTATAAACGAAAATTTCGATAGTTTACGATCTATATTTTCAATATGTTGACGAAAGGAAAGTTTGTCATCGAGCTCAACTTCTAATAATTTCCCTTCAGTGACACGCGATATTAAGTGCAAATCGACAATAATATTGAAGTCTAATATTAATTTCATTTTTGTGATTAGCAGGAAGTTTGTTTTATTTTTATTTAAAAATAATTCATTGGCTTTCAGCCAGTCGCATATTCTTGCGCTATGTCTCTATTTACTATTTCGTAAAGGGATGTGGGATCGCTGTCTGAGTATATCAGGGAGGTGTCATCCGCATATTGGAGCCCTTTCCCGTTATGAGATTTGCGAAAGTCATTTATGTAGATCAGAAATAGTAGGGGGCGCAAAATGCTTCCTTGTGGAACTCCATGTGTAATATTTAGTTCGGCGGTAATAATGTTATTGTGTTTAATGTATTGGCTTCTGTTGTATAGTTATGATTTAAACCAATTTAAAGCAAGGTTATTTATGCCACAATGACAATTTATAAATAAGTATGTCGTGGCAGATTGTATCAAAGGTTTTTTATAGGTCCATTAGCAAGAGGACAGAAGACGCTTTATTATTCAAATTTTTATATAGCACGTTTTTTTTATACGGCTGAAATCGCATCGCTTGTTTAATGACCCTCCCTAAACCCAAATTGATACTTCGATATGAGGCTATTTTCCTCGAAATATTTCGAGAGCTGCCTATACACAAGTTTTTTAAAATATTTTTTCTGATGTAAGTAAGATGGGTATAGGTCATTAATTTGAAGGTAGTGATTTGTCTCCTGATTTAAATATTGGACAAACTTGTGCCTTTTTAAGTATGTCAGGGAAAATACCATGACGCAGAGATGAGTTGAATAATATTGATAAAGGGAGAGATAAAGTATCTGAGCAGTATTTAAAGACTGCGTTTGGAATAGAATCGGCGTGACATGATTTGTTTGACATCTCGAGGAGAGAAAGGAGAGAAGAAGAAAATATGAGCTGAGGGAATACCAAGATATTCTTCGTAGCTGCATATCGAGAGCGCTATGAAATCAGCTGTATTTTTTCCTACGGTAGCAAAGTACTTATTTAAATGATTGGATAAAGGGCGCCAAAATCGACATTGCAATTGTAGTCCTTTTCAGTTTTACTGCTGGTGTTTTTATTTTTCGGGAAAAATAATGTTTAGATTGAATAAATATTTTATGCGCGGATTATTTTTAAAAAATCAAACCTTGTTGTAAATTTCTTACAACAATTTCTTAAAAATTATGATACTGTCCATTAGTATGTATGTATATTGAAGCATTTGCTACCATCAGGTCTTTCCAAAAGCAAGCTGACGTCACCATAGTCAGCTGTTCTCCAATTACTCAAATTTTTATAAAAAACAAGCCTCTATTCAAAGGAAATATAGTGCGCGGAAAGAACGAAAATTCCTCGAGTGCTGATTGGTCCGCGCACCATGGCTTCTCCGCAATTTATTGTGGGAGGCGCCATGTTGACAAATCATTCTTGGCTTAGCACTGGATGAAACTAGACGCTGTTCCATTCACTTTTAGAAATTTAATTCTCAAATTTATTATTTATATTCGGAACCACTTACTGGTCAATCACGCTTAGGGTACTAACAGGCAAAAACTTTGGACAACAGCAGGAAACAACATCACTCATATACAAACAATATATTCGCTCCGTTATGGACTATGCTAGCCCATGCTGGGCACCCATTATCTCAAACACACACATAAACACCTTACAGACAATACAAAACAACACACTTCGTATCATTACAGGATGCACTCAAACAACACCAATAGAGCACCTGCACACAGAAACAAAAATACTGAAAGTTAGGGAACATTTAGACATGAGGGGAACACAATTCATGGCAGCAGCGACAACTAACTCACAACACCCTTGCCACTACATGTACAATCATGCACCAACACCTCGCACCATTAAGGTAACACCAGAGAGACATTATAACCAAATACTTCATTCCATACCACGTCCCACAGACATCACACAATACAGAAAACACATACACACACACACCTAACCCACAAAGCACTGACACGACTCGGTCCGAATGCGGTCCTAGGTGCGAAGCCGCCACCCATTAACAGGTCAGAGATCAGCCTGAGCAGATCGGATCGAGTTAACTTAGCACGATTCCGATGTGGACATCACCCCAATTTACGGACATATAAACACAGACTAGACAATTCCATAGACGACACCTGCCACCTGTGCCAGGACACACCAGAAACAATTGAACACATTATGACAGACTGTACCGCTTTAGCACAACAACGAACACAACACAACGTCACTAGTGCGCTGAACCTCTGGTCCATTCCGGAGAGGGCGATCGTTTACCTGCGTGCCGCCGGCTTGCTCGATCAGCGTGGGCTGATCGGCTAAACAACAACAACTATTTTTCAGTTTTGCAGTATTTCACTCTACAGTAAAATTAACGTTTTCAAAGTTACAGAAAGTTTTGTAGCCTATCTTTAGCAAAGTTGATAACACCGCTTTCAATTTTACTTTGTAATCAGCATTTATTATATAATTGTTAAGCAAACTAATGAGTAGTACAGTAACATATTTAGCAATTTATGTGGCTAGAAGGAGTATATTTATTACAAAAAAGAACAAAAATAATCTCCATGGTATTTATCCCGCATCACATTCAGGCTGACTGTTGACGATTAATGCCAGCTTGTGACATGCCAGCGTGTGATGCCAGCAATAAAATTTTAAAAAATTTAAAAAATTAGACTAACATGAACGTAGATGTAGCTCGTAGAGTAAACTAACCCCCTTTTTGTTTAACTTTACCTACTTTTTTTTTATCCTCTCCTTACTTGCATGTCTGTAACTCTCTTTACTTGCATGTCTGTAGTTTGCATGGTATGACTGTGAGTTAAGACTGTGTTTGCATGGTTTGTAAGTGTTCTTATTTTACTTCTTTTCATCTTTCACCCCCTTCCTATTCTCTTCGACTATTTTTCCGACTTGTCGGCAGTGGCCGGCGGATGATGATGGTGAGACTGTTTTCTCTTTTTCTGAATGAATGTTAACCCACGAGTGATAGGTGTTGCTACTTACTTAACCCCTTATTCTCTTCTCTTAACCCCCTACTCTTTCCTTTCTCTCGGGCTAACCTTAGAGTGGATCTTAGGGTATTTGTTAGCCTTAGCTTCTGTAGATCTGTAGATAAAAATCACTTGTCCTTAAGTCGCACAAGCGAAAGGTTCACCTGATATTTCTAAGATGATGTCTAAGTGAGCAAGTTCTCCCCACCTCTTTACTCCCTAATAGACTTCTGAATTTGAGACATCGCCCCTCCGATGAATTCCAGAGAATAGTGTTGCAGAAGCATATAGAAATTACTAAGATTGAAGTCGAAGAGACTTTTAAAGTTACCAGGGCGAGAAGATAGTTTTGACAGGGCAATTCCACCTGAATGGAAACAGCGTTTACTGGACTATTGTTATAACAAACTTAGACGAGAGTGTAGTGTTGTGGAAAGAAAACTGGATATTAAATTACAAATTCTAATTGAAAGAAGTGATTGGACAAAGGATGCTAACCCCGATTTGTGATAAATCTATCAGATAAAGTGTTAAATAAAAATACGGTTACGGCTCTTGGATACGGAATAAATTTTTCAGCAGCTAAAAAGGATGTGGACTATGTAAAAATAGCTAAGGCTTTCTGCAACTTAGAAAAATATAGTGATTTACCTATAGAGGATGTGAATATTTGTAAAGGTCTATTATATGGTGCCATGTCTAAACCTTCTATTCCAAATTGTCCACAGAGGTTTTTCGATCCTTATGAGTCCTTAAGAAAAGATCAGACTCTACATATAACTAGGGTTGCCAGATTTTCTCCCGGAAAATGCGGGACAAAATTTTTTCTTAGGTTTTTTTTTAAGACCAACTTTTTTTTCAAATTGAAACTAAATTTCTTCAACGGTTACAACAAACAAAATTAGAAAAAATTTATTAAAACAATGCTTAATAATGCTTGATTTTTGGATCAAATGCGGGACGTCTGGTAACCTTACATATAACCAAAGCTGATAAATCAAATGCCTTAGTGATCCTCAAGAAAGAAATTTACCGAGAAAAAATGGAAGATCTTTTGAATGATTCGGACACTTACGTGAAATTAAGGAATAGTCCCCTTGAAACAGTGAACAATGCATTTAACAAGAAAGTTAAACAACTTTTGAAGGGTAAAGAAATATTATTTAAACAGTTTTTGAGTACTTCGCCGTCATTACCCTATATGTATAGTCTGATTAAAACTCATAAGCCAAATAATCCTGCAAAGCCTATTGTTAGCTCTATAGGATCTATCTCATATAAGCTGTCCAAATGGCTTGTATCCATCCTTAATCCTCTCCTGGGCACAATTTCACGATCACACATAAATAATAATGTAGACCTTGTAGAAAAATTAAATAGTATCAGTGTCACTTACAATTTTAGATTGGTAAGCTTTGATGTTACCTCTTTATTTACAAGAGTCCCGGTGGAGGATCTATTAGTTTTTCTTTCGGAAGAATTGGTTAAGCATAATTTGCCATTACCTGTGATTACCATTACAGAATTAATTAAGCTGTGCTTAGTAAACTCGAAATTTGTGTTTAATAATGAATATTTTAGGCAGAAATTTGGTATGGCTATGAGAAACCCCCTCTCTCCCATTTTAAGTAATTTATATATGGAGTTTTTTGAAAGTAAATTATTAAGGAAGATTCTGCCAAATTACGTTCCGTGGTTTAGATATGTAGATGATGTTCTTTGTCTTTGGCCAGAAACTTTAAATCTCAATGAATTCCAACCCAAGCTTAATAAATTAACTCCCTCTATCAATTTTACAGTTGAAATAGAAAAAGACTCATTGATCCCATTTTAGGATGTTTTAATATATAGGTCTGGAAAAAAGTTTAAGTACAATATTCACAGAAAACCCACTAATAATTGTTCCTACATACATTATTATTCGGCTCACCACATTCGTAAGATGCTTACGAATTTGTAGCCCTGAGTTCATTGATGATGAAATCAGTAAAATATATAA
The DNA here is from genome assembly GCA_023014485.1 of Bathynomus jamesi. NCBI lineage: Eukaryota > Metazoa > Arthropoda > Malacostraca > Isopoda > Cirolanidae > Bathynomus > Bathynomus jamesi. Next base: position 109,075 of record JAJOZX010002210.1, read on the forward strand.
AATTGCGTTTGATTTAAAATATCCAAAGAACTGCACAGATAAATCTTTAAAAATGGCAAAGAAAACCTTTTACGAGGTAAAAGACAAGACTCCTTATACCACAAAAAACGTCTTAGCATTACCATTTAAAGAAAATTTCCTTGATCTTCCGAAACTGCTGAGGACTTTTAACGGAAATATCGCGTTCAGAAATTTAGATATAATTAAAAATTCATTGATTAAAAACCCCCCTTTAAGTGAACAGGGTTGTGTATATAAAATTCCATGCACAATATGTAATAAATTTTACATTGGTCAAACTGGCAAGAAGCTTGAGTTACGTATTAAACAGCATAAATACAGTATAAGAACAGGCCAGGAATCTAACGCCATTTTCATTCACGTAAGAGATACTAATCATCACATTGACTGGAAAAATGCCTCCAAATTAAGTTTTAGTAAATCTATTTTTAGTAGAAATATACTTGAATCGAGTGTGATCAAGAATAATGCTGATTTTGTTCTTAATATTAGCCTTGGGCTTTATAAATTAGACTCGTACATTGTTAGAAAGGTGGTGTATTATTTTGACCGCATTCTTGCCACTTAATTGTTTGCTTTAATTAAATAAATATTATTTTAATAATTGTTAACATTTTTATGTGTACATTTTAATTGTACTATTTCTTTTATACAGTCTTTATGTACTTGATAGTTTAGTAGACTTTTGAACAGGTTATCTCTTGAGAAAAATTTTTAGATTGGTTTTAGATTGAGTTGCCTATTGGGGAATTCTTCGCTTCCCCAATAGGTAACGAAATATTTTGGAAGGAGCACGTGACGACGAATGAAGATGCCATTTGTATCAGAGAGCGTGCTATAACAGGCATTTTCAATTCTGATTCTGCTTTATGGACTAGTCTATCGCCTAAAATTCGGGAACTGTTAGTGATCAATGGACCACTAAAATTAAATAACATGACGACTTTTCCTCTGGATGAGCACAACTGTCATTTTTCTCAAGCGTTAACTTGATAATGGTGAAGTCCTGAAGTGGCGCTGTCTGCTTTATTCGAAGTCTGCGGATAAAGTATTTTGCTTTTGTTGTAAGTTGTTCAGTTTCAATCCAAAATCATCCCTGGTGGATCGAATGATTGGCGGTACATATCGGTGATTCTCATGAGTCATGAAAAGGTACCCAATGATTTTCACTCATATCAAACATGGGTTGGAACAGAACGAAAGATAAAACGAAATTGCTTCATTGATGCAGGGCTTCAACGAAAAATCGAACATGAGCAGAAATGCTGGGAACAATTCTAAGAGCGACTCTTAACTATAACTCTCTACCTATCGAAACATAATCCATACCACACTGAAAGCACCGCTTTTCGTCAATAATATGGCTTTCGGTGGCTCATTTGACAGGCTCTCTTCGGAGAATAGCGGAAAATTCCTAGGCTTAGTGGAGCTACTAGGAAAGTACGACGAAGTTATGAAGGAGCAAGCACTTGAGGCGTGTGATATCGAAGGAAGTAACGGACCATTACTGTGGAAAAAGAGTCCAGAATGAACTAATTGCATTAATGGAAAAAGAACTTCTTCAATACATTTTTGCGAGCTCAAGAGTGCCAAGTACATTCAGGAACATTCCATTGGTTTCGTAACAGTGAACAAGACCACAAGGGGAGAACTTTGTGCAAACATCCTGTCAATGCTTGAAAAGTATGAAATCGACATCTAAGACTGTCGGAGTCAAGGGTATGATAACGGCGCAAATATGAAAGGAAAAGGTAAGGGTGTGCATACGAGAATATTTTCTATAAACCCAAGAGCCTTTTTCGTTTCATGCAGTCGCTCAATCTCGTTGTGGGGGATGCTGCATTATCTTCAACGGAGTCTGTGTCCCTTTTCGCCATTGTACAAAAAAATTTGTCCTGTTCTCTGCCTCTGTTTATTGTTGGGGGCTTCTCACAGACCACGTTGAAAATCTCACTGTGAAGCCAGTATGCGAAGTGCGATGGGAGTGCAGAGTCGACAGCCTTAGAACTATTCGATACCAGACAGTTGAAGTCTACGATGCCCTTATTGCATTAGCTGAATCGGAGAAAGCAGATCCAGACATCTGTGATGAAGCACTTACTCTCGCAAACCAACTAACTAAATATGGTTTCCTCATCTGTTGTGGTGTGGTATGACATTCTTTTCCAAGTCATTCTGGTAAGCAAGAACATGCAAAGTAAAAGTAGCGATATTGTTGCGGCCAAAAATATAACAGCTTGCCGTAACTACATTGCAAAGTACAGGGATGCAGGGTATGAAGAAGATTTAATAAAAACAAAGGAAATGGCTGAAAAACTTGGTGTTGACCCAGCATTTAAATCGTCTTCACACATTCGTTGTAGGAAACGCCAGTTCAGCTACGAAGGTGAAGATGAAGTTATTACTACGAACCCGGAAACTAAGTTCAAAGTTGACTTCTACCAGTTTGTAGATACTGCAAGATTGTCAGTAGAAGAACGGTTGGAACAGATGAAACATGTGGGCCTTTGGGGTTTCCTTTATGATCTGAAACAACTTCCTGACAAGAAAATTTTATTAAAGAACTGTATGGATCTTTATCGCGCATTGAAAGACGGAGAAAGCTGTGACATAACGTTTTCGACCTTGGCGAAGAGCTAGGCTATCTCACAAGTTTGCTGCCTAAGGATTACAGCACTCATGCAGAAGTACTAAAATTTATTTTGAATAATAATTTTTATGACAACTTTTCGAACACCTGGGTATCACTCAGAATACTATTAACCTTGCCTGTCTCAGTGGCAATTGGCGAGAGGAGCTTCTCACAGTTGAAGCTCATAAAATCTGGCTTGCAATCGACCATGAAAGACGACAGGCTTTCTTCGCTAGCTATCCTTTCAATTGAGAATGATGTGCTACATCAGATTTTGCGGCAGCAAAGGCACGAAAAGTGACCGTTTGAATGATTTGTGTTTTTCTTATGTATAAAATTAAGCTTTTTTTACATGAATCTTTCGTTAAAGTAGGGACAGAGGGCGCCGAATACAGTGTTCACACAGGCTACAATTTTGCCTAAGGCCTTCCCTGGTTGTAAGTGGTATTTTGTTTCCTTCCTGCAGTATATAAAGCGTCATCGATAAGTTTACGTTGTTTCTTAAAATCACCTTTGTATTCCTCAAATTTATTGCTTATTGACGTGTTTATAGATTAAATGTTTTTGCCGTATAGCATTTAGGAGAGGTTTATGTAACCATAGTTTATTTTGCCTTTCATGGTTTGTGTTGATAGTTGTCACAGGACAAAGCTCGTTAAATGAAACGTGTAGTATGTTTGAAAACTTAATAAAAATTTTCATTTACGTCGCCAACCTTTTCGAGGACTCCAGACCTATAATCTATTCAGTCTGATTTCCAGACTTGTTTTCAAGTCGTTTTTATCGAGTCCGAGTCAAGTCGTGAGTCTTTAAGCGCGAATCTCGAGTCAAGTCACCAATCTTCAAGCGCGAGTCGCAAGTTAAGTCTGAGGTCTTTTTTGGCGAGTCTCAAGTCAGTATGGATAAATGAAATATAGATGTAAGATGCGTGGAGTGATGACATATGTAAAGGTTAAATCGCACTATTAGTGCTAGAGATGCAATTAAAATTGCATAATAAAAAGGATAAACAGTACATAATATTTCAATATCATTTACCAATTCCTTTTTTTTTTATTTATGAGAGCTTGCCACTGTAATACAGTACATACAGTAAAACATGAAAGTAACAAATGAGTATAGAAATTCAAGATTGATATTTATCTAGGTTTATATATATATGTAGTGGCAGAGACGTTTTCAAATACTTTAGCGATGTTCCATCAACACAAACACGACTAAGATTACGTCACACAAGCACGACTAAGATGACGTCACATCGCCAGGATTCACTCAAGGCATGTCCTTATGCCTTGCCTCACGCCTCAACCTCGTTACAAGGACTTCTTGAGTAGGACGCCGACATCGCACCTCGACCTCTCTCTCCGAAGAACCAGTGACACGAGAGATCACACCATGTAACAACGTGTGCAGGCCCCATTTAGGCCTGGTGTCATTCACCTAACTTTATATAAAGACTAATCATTACTTCGTGCGTTATTAATATTCAAGTCATTATTCTATTGAAGTTATTATTCAAGTGCACATTTAATTTCAACTGTAAACAACCAACTTATATCTTGTCTCATTCATAAATCAGTTATTTTGTTTAATAAAGGAAGAAAACTCATTCTATCAATCAATCTAATTAATAACATTATTTGATCTGAAAAGATCATGGTGACTCCAGCCTCATCAGCATCATCAATAACAATCTAATCAATTATAGCTATTATCAATTAACCATTATTATTATCATAATTATTATAGTGCTAAAAAAATTAACGCTATATATATGTGCAGGTCACCAGGCATAAATTCCTATTTTGTACTCCAGAAAAACCAAGTTACATATTATTTAAAAATTGTTTGTATTTATTACACAATTCAAAGTTCTGATATTTGTTAAATTTTTATGTTTACATGTAAATAAAACATTCTCCACAGCGTGCATCCATCTTGGAGTCATTTATATTTTGTGTTAAAACAAGTAAATTGTACATTTATATGGGTTTTGACATAATTCGAAAAAATACTCGAATCATTTCATCCAAGTCGCAAGTCAGAAGAGACAAAGTCTCAAGTAAAGTTAAGTTAAATTACATCCAAGTCCGAGTCAAGTCTAAAGTAAAAAAAAATAGCGACTCGATTCCGACTTGAGTCCTATCTCTGCTAATTTCTGTTTCAGACATTCTAAATTTTTATTTATTTTTCTGACTTTTATTTTTACGCAATTTTATAACCCTTATTTGACGCTAAGACAGCCGAAATGGTCAGAGATCCCCAGCAGAAATATACCGGCTGTATGGTTCAGATGACCTTTACACTATATATGGTCCATTAAGGTTGAGTGCTCGATAGGGGCCGTAATACGTGTAGCTCGCATAATGACTGGGCAGAAGCCATATGTTACCATTCTGTTTATAAGTTTTTTAGGGTCTGTGGTTATTACATTTTGAGATATCAGAATTGAAGTGGCCCAGAAAGATTTCTTTATGCTGTTTTATATTATGATTTGAAATGCAGTCAATATTCTCCAGGAAATGGATAAAGCCTCCATCTGGGCTCAATAGAGTCGGACATTAATGTAAGAGCAGTGATTTGTGTATATGGAATAGATTTATGTATGTAAATTCAACCCCTCCCCCTTTTCTGGCGTCACGATATGTCTGAAAACATTTATACCCATCCGAAGGGTATAAGTGTTTGGTTGTTTCCTTTATGTACGTACGTTTCCGTGAGGACTATTATAGAGAATTGTGTTCCGATTAATTGTAACGAATTTTGTAGCTGTTCAAAATTGCACTCTAAATAGAAGTAAAAGTTTCGTTAGATGCTTCATTGTCAAAATTTTGCAAATTTTGAAATGTCTAATATGTCTAATGCTTTAGACATTTAATTTACATTTCGTTAGACATTTCAGTAAGTCAGTTGAACTATCTAAATTGTTTAATAGTTTAAACAATTGAAAAGATTAATCTAAAATGTCTAATGGAATGTTTAATGAATTGTCTAACGATGAAATGTCCAATGCATGAAATTTTAAGGAATTTAAGTTCATATGGAAAGAATTGCTTCACAACATTACTCTTAAAATCTTTTGACTTTCAATTTATATCGATTTCTTCTCATAATTGACTCCGTATCCTAGGGTGGTTCCAAAAAATGAAAGTCAGCAAAATATAACGACCAACCCGCTATCAGGTGCCATTAGGTATAGAAACGTTACAGTAAAAGTATTTTTGAGATCAAACTATATTTAGGACTTGCACATGCCAATCAAATTTTGGGATTTTCCGATAAATATATAATATATAGTATTATAAAATGTGTCCAAAAAAAATGAATCACAAACATCTATTATTATGTTAAACGAGACCGAAAATGAATCACAAACATCTATTATTATGTTAAACGAGACCGAAAATGAATCACAAACATCTATTATTATGTTGAACGAGACCTCTTGATGGCTCCACTCTTCGTTGGTGCAGAGAACATATTCCGATGACCCTCAACGACCTGTAGAAGGAACTGTTTTTGTTCCTCGTTGCTTGTGATTGAAGCCCACCAGTAGTTCGGAAAGATACCACAGATGGTTGCCAAATGCTTTACTCGCTGCCATTCCAACGACTTTGTTTGGATATACAGACAGCGCACGTAGCAGGGCGAGATCATTCTTTGAAGCTTCTGTTGACGATGTAGTCTAGAACCAGTATCTAACGTAAATCGAAGTAACAAAGAGACACATCTCCTTTAGATGATGCCAAATTTTCTCGTTGTAAGATGGTCCACGGGACTTTCGTGACCAAGTTGTCCCCGGCTGTTGTGGGCTGTACTGGTTACGGAAGAGCCACATCTTGATAGAGTAGATAGCCCTGGCCATCCAGCGAGCACGATGAACAGCTCCAGGATACCGAAAATGTATTCCGCGTGGAGGAACAGCTCCCAAGAAAATGACTGCGAGCTCCAGCAGCTCACGGTAATCATCTCTGGGTTGTGATTTCTTCAACTGATCAACCGCAAATTCAATGACTTCATCTTCCCATTGGGCGATCACAGATGCTGTGCTCTCGTCACTTACCGCTGTAGAGAAGGATGTTTTATCCAGTTTAGGCCAAATGTCTCGGAAATGCCCAAAGATCTCCATGTTGGGAGACTTTGAAACATCGTGAAGGCTGAAAACGTTTTCCATGATTTCGGCGACGTGATGGCGACAAGCCACGTTCAACAGTTCACGGCCAATCTCAGACTCTAACCTGATACATACTCCACCTTTCATTCCAGTGTTTGAGGCTGTGGTATCAAAACATATACCTTTGATGCTGTTCCGCAATCCCCACTCATCTATGGTCTCAACAATTGCCTGGGACGACATAGTAACTGCACGTGCGTCTTGAAGTTTTGGGACTGAGAGCAGCTTTACCACATTATGTCCAGACACCAAAATCGGGAGCCTGTCAGTTTGCTCTCGAACAGGTCCAGTGAGGTCATCCATGATCTTCCCATCCCAGTGCGGGATTAGTAGCACATTAGGGTCAAAAGCGGCTTTGATTTCGGCAGTGAAAGCCTCTCTGTGTTTCATTATTGCTCGTCGAATAGTGCTGGTGCTGATGACGAGCTGTTCCACGTGCGGACGGAATTGACTCGTAGAAGCCATTGCCGAAAAAATATGAGCAGCATTTCGATTGCTAGTTTTAGTCCGGTCGAGTGCTGCAGCTACCTCAGGAGTCACCACTGGTATCGTGCCTCGCAGTCGTGGAGTTTTGGGCATGGGCGGTACGGTGAATTCAGCCTCTGGGTCAGATGGGTCAGAAGACGAGTCATCTAATACAGCGACTTCATTTGCCACTGCCGCTTCTGACGGCTTTCAATGTTCGATTTTCCGCAGAAGCCTTCCTCTTCATCACACGTTTTTCATGGAGAGCTAATGTTTGATCGAGTCCTCCTATCGTACCTTTGCGACCCTTCTCCCGTTGGGCTTTCAAGAACTGCCGGTCCTCCTCAAATGTTATGATAGACATTGCCTCACGGTGAGCAATGTCGAACAAATCATCCAGCCTTTCTCTGAATATCTGTTGGTTCACCAGGTTCTTCGCCGACGTGCGATTTATTAGTTTCTTTAACCCTTGCCATTCAGAATGGAGCTTTCTGATATGTTCTACTACGTGATTGGGAGCCTTCGTTGGAATTTTAGCTCTTTCCCAGATTGGAAGTAGAAGTTCAGAAGTCTTTGCAATGCTCACTTTTAGGCTCACTTGTTCGCAGTTATGGTAATGGGAAAGCACCCTCAGCACTTCTCCACGAGATGGAAGTTTGGAGCACTTGAAAGCCGTTTCCGTCCATCCAACAAGCCAGATTGCAGTTTTTGAGCGCGTTACTTTAGCAAGTGCCATTGTCGCTGTGATCTGAAAAAAGAGAAATAAAGATAACATTAGAATAACATATAGATTAGACACTATAAACACTGTTAAACAGTATATATGAATGGCCATCATTACATAGAAAAGCATTTTAAAGAGATTTATTAAAATTGGAAAATTGATGAAAATCACCTGAAAATCATAAAACACCAAAATTTATATCAGTTTGTGCAACCCCTAAATAGTGTTTGATTAAAAAAATACTTTAGATATGGAGTTTCTATCGCAATTGGCACCAAATGACGGGTTGGAGAAGAAAAAATAATAAAAATGAAAATTCCCCATTATAGATGGAACCACCCTACTGTATCCCTATCAAATAACTTCCTGTAATTTACATTATCAAAGCCATTTATCAATTTTAAATACTCGAATTAGTTCTCCTATAAGTCCACGCTTTTCTTAAATGAATACATGTATAATTCAGTTAATTTTTCCTCAAATATTCTACTTCTCAGTTCTGGATTTACTTTGGCTGTTCTCACCCAAACCCTTTCCAACATATCAGTGTTAACTTAGACTGGCTAACTTAGAGACTGAACTTGGAATTGGCTTACTGTATGTCAAGAAGTCTAGGTCTAATGCTAGGCTCAGGATCACAGGCTGGTTCTTAATTTTGAAAGATTTTACTAGCCAAAATCTAGCCAAATAAATAAAATAAGTAAATGTATGAAAAACACTTAGAAGACTTAAAGCCTACAACTACATGGAATAAATGAATAATTGTACAAATATAATAATTGCTTCTCTTCTTTTCGAAATAGCTTATAAATAAACTGCGCCAGAATTTCAAAATATTTTTAACCACAATGCGCATGCCTCTAGACGCAAAGAATAGAAAACTAACTTATCGTTCAAATGAAATGTTTAATTTCTACGCCTTTATATATCTAAAACGTTAAAGTACCATTTTAAAATATTTGAAATATCTAGTAACCATTTCAAAATAGCTATTATTCATTTCAGAAAGCTAAATTCATTATGAGATGTTGAGTAAACGTTCCATATATATAACCAAACATCCAGTTAGTTCTTAACCCTTAACCCCTGGGTCGCCAAGCCCTTTTGATTGGGTCATTGAATTGTTATTGGTCATTTATTTATGTTATCCACAATCAATTTACCATTAATTATACTGTGTAACACTTATTCTGTTTATATAGAATTTTTTATGTTTTTATATGCATTTGTGGGCGCTGAGTCCAAATCTGGCCTTGGTTTGTGTGTATCATCAATGGTTTAAGAGATAATCCATTTTTCATGTTTTACCAGTATAATGTTATTATGGGCGCAGCAATATCAGAATAATCAGGAATTATTGAGAACAATCCGGATGTTCGTTGACAGTTTCTTGCTCTAGAAATTGCCCGAAACTTCCACTGTGCTATATAAAGAAGAGCGCAGAGTCTGAGAAGTCAGTAAGTGTGAGCACACAAAGAAAGCAAGTTGTTTGTCCTATGGTTACCAGCACTGAGGTACTGTGTTTCTGGGCTTCTCCGTGGTGACGATTTGAGTGTTATCGATCCTTTTTTATTGCGAACATTATTTCAGTGTTGTGAATACATCTTTTTTTCTGGAATCTGTAATCTGTTGCAGATTTAATAACTCTTCTCTCTATATCTGCAGGTTATGATTAATGTAGTACAATTTGGTAAAGAGAATGACAACTAGAGCTTGTAAACACTCGCCGGATATATTCTGCTACGTTTGTGGGTATTACATAGGCCCCAAGCAAGTATCGCACAAGATTATGAAAGGCACCAAGTTCTGGATCGCGTATCGGCTCTATTTTGGTATGCCTATAGGTGACCAAGATAAGCCCTGGGCACCCCATGTGATCTGTGGAAGCTGCCGCTCCACACTTGAAGGGTGGCTGCGGGGAGTACGCAAGGCAATGCCCATTGCGGTACCCAGAATATGGAGTGAACCAAAGAGCCACCACGACGATTGCTACTACTGCATCGTAGGTGTTTCTAAGTACAGGAAAGTTAAAGGAAGGCAGACTCTTCAGTATCCAAGCATAGCGTCGTCCATAGCTCCTGTACCACATGGCGAAGGTCTTCCAATACCACGTCCACCAGAACAGGTATCTATCCATTACTTTACCTTCTGTATTTACAGGCTGTGGGTCATTATGTGTCGATTTTTCTTAATGCTGATGCTCTTCTACATATATAGCTATGCCTATATTTTGTTTCTTTGCTTTGCAGGTTGAAAATGAGGATGCAGCTAGCTCATCTGAGATGTCGGCTGGTGAGGACAGTCATGATGAAGAATATACAGTAACTTTCAGTACAAACCCTCACTTTCAAAATCAGAGGGAATTGGACGACTTAATTAGAGATTTGGGTCTGACGAAATCAGGGTCTGAGCTTCTGACCTCCAGACTCAAAGAGTGGAATTTGCTTGGAGAAGACTGCAAGAGCATTGTATACCGAAAGCGGCATGAAGAGTTTGCAAGGTTCTACGATGTCATTGGCTCTCTCTGTTATTGCAGCGAGGTTAATGGTCTATTCACAGCTATTGGGTTAACACATATACCCTCAGAGTGGCGCATATTTATTGACAGTTCAAGTCGGAGTTTAAAAAACTGTTCTACTCCACAATGGGAACAAATATCCATCTATACCAGTTGCACATTCTGTTCAAATGAAAGAGGACTATGAAAATGTCAAACAACTGCTCACTCAAATCAGGTATGAACAATATAACTGGGACGTGTGTGGTGATTTCAAAATGATTGGTTTCCTGTTAGGTTTACAAGGAGGGTTTACTAAATATTCATGTTTTCTTTGCCTGTGGGATAGCAGAGCTTCAACTGAGCACTATAAAACAGTTCAGTGGCCTCCACGTGAAGGACGGCAACCAGGAAAGTACAATGTACTTTGTAGGACCACAAGTCAAGGCGCTGTTGAATTCAAAGAACCGTGAAGCCAAGATGACTCCGATCGAAAAAGAAGCTTGGTGTGCTTTCCGTGATGTGGTTCGTGGGTTTTTAGGCAACCATAAAACACCAAACTATAAGGAGTTAGTGTCAAACTTGATTAAGTGCTATGGCAAAATGGGGTGCCGTATGTCTTTAAAATTACACTATCTGCATTCACATCTAGACTTTTTTCGTGATAACCTGGGCGATGTGAGTGAAGAACATGGCGAAAGATTGCATCAAGTTATTCAAACGATGGAGAAAAGGTACCAGGGCCATTGGGATGCTTCCATGATGGGAGACTACGTATGGTCGCTGATCAGAAAGGATAAGAATGTTCATACGCGGAAGTCGCGTTCTTCAGTGCATTTTTAAGGAACGCACACTGCATAACGAGGCTTGTTATTCTCTTATCGGTTCTCCTCATGGTATATGTTATATCCTTTGCACCATTTGGGGTTTGTCAAACAATTTTGGCTCAATAAACATTAATTTCCAATAGTGTTTTTATTTTCAGAAAATATTTGTTAGCCTTCTTTATATACCTTGCCATATGAAAAGTGTGATAACCTATATTTTTGAAACGGTTGATGATAGAGCAAAACCAATATCATTTTTGGAATCAGCGCCCCGAAATCATTAAGAAACGATAGAAAAATCACAATAAACAGAAACTTTTCAAATTTTGTTACCCAGTGTTATTTATTTTGTTATCTATTACAAGCAAACTGTTTGAATTTGAAAGCATGGGTCGTCGAGCTAGCTTCGCGACCAGAATTTGGGTTGCAGCTTAAAAAGGTTAAGACCCACTGATTTAGAGTGTAGCAGGTATGCTCTTATGTTCAGAGTTAGTATCATAAAATTATTATTGAAATTTAGATGGTCGAAACTTATGTCATTTATTTGGGTAGGATGTTACAAATGAAGTAAGTAGTATGACGGCAAAATGTTAGATGTTTTTGAAACTCCCTTTCAACACCCCCCGAAAAAAACGTGTATGTGAACTTCAAGGTGTAACCTAACCTAGCTGCTCAGGCCCACAATATATATATATATATGTGGGTGTGTATGCATGTATAGAGAAGTTTCTTTTATATAGGAGTTGTATGTGAACTCCAAGGGGTATCCTAACCTAAGACGGCTCAGGCCCACAAAAGTATATGAAATGTACGTATGTGGGTGTGTATGCATGTACGTTTGTCACTAACACAGCATTACATTACTGACTTACCTACGGCTTTTACTTACCAACCAGATCTTACCAACACCTGATAGACCAATATTGTCTCAAAATACGACACAGACAATAGTCAAAGCTATTAATCTTCTCATTAATGTATTAAAATACGTTTATGATGCCATAATAGACCAGTAAGGTCTCAAAAAACGGCACAGCCAATATTCAAAGCTATTGAACTTCTCGTGGCAGAAAACCACCACGAAGTGTCTGTCGGAGAAGTATTGTCGGCTGGGTGCTCTTTTTAACAAAAACTGAAACAAGGTAAACCAAATTTAAAGCAAAAACAAAATTTTGGCCTTAATATATAAATATATCTTCAAATCTTAATATAAAAAATATTAATATAATTTTATTATAAACCTAGATTTTAGTTTTAGGGCTAACTTATTTATTTTTTATGAAAAAAATATCCTATTTTTGGACGAATCCTGTGTTTCACAATATATAAAAAGTCGGTGAACAGCAGTCAATTAATTTCAGAAATAAATACACGCATATATATTTAAGGCAAATATATACAGAAAAATATTCATAAATACATTCTTTAGTAGGCATCAACACTAATGCGTGTGTAGAATAATAAATGAATTCTTTTACGAGCCAAATCTGACAAACGCCTCATCACCTGTACTGAGAGTTGCCAACGAGGTGATTAAACCAATATTGTTTTTCTAAACGTACTTTGGCTAGTCAAAATATGTTAATGAAACTTATGTAAATCGTTTTAGATACATGGGTGGCTATAATTTATCAGGTTGTAACATAAATTCTGCTCGATTAAAAAACGGACGATAGCTAATAGAATAACCTCAAGATAATGTGAAATATTTTAGAAATGTTGCAAAATACACGTGGAAAAAGGTTCGCACAGGTTTTATCACGATACAGAATGACTTAGGCTAGTATAGGAATAGGCTAATGAATATTTTCTCTGGTGTTTTTCATACAGTTACAACGCCACCACAACGATATTACAGTAATTGAAAAAACATGGAGCCCACGAAAGAGCATATTCTACATGTGATGCTGTATGAGTTCCATAAAGGATCTAACGCTAGTGAATCCTCAAAAAACATTCAAAGAGTTTACGGAAATGATGTTGTGAGTGAATGGATGTGTAGAAGATGGTTTGATTCAGAAATGGATACTTCAGTCTGAAAGATTATGAACGAACAGGACGACCAAATGAGTTAGATGAAGAGTTGCTGAAAGCAACAGTGGAGGAAAACCCAACGGTAACTGTGAGATAACTTAACCTGCAACTCGTCGTCGTTAGCCATATGACCATTCATCGTCATTTGAAGCTGTTAGGAAAAGTAGTGAAGGTTGGAAAATGGGTTCCACATGATTTGTCACAAGCAAATCTTCAACATCTTCAACATCGAATCGATATTTGCAATCACTGCATTTTCGGTAACTGCAGGCACCGTTTTTGAATCGGATCGTCACTGTGGATGAAAAATGGGTCCTCCATAACAATATTAATCGTCGACATCAGTGGCTTAGCCGTAAAACAAAGCCTGAACTCAGCCAAGGAATAGACCCCATCCAAAGAAAATTTTGCTATAGGTTTGGTGGGATATGCAAGGAATTATTCATTTTGAGCTTCTGCCAGATAACCAAACGATCACAGCTGAAGTCTATTAGCAACAACTCCAACAACTGAAGATGGCATTGCAAGAAAAACGTCCTGCATTAATTAATCGCAGAGGTGTTCTATTCCACCAGGATAACGCGCGCCCTCACATTGCTCGAATCACCACTGCCCAATTGGAGGCATTTGGTTGGGAAAAAATGCCTCATCCCCCTTATTCTCCAGACATCGCATCTTCAGACTACCATTTATTCAGAAGTCTGTAACACCACCTAAATAGACAAAAATTGCAATCCAGGGAAGCTATCGAAAACGAAGTGATCACTTTTTTTAACTGGAAACCAAGGGATTTCTTCGAACGTGGCATAAAAAAACTTTTCTACAGGTGGGAGGAGGTTATAGAAAAAGAAGAGAATTATATTGATGATTAATTTGTCATTATGTCATTTAATTTTTTTTTGTGAATAAACTAAAAATTCGAGCAAATTTGTCCTTATAAATCCTTTAATTTTTATTCTGAATGAACTAAAAACTCGAGCAGAATATATGTTACAACTTTATACTATAGGTTTGTTTTATATTACTTCCTTTAAACCGATCAGATGACGGAAAAGCTGTTAGATGTATCAAGATATAGGTCCTGCCTAATAAATTTACAGTTATTTACGCAAAGCACAATTCTCCCTCGTGTGTGTGTATATATATATATATATATACTGTATATATATATATATATATATATAAATAAATACATATATATATATATATATATATATATATATATATATATATATATACATATATATACAGGGTATCCCGTAAGTCTGGCACCATAGGGAAAAATTATAAAAACGGCAATAAAAACGCCGAAGAGACTTTTGGGGACTGTTTGTGAAATGAGCGAGGATGGTAGCGGCTGTGTCATCGTCGGTGGATGTCCTCAGAGGTCCACTGCGTGGTTTATCTCCTATGGATCCCGTTTCCCTGAACTTTGCTACAAGTTTGATGACACAGCTGCGTGTTATCGGCGCGCGGTCCGGATGCAATCTGTTAAATTCCTCAGCGACCTCCCTCTGACTCCGATTTCCTACGAGCAGAATTACCTGGATGCGTTCTTTCTTACTCAAAGACATCATGGGCACTTGCATAAACGGAAAAACATGAATTACTTATTTTACCCTATGGTTCCAGACTTATGGGACACCCTGTATATATACACACACCATATATATATATATATATATATATATATATATATATATATATATATATATATATATATACCCAGAATACCCTATATCCTAACTTAATTGGAATTACCTCTTTGACAAAGATTTCACCTCATGCGAGTTAATTACTAAACAATGATTATGTGGAAAATCTGGCAACTCTCTCCAGGAGATGGTGTGAAGAAGAAGCCCTTTAAAACATCATTTTTCTAAACGTATTTTGCTAATCAACATATGTTTATGAATTTATGTAAATCGTTTTAGATACATGGGTGGCTATAATTTACCTATTTACAGCGCTCTCTCTCTCTCTCTCTCTCTCTCTCTCTCTCTCTCTCTCTCTCTCTCTCTCTTTCACGGCTTGGTAAAAACTTAAGGGCCGCCCACTAAAATTCGTTGAGAGTCCGTCCCACTAAAACTCATTCAGCCAATGAAGTGCGGTGCTGGGGGGAAGGCTTTTTTTCATCATGCCCATTCTAGGAGGGTCTTCTCCATGTCCTATAAAAAGAGCAGCAACGACATATGTGAAACATTTCAGTGTCGAAGAAGCATTTCAGCCGTTACGTACAAACTTATAACTATGAATGCAGTCTGACGATCACCCTGACATCAAGTTGTAAGTAATTCTACTTCGTACATTCCCTGTTCTAAATATAAAGAAGTAGTCTTATTTAATAGTGCACTGAGTGAAATATATAGAAATTAATTCTATATATTTCACACTTCTACACAAATGGCTACATTTGTGTAGAAGTGTGTTTAATGAAGTTTTGTGATTATGTGCCTTATTGTGCTGCTGTGCTCAATTTTATCTTTTTATTTTTGTCTCAAGGTCCGATTCTTCCATACACAAATGCCTATCCGAATATGTTTCACCGCCGATATAGCTCTACGGCGATATAATGTGAGTACTACTATTTATATCCATATACATTTAGAACAGGGATGCATGCATTTATTTCAGTTATATTATATATATATATATACAGGGCGTCCCAAAAAAATGTATACACACTTTTACAGCTGATAGCTCAATTGATGTTTCTTTCTTTCCAAGTTAAACCCATTAGAATTAATAATGGCAGTCAGACTAAGCTTTGAACAAAGGAAATTCATTCTAAAATGCTACTAGAAGTGTGAAAACGCAGTTGAAGTGCAAAGACAGTTTAGGAGGGAGTTTCAAACAGATCCACCAACGCGACTTACCATCACTCGAATTAGAGATAAGTTTGAAGCCGATGGAACTGTTCAGAATGTCCACAAGAAGCGTTCCGGAAGACCACGGACATCGACAAGCCCCACAAAGCAAGAAAGAGTACTGGAAACGTATCACCAAAGTCCAAGAAAATCTGTGCGGCTATAAAACCTGCAACAGTCGCTGAATTGAGAGCAGCCATTGAACGAGAATGCACACAAATACCAAACGAAATGTTTCGTGATGTTTGCGATTCCATTGCTTCGCGTTATCAGCAGTGCCTGGACCAGAACGGACGTCAGTTTGAAAACAGGCGTTGGTTGACAAAACAATTAAATAATGTCTGTAGATTCTATTACATTTTGAAAATGAAATGTATTTTAATAAACACTGCCTTTATAATTATTTAAAGTGTGTATACACATTTTTTTGGGACGCCCTGTATATATATATATATATAATATATATATATATATATATAATATATATATATATATATATATATATATGTACAGGACATATAACCCATTCTCTAGGTATACGTTATTATTTTACAGAGCTGATGCGTGTGTTCATTTGATGAGACGCGTGGACAATGACAGTGTATTTTCGAGCCACTCTCTGCAGGAATTGTCACAACAAGTCCCTGAACCCGAGACAGGCACTCGCCCTAGAAACGCAAACGATTCAAGCAGCATCTTCTGTGGCATGTAAGCAGCCTATTGTTTAAGGATACAGCTTATGTAACTAACTAATTCCTCTTACATAAAAAGCTTTTTTTGAAATGATTGGCGCGTTAGTTTTTATTTTTTCTATTTTAAAAACTTGATGAGGTTTTATTTTAAAATAATTATCTATCTTTTTATCCTGTGAAAATAATAACAGAAAAACAATAATAATAAAGCATGGTTTGCTGTAATATTTTTCTTCTTTCTTTTAGGGACGATCCGGTTGTGTTATACGAAGGTGCGCCCCGAAACACAGAATATGTGTTAATCGAGGAAACGATGTAAGTTTTTCTCTTTTCTTTTGTGTGTGTGTGTGTGTGTGTGTGTGTGTGTGTGTGTGTGTGTGTGTGTGTGTGTCGGGTAAGAATATATTAAGTATTTTCAACATTTTATTAAATAATAAAACTATTTCATTTATTGTATACACACATTTTTACGTAATATTGCCTTCAATGTTTTTTGCATATATACAAATAGGAGTGGCATTAATTTCGTATATATATATATATATATATATATATATAAAAATATATATAACCAATTTTAAATAATTACAGGTTTATCAGTCATTACATTTCAAATTAGTTACAGAACATAATCCTCGTCCTCAAACATTGCACAAATTATTGTTATTAGGGGTACATTTTATAAATTTACATAATATAATCCTAAAAGCTCTACTGTGCATATTGTTACAATTTAAAATAATTAACTGATGAAGTTACAATTATATATACACGTAAAACTTCACACAATACATCGAGTGCCTACAAACGGGAGCCGGTTTTTTTATCTGGATGCATACCAGTTCATCATTCCGTTCTGTGTCACACAAGTCGAATAATTGCAGAAATTCTGTAAATCTCCCGCCACGAGCCATATGCACGAGAAAACACAAACAGTACATGCCACAGACATTGCTGTAGTTGCTCTAGAATCGGTAAGGATTCCACACTATCTGTCGAATTTGCAGTTGCTCGAGAAATTTTACAATAACACCATCATTCCTTGGATGTTCGCCCAGTGAATTAAATAGTACATACGCTCCCTATTTTTTAAATAAACGGCTATCCAATGAATCCCTTCTCCACAATTAACATCCGTATTTAGAATAAGTGCGCCGCAGTCTCTCGTAGTTGGTAGTTTCAACGTTTCATCTTCGCAAACACGCCAATAAATTTGGTGCGTGTGAATCGGTCACTCTTCAATACTCTGTGGAGTGTAATCGTATCCATTTTTAAAAGTCTGTGACTACACTCCTAAACCTGTCAACTTCGATTAATGCTTGCGATTCGAGGTAAACTACTACACTAATAGGTGCGACTAGAGGCTTGTCGAATTCCTATCTGACTGAGATGTTCCCGCTCTGCTGTGGGCTTATGTGTTTGTTTATACTCACAGATTATTCAGGGGAGAGGTCAAAGGGGGTACATATTAACCCTCTCAACGAATTCCTCTGCGTTACGCCGATTCCTAATTCGTTGCAAGCACCGGCAATATGTGCAAGATTGCTATATGCTCTCGAACAAAGTGGAAACTCGTCATCTGTAGAATAATTCATTTCCAATGTACCACCTAAGGCCACCCCATTGACGTACGGGGTTATATTTTTAAGGACGAAAATTTCGAACTGAAATGCGGTCTTTTTATATTCTCCATTCACAGAAGGGTGTTCGTACATTCCAATTATTATCCTTTTAGGTAGAGCTCTAAGAGAAACATTTTCTATCTGCTTCGATGTTAGCCCTGAGGGCACCGTATACATCTTAAGTTGGACTCTGTTAATTGGGTATTTTACTGTGGCGTGCAGTAAATTTTTTTCAATTTCTAGTTGCTTAGCAGAGCTTAATTTCACTCGACGCACGCGGAGATATGTCTCCATAATATGAATCACCAAAGGCTTCGAGCTCTCTTCTTGGTCAGCACCCAGACTTAAGTAAATCTCAAGGCTCGTACGGGTGAGCTTTATTTTCATATCGACCCCATTCACAAGCAGCTTCTCCTGGAATATGAAATCTGTGTGGAGGCTCCCAAAGCATTCATATATCTTTTTAGAATGCTTAAACTTGGCATTTATACTACTTTATACTACTCCAACGCTTCTTTTGAAAAGTTGAGGACATTTTCTAGGTGGTAGTAGCCACACCCTACCGAGACGTTGATCTGGTTTAAATACACGTCACACTGACTGAATATGGTGTATAGAAAGTTGGTCTCTGGGTATACAACGTAATCGTTTTCGCAATCAGTTCCATCTGAATGTGCTATCCGTAGTTTAGCGTACATATGCACACAGCTTGGGTCAAAAAGTAATGGCATGAGCTTGGGATCACGAATTCTATAGGAGCACTCGGCGAGCTAATGGTGTTTAGCAGATTAACTGTGATAAAATCAGAGTGCTCTATAGATATTTGTGTCGGGGGCATTTCAAAGAGGGTTATCTCCGATTTACAACATTGTGAACTACACGGATGGATGAAACGTGCCATGGCGCGTCAGAAATAGTGGCACCTCTCTCGTCGAGTAGCAATCAGTCTATGATTCATGAGAGCAACGTCCTTAACTTATATCAGTTAATAAAGTAGTCAACCATAGGTTTTATGCGCTTAGAAAACTTCTGTTTTGATGTCCTTTTAAGTTTAACGCCACGAGTTGGTAACCCCTTCTTCTTCTTTCTCCCTTTCTTTCGAGGTGAAAAAGTTTCCATTTAGTGACGGGGAGCTTAACAGTGAAGATTCACTTCCGTCGCACTGTGATAGAATGACCCGAAGACCGTTCACAGTCTATCGTGGGGTGAGACCCAGCGCGGGATTGGGATTGGTTTCATTTTTTCAACGATATAGCGTACGGCTGTCCCCTTGATGAAGAGTGGTGCCAGATATCTCAGCAAGAAAGCAAGAAAGCGTTACAATCAGGTCTTAACGGGGGAGAAGACAAAATGGCCGGGGCTAAGCCTAAAGCAGCTCTAAAAAAGCACTTAAATCATACACGGGACGAAATCATCAAAGATGCAAAGAAAAAAGCGGCGGGAAGAAGAGGCGCTTCTTCTTCAGCCGTAAGATTTGAACTTTTCAAACTAGCATTTAAGTCTTTCACAAGATCCTCGGCTGTGTCATAATGACCCCGCCCTAGTGTTACTTCTGTAGTGTAGTACTGGGCCTCCCCAATCCGGGCGGAGCGCATGGCATCGTCCCGATTACTCAGGCCTTTTCACACTCATCACGGCTTCTGAGAACCGTAAAAACGGGTTCTTTATTGTCAATACTTAAAAACTTGGTAGCCAATTGAAATTCGCATATTCCAACCTCATATGACTCACAACCCAATTGAATGGGCCCATGCAGTTCTGTTACAAAGTTGGCCAGGGTGTTGTTAGGATGAACAGAGAGAGAAGAAGAGGATGGGAGTGTAACGTAGAAGTGGTTAGGCGCCATGTTGTATGCTATTTAAAGTTCATTATTGCATCATCTTTTATATAGATGTTGAAGCTTTCTGGGTACCCTAGCCATTTCACCAGGTACATTTTCCTCTTTCCTGAACCTTTGCTTCCTAAAATTTTTCCAATTTTAAACACTTTTTCTACTAAATTAAATGACACTTTCTGCAGCTACTTGCCATAAAACCCCCCTGCAATTTCTTCCCCATTCAGATCTTCAAAGTAATACAGCATCACCTCGTCATTAGGCCTCATAGCCCTAACTTTAAAAATATCACGTGTCCAACCTTGCTCAAATCCCTTCGTGAATTTATTACCCGAACGCGACAGCCTTACATAATCATTGATTTTGAAACGCCTAGAGCGTGGTGGCACTCTACGAATATCTTTTCTCACCTCACGTCCTGTGTGCGTACCTCTTTCTAAAATTTCGTTAGGTGTTCCAATTTCTCGGTGGTGTGAAAGGTTGGAGGATGAAGCCAGCGAATGCAGAATGTCTATATATCTCTACGTGTTTTTATGTGTGAAATAGCGATGCATGCGTTCCTTTATGGTACGCCAGACTCTTTCAGCTAAAGATGCCTTATGTATAGAATTACTAGTGTAAGAACTGATATTAAATTCTGCCAACATGTTCTGAAAGGCTTGGCCTATAAATTCTTTCCCCATATCCGTACAAAAATAGCCAAGTATCCTGTTTTTTTTCAACATCAACGCTTTGGTGGCTTTAGCAACTATTTCAGGCGATTTATTTTTCAGGGGAATTAGCCACAAATATCTAGAGAGTACATCTATTATGAATAGGATGTAGCGGTAGCCTCCATTATACACTGAATATCTCTACATGTCTGTTAAATCCGGCTACCAATTAGAATCACCCGAGGCTGCTGTTGTCTTGGCAGTTGTAAACTTTTTTCTCACCTGCTTATGAAGTGTATAAGCATCCTGCTCCCGCAAAAACATCTCAACATCTCTTTTCCCTACTCCCTCATTATAAACGTCTTGCTGTACGGTCTATTAACGCCACCGTAGGAGGCTGGGTTAGAAATGTCATAATTACGTTTTCTTAATATGTTAGCCATTTGCGTATTTTAGAGGCGCGACGATAGTGTTACCCATTGCTGTTGGGTCTCTTCTTCCTCCTCTTCAGAGATGTTACCGCTGAGCGCGAGGGCGTAATTAGCTGTGGTATATGCGATGCTTGTCCCATGAAGTCTTTTCACCTGTTCAGCTTACCTATCAGTGTTTTTGGGAGGTTTATTTGCTGTAATCTTGCTTTAATATGTTTCCATCATGATGGTGAGGGCCTATCCCACTTTCTCACCAAGTCGTGTACGATGTCAATGATGTTCGAACCCTGTACCTTTGATCCTTCAACAACAACCTCACCTGTATCGGTCCATTATATAACGGGATCCTAACTCAATAGATTATAAAGACAAGCTTTTACTCCTCAATGTATGTGGGAGACTGCTTTTAAATACATGAGCGATATGTTGCGGGGCCATGCCACTGTTCTTTGACTGTTCGTTTCTAGCCTCGGCCACAGGTCCTATGCCTCCACGCTGAACGTCATCAGCGCTGAGTCTAATCACTACGGGAACCTCTGTCGGATTCTTATAATTTTCGTACTCATGAAGAAATTTCTGCAGAGCTTCTTGGTATAAGATTCTTTTCTCATCAGGTGTTTTTTCACTGTTTAGTAGGGCTAACAATTCGCTTTCCATTCTTTTAAGCCTGCTTTTACGGGGTTCTATAACCATATCTGGACTCTTTGAGCTTTGTAGTGAAGCATACACATCGTGTGGAATCACGACTACTTTCTTCATTATATTAAACTAGTCAGTAAAGGCCCCAAAACTGAAATTAAGATGGGTAGGAATGAGCCCCCTCTTTGTACACTAATTCGCTTTTTCTTCCCCACAGTTTGACTTTTACGAGCGAGTGCGCGTACTATGTTCTTCTAACGACGTAGGCGAGCCTTCTGAGGGGGTTTCAGTGGTAAATTACATTTTATAACGTTAAGACAGATTTCACAGATGCATTTTAAAAAGTCGGAGTCGATATTTTTAACAAACAGCTGTTACAGTGCCCGTGGCATTCGATGGTAGATTTTTATTAATTCACGGTATTTCTTTAACCTCTTTGTCATTCTGGGATATACAACGTTTCAGCCTCGTTTGGGAATATATTCGTTCTTAGAAGCACCCTAAACGTGTTTCGCGGGTGAAGGTCACAAACCAAATATCCGAAACGTTGGCTTGTAGCTTCTTTATCAACTTCCAAAAACTCCTTTCGCTGATTCGGGAACATTTCATTGGTTAATACTCCAATTTGTGACACATCTCTACGTTGTGCGAATAAGCCTAGCTATTGTGTATTTAGCGACACATCGCGCATGTATCTATTTTTGAAAAATAGATTCTGATTGATGAAGAATACGCTTATGTTAAGATGGTGGGAGAACACTGTAAATGTCTTGGCAAACGTTTTATCTATTTCTAACATGAGATCGTCAATTACAATGACCGTGTGTTCATTACTCTTTAACGAACTAACATCATAAACACCTTTGTGGAACAAATTATCATCTTGGTACTCGTTGAATATGGTCTGGTATGTCGAATAGCACCATATGATTATACCACAAAATTTGAGAACAGTTCCCCATTATCTTTAATGATATTGAGCATAAACACATATTTACCACATCCTGTAGGGCCAGATATAATGCATGTGGAGGGGCTCGTGAACCTGAATTTTTCTACAGAATCCATCTCTAACACTCCTAAGTGGAACATTTACAAAATATAATAAAATTTTAAGTGGTGCTCCTTATATGCTACAGTCTTGTTTTTCTTCTTCCCCAGAACCGTGAATGATGACGAAGATGAAGTACTGTGCCAGCAACATGTCCCCAACATAGACATTGCTGATGGTACCGATGACAGTGTAGTTGTTGTTGAAACTACAGACTCTACCCCCGCTAGTGAACCTCGACAAGCGACACCTGTAGTACCTTCAAGCGACAATTCGAGGAGAAAATGGGTGCATAACGAAGTTGATGTTTCGCCTTCCACGTCAGGTGTAAAGCGCGCCAGGAGTGCGTCTGTTGTTAGACCCACAGTAATAGATCCCCAGCCCTATACGTCTTACGACACAACCGACACAGTAGTTCCTTCTACAAATAAAACTATGCCCCCTTATTCCTGTTCAATACCTTCCGTACCATCCACAGCAGCATTTCATTCTGTAGACAGTGGCATAAAATTCGAACTGGTATGCACAGCCATCCCCACCCCAGCTCTGACTAGAAACCGGTACGTAGTCAGGATCGACCCGCGAACCAAGTATAGAAGCGGTGTTGAACACGGACTGTGACATGTAGTCGAGCGTATTGTGGAATTTGCCCTTCAGAACAGTGAGGGCCGTGAAGCCAGGACGCGACTGTCCCTCGGGTTCGGGTCAGATAACAGTGATAGAGATGATTTTTGGGTAGTAATACCCTACAAGCGCTTGGCTGCTGTGGATGTAGACTACATCTTTGGTCGTATAATGCAGGCCTCTCAAAGCAGCATCGCATTCAACATCTTCACGATAGATATAGACCACCTATTTCGTGTTGCGGGACATACGGCCACACCTTATACGCTTAACTTCAATTTTCAGGCTATTTACAGACGACATATAAACACGTGGTTGCGGCTTTATAGCAATAGTCTTGGTTCATATGTTTACTGTGCTAAATACAATTGCGTATAATATCTGGATGCCGACGGTTGTTCAGCGTGCTCGTAAACTAACCGCAGACTGCAAGCTCAAGTTTGACTGTAATATGGGTCCTGAAGAGTTGAGAAGGGTGGAGCAGGAAATAAATGTTCGTATAGTTGTATCTGGAATGGATGATCGTCGTAGGACTGTGTATGTTTTTAAAGCTGTGTGAGAGAACGTACAAGCCCTCTACTTATTTTAGGGCTGCCAGGGGCAACGTATTTCCCCATCCGCAATATAAGGACTGATGTCTCGAGTTTGCGGATGATACAGTGAAACATTGTAAGGATTGCCACATGGTATGCAAGCAGTGTAAAAGCTCCAAATGTGAAAGTCTTGTAGTTGAAGCTGAGAAGAGGGCCTGTAATGTATGTAGACGCACATTTTTCAAGAATAACTGTTTTGAATTCCATAAATCAAATGGTACCTGCAGGAAAATGAGAGTCTGCGAATGCGGCATGTTTCATATGATGGACAGCTGGGGTAAATTCATGCATAAATGTGATGAAATTCACTGTTCTACATGCCACGAGAAATATAAGGCAGATGGTATAAAGCATGTATGTTATATGAAAGATGCTAAGCCTAAAAATAAACCTTTATAACTGTATACTACGACATAGAGACTTACAGGGCTGCTGTACCCAAAGGGATCATTCCACATCTACTTGTAAGAGAGACAATCTGCGACAAGTGCATGAGCGTCGAATTTGATGAGTGTCGCAAATGTGGTAAACGAACAAACGTTTTTAAAACGAGCGTACACGACACCCCCGTGAAACTCTTCGTGTCCTATATTGTCAAGTTAGCGGACAAGTTAAAAAAAATGACTATATTCTTGCCTAAAACGGCGCAAAATTTGATACACAATTCCTTTATAAGGAACTGCTTGAACACGAGTCACCAGCGATATTTACAGGCGATCCCTTGAAAAGAGGAAACAAGTTCATACAGATGCAAATAAGAGGTAATGTTCAGTTTAAAGACACTTTATTATTTACACCTTGTAAATTAGCCAAAATACCCAAGGTGATGGGCGCAGCCGCCGAAGTTTCAAAAGGGTATTTACCTTACACTTTCCTCACTAGCGACACTTTAAATTACGTAGGACTACCACCCCCTAAACATTACTTTAACTATACCAACATGAGTGATAGTGAGCGTGAAGATTTTGACTGTTACTACAACAGTTTTAATGAAGATAACCCTTACAATATAGCGGATGAATGTGAGTGTTATTGCGTGAATGACGTGCGCGGGCTTAGCCTATGTTTCCAGGCCTTTAGAAGGATGTACATAGACCGGTTCAACTGCGACCTGCTACAAGCCGTAACCACGATCGCCTCATTGTGCTTTACGGTATTCAAGAACAACTTCATGCCTAAAGACACACTGGCCGTCATTCACAGAAACAACCCACGCAGTTATGGGCATAAGGCTATTTCCTGGCTCATACACATACAGCAACAGACCGGTGTATGCAAAAAACATGCCCGCAACACGGAGGAAGTGGCCATTAAGGTCATTGGTCGTGTTTTTTGGGTGGATGGCCTAAGTGAAGACCGTGTCACTGGTGAGAAGACTACGTACTCCATTAACGGTTGCTGGTGGTATGGATGCCCACGTCCTGAGTGTGGAATCGTGGAAGATAACCATGGTAGATCTCTTGCCGACAGTCTCGCATGGACCCGCACCTGCGACCAGCTTATAAGCTCCATTTCATTCACAAGTTCTTGTGGGAGCACGAATATGATACACGGATGGAGACAGATGGACAGTACCTCGAAGAAATAAATACCATCAAGCGTTCAATGGTGCTGGATCCTCTCAAATGCGACGATAGTTTGTTTGGCGAGCGTACAAACCCCTTCACACTATACTTTCCACCTACGGAGGGCGTGAAACTCCATTACCACGACTTCTGTTCTTTATACCCCTACGTAATGAAGAACAATCCGTACCACGTAGGAGCACCTGAAAAGTTGGTGGGTCCTTTCCTGCCTACCATCGAAGAGTTCTCAACTAATTTGAACGAGAACTATTCCGGTCTTCCTTTCGTAGATGTGCTCCCCCCTCACGATTTATGGATGCCGATCTTACCCGTCGTTATAGATCACGAACTCATGTTCCCCCTGTACGTGAAGTGCGCAGAGGAGAACATTGGGGTCTGTAATCACACATCCAACCAGAGGAAGATCAGAGGCGTATATACAAGTCCTGAGCTGTCTCTAGCCATTCATCACGGTTACAGAATAATGAAGATATATGAGGTGTGGAGGTTTTAAAAGCTACCCAACCTTTTCACACCATATATAAACACTTTTTTGAAGGATAAGGTAGAAGCATCAGGCTACCTGCGAGGAATTGAGACCGAAAATGAAAATTCGGCGTATATTCAGCGCTTCTGTGATCGTGAAGGAATACAACTTGAACGGGACCAAATTGCAAAGAACCCTGGCAAGGGCTTTAGTGCAAAGTTGTGCCTAAATAGTCTTTGGGGGAAATTTGCTCAGAATACAGACAAGGGGAACGTCCATCTAGCCCAACGTTATAACGAGGTGCGGGATTACACCAACGCTCCCGATAAAGAGGTCATTGAAATCGTGAATGTGGGTAATACGTACATACTAAAGTACAATAAAACCGAATTGGCTATAGATACATCACGTGTTACAAACATACCTGTAGCCAGTTTCACAACAGCATACGTCCGCATCAAACTTTGGAGTCTACTGTATTCTCTTGGACGGAGCGTTTTCTACACAGACACAGATAATGTGATATTCAGGGAGAGGGACGGTGAATACATGCCTCCTCTTGGTGAATTCCTCGGAGAGTTGACTGACGAGATCAATGATGGGTATGGAGATGACGCCTACGCTGATTGTTTTGTATCAACAGGCCCATAAACGTACAGGGTACGGGTGAGGGTGGGGAAGGAAACGAGATATATCGTGAAGGCGAAAGGTATCAGGCTTAATCAGGCGAACCGGCGGATCGTCAACTTTGATTCGCTGACGGAGCTAGTGAGCTTAGAAGATGAGGGTGACCAACCACCCCAACTGACTGTAAGGACTCACAATTTTCGGGCACAGAAGCTTGGGAGCGTGAAGGAACTTAGGGGGACGAAAGTGTGTCTTAACACATATAGGAAACGCTACCAGGTGCGTGGCATCTACGATACTGTTCCATTTGGATACCGCGAGGCGTGAATATTGCTGTCATGTTAGCGTATATTTACTTGTTGACGAAATTTTACAGTTTGTTTATTTTTCTATTTATTACATGTATTTGTTTCAGCTGGTGTTTCATTTTCACGTATGTGTGTGTGTGTGTGTGTGTGTGTGTGCGTGTGTACATGAAAAACTCTAAGCACCACCCACTGCATGTTGCCTAATAAAAAGAGTCACGTGACTCATGCTGCTAATCGAGACATATCTCCTTCCTGCGTACTCCGTTGACCCACGCAAGCGGTTCTCAGACGTGTCTCATTTTACCCCTTAAAGAATTCTCGCGTAGAAGAAAAAAACGATGGCTTCCAACGATGTTGCATGCTCTACGTTCCTGACATGGTATTCACTAAAGTCTATAGATGTGGTGAACACCCAAAGAATTTCTAGTCATCCCTCCTTTGATTCCTTTAAGACAACATTATTTCGTGCGAAGCATGAGGAGCACGACGTTCAAATACTCTATGGTTATTCCGGTGAGAGCATTGCAGGATTTCGCTACACAAACGATGTAATGGATTATACTGCAGGATTAAACTACACTAGAGCGCTCATATATCGTGAAGTGAAAGAAGACACTTGCAGAAGAGAAGCAAAGGATCTGGGTCGTGAACCTTGTTGACGATTGGTGTGACAGGAGATATTACGCCATGTTACATCACACCGAGTACGCGTACAATGGGTCTGTGAATGTAAATCTTGTAATTATGGACAGTTTGATATATTTCTACCACTACATCCATGTATATTATGACAAGGTGGGCAGTGAAATTGTAGCTAAAGGCTTGGGCGAGTTTTTAGTAGAGTTTAGGGACGAGTATAGTTTGTCCAGCAAAAAGGACAAGTATGGACACATGTTTCTCTCAAATAGATCGCCGGAGTGTTAATAAAATGTGCATAGTTCGAGAAAGTACAATGGTGAATACCCCTGAACGTAGATGTATAGTGCGCACTCCAGGGAGTGGGTTTGATAAAATAATAAATCCGATATTACTTCATGTATCGCAGATTGAAAAATTTTCTAAACACCTACTCAGTATAATGGGTACAAATATTCGGATGATCCACGCAGTGAATATTTCATGTTGGAACAGTCTCGTGCCCGAATCACTAACGCCTGGAATCGTTCATGACGCAACCCCGTATGACTCATACCCACCCCACGCCTCCCGCCTCCCCAACCACCTGCACGGCCCCTCCAAGTCCAGAAACAACTCGCCGGTTGCTCATAGTCACCTCAGAGCTTATATGACGTATCCGTGTTGAAGTCTGTGCGTGTATTCAGGCGTAATACCGGTGCTGTTAATTATGTACTTGAAACAAAATGTAGACATTCAAACTCTGGTAGACGCAATGTTATTTATTTAATTGTTGAAGAAATGGATAGAATCTTCGTGCTGGTTGAGAAGTTGGGCGCGTACGGTTACAAAATACCTGCAGGTGTAGGCTCAAAAAGAGAGCAGATTAGTGATGCACACTCATGCGTCATTATTTGTATGCTATCCGTAAATTGTGATACAAAATAACACTGCGTTGATATACGGTTGATGTAGGAGAATGCTGCTACCAATAGGGCCGAACAAGGCGAGAATGGTTTGGAGCTCGCTGCGTATTTAGAAGGTGCAGACTCCTCGAAATATCATGAACTTTGGTACAAAGGGCTAGAACAGTACAGGGCTGAACTCACCTTCACTGTTCACCCTGAAGAATTATTTCTTTATATAAGACACAGTTGTCGGCACGATTGAGAAACATACTTCAGTTGTCGATATAAGTTGTGAAGAAGATTTTACAGTTGGAAAGGTTAACAGAGAAAGAATAAACACCCGTTTGGAAAGGAGTGTTTATAAACTTGAATTTAATGGTGATGTTGTAGCTTTTGACTGTATTCTATCCGCGTTTAAAGAGGGTGATAGTTTGTCCCCAATTGTAAAGAGGGTACAAAAACAGTGTTAAACGAGTTGAAAGCCCTTTATATTGAATATAGACACCCGCATACTTTTGAGTGGTGAAATAATGTTAAATCACATTTATTGCGTAGTAAGAGCAATGAGGATGTAATTGTGCACTCGATCACGTGCGAGTTTACTATTTCATTTAAGCATGGTAGAACTTAAAGCATGTATTTCCATTTTTGACGCGTATATATATTAAACGTGTATTTTGTTGTATATAGAAATCTTCTGTACTAACTGCATTATTTTTTGTTTTGATATATATATATATTATTTAAGCGTAGTAGAAACCGTCCTTAATCCATGTACTTCCATTATTGATGTGTGTATATATATATATATATATATATATATTAGTGGTGGACCGGATATCCGCATCCGCGTCATTTTTAGCATCCGCATCCGCTCTTCTGACTGCGGATGTTATGCGGATATTACCTCTAATAAATTATGCAATTTACAATTAAATTAACTTATAAAGTAGCTTATAAGGCCCAGTCATGCACATTTCATGTAAAGTATTAATTATTAATGAACAAACAAATATATAAACCTCAAAATATAAATACTTGTAGAAAACTGAATGAAACTTGTTTCATTGAATTTTCTGTGGCTGAAACTCTTGAGAAAGTTATTATTTTTATCATAATGAAAACATTAATATTAATTTTAATTCTTATGCATTGCCTGCCATAATAGTAATATCACGAAATTTGAAAAATTATGTCATATATTCATAATTCTATATTATATTGATAGATTAACTAAATATCCGCGTCCGCATCCGCAGATGTTGAAAAACTGACATCCGGTCCACCACTAATATATATATACGAGGGGAATCCAAAAAGTGTCCGGAAAAGTTTAATAATCCTTCATACATATTAGGCCATGCTAAGACTTACACAACCTTGGTGACAGTGCTGTAAGACGGAGTTAAAAAGAACCCTATTTTTCTTGGCAACGGAAATCTCAAAATTCGAGTGGAGAGCTAACATTAAATTCCTAACAAAACTTAAATGGAAACCACCACAAATACTGTACTTGATGCCTTACGTGAAGTTTATGGAGATGAAGCACCTAAGAAATCAGTCGTTTATGACTGGATCAAAAGATTCAAAACGGGTCAAGAGGTTCTTAATGATAACCAAAGAAGTGGAAGGCCATCAACATCAATTAATGAAGAAACTGTTGCTGCTGTTCGGTCACTAGTCGAAAAAGATCGTCGAATTTCCTGTGAAATAATAGCCAATGAGGTGGGTATCTCTCGTGGTTCTGCTCATTCCATTTTGGTGGATACCTTAGAACTTAGCAAACTTTCTGCTCGGTGGGTGCCTAAAGCGTTGCGCCAAGAACAGTTTGACCAAAGGGCTAGTCTTTCTGTTGATCTTTTGAATCGAATGGAAGTTCATGAAGATTGTTTTATGCATAGACTTGTAACAGGGGATGAAACCTGGATTTATCAGTATGATCCGGAAAGCAAAGTTCAGTCAACACAATGGCTTCCAAGAGGATCAGATGGCCCAATCAAATTTAAAGCAGAAAGATCAGCTAAAAAGGTAATGGCTACAATTTTTTGGGATTGTGAAGGAATAATTTTAGTGGACTTTCTTGAAGGACAAAAAACAGTCACCGCCCAATATTATGAAAATGTTTTGAGGAAGCTGAAAGATAAGCTTGTTGAAAAAAGACCTGGTAAACTTCATCGCGGGGCTTTTCCATCACGACAATGCACCTGCTCACACTGCAAATGCCTCAAGAGCCGTGTTACGGGAATTTCGATGGGAAATCATACCTCACCCCCCTACAGTCCGGATCTAGCCCCTTCCGACTTTTTTTTATTCCCAAAATTGAAGGATCACATAAAAGGAACGCGTTTCGACTCGATAGCAGATGCCAGAACAGCAGTTTTGAGATGGTTTCAGTCGAAAAACTCTGAATTTTATAAAAATGGATTGGAACGCTGGAAACATCGCTTAGAAAAGTGTATAGAGATAGGTGGGAATTATGTCGAACGTTGTTGAGCATTCCTAAACGTATATCATCTTTTGTTTTCTTTTATTAAAGTTATTTGACCATTCTGGAACTTTTATTAAAGGGTTTGTGTATTAAAGCTTTTTGAATTTTCCGGAAACATTTTGGATTCCCTACGTATATATATATATATATATATATATATATATATACATATATATATATTAAACATGTGCTGTGTATTTTGTTGTATATAGAATTGTTCTGTATTATCTGTATTATTTTTGATACGTACATATATATATATATATATACATATGTTAACACCATTTATTCCTGTTTCTGCGGCTAATGCAATTCTCCTATAGTGCTGTGATACTTTTTATGTAAATAAGTATAATTCATATTATCACTGTTTTTGCACATAATGTATATACATATTTTGTATTTCAATATATATTAAATAGTCAGAACTATATTAAATAGTCAGAACTATGCTTGAGGCATAGCGATACTATGCTAGTTTATATGTACGTAAATAACTGTGTACGTCCTATATGACTGGCTGTGAGGTGAAAGCTGCCTTCTAAGCCTTGATGGCTGTGATGCTGAAGACACCATTATGCGATGCTCTATGGCTACGAATGGATGGCTCTTCTCTCTCTCTCCTTGTGTTTAGGCTTCCCACACACACACACATGCATGTATATATTTTTGGGTGGGCCTCAGCCACCAGGTTAGGTTACCCATTGGAGTTCACATAGAATTCATATATATATATATATAAAGGAAGCTTTGCTATAGATGCATACACACCCGCACACATATATATATCTTTTTATCGGCCTGAGCAGCTAAGTTAGGTTACCCCTTGGAGTTCACATACATACAGCTCATATATATATATATTTTTTTTCTGGGGTGGGTGAAGGGGGGATTAAAAAACACTCATCATGTTACATTCAATGTTGCAAGGTGCAATGTTATAAGATGCAATGTTGCATGCAATTGCACTCTAAAATTTTGAGGTCATACTACTAAAGTACTGTATACAGTGAGGCACTTTTCTGTTTGAGAACTTAACCCTTCTCTTAATCATAACTCTCATGTTTCTTTAAATGTTTTAATATGAATTTTATCTCGTATTTGTTTTAATTTTAGCTTTTTTATTTTTATTTGGTATTGTTTATAATTTTAGAACTTGCCCTAATGCATATGAGGATTGCATTACTCGAAACGTTGGTATTCTACTTAAAATCAGGCTGTTTGTGTTCTCCTTGGTCTCTCTCTCCATATACTGTATATATATATAATAGTTGCATCATATAAAGACTTCAACTGCCTGACTCTAATGAGGAATAAAAGAAAATGATACATTTAGAAATATAGCTCTGGTCATTTGCTTCCCTCGAGTTTCCTTCCCATTAGGAGGGAACATTATATTTCCACTTAGGTTAGGTTCTCAAAGAATATTTGTCAAGTGAGAAATAGAGAACGATGTTAAGGTATTTCGTGGTTTTGTAATTTAATATACGCGCTGTAATAGTCATAGGTCAAAAGTTAATAATTAGCTTTAGTCAATATATATATATATATGTGTGTGTGTGTGTGTGTGTGTGTGTGTGTGCTTTAGACTTCACTGTTATTTGTCAAGTATTTATACATTTTGAATTTCCTGAAAAATATTTTAAAATAATTTTGGTCTTGATTTGAGATTCCTTTTTCTGCTTCAATGGAAATACAGTAGTTTCATTTAACTTTTCTCCTTTTCACGATTTTCAACTTAATTTTCATATAATTTTTACCCATATATTATGATGATAGCTCAGTTTCCAACGAACACAGCTTCAGTTCTTTTAGTCGTGGCCAGTAAACTTCATTTTTCAGTTTTGTTACTTTAGATTTAAACATCGTAAGGGCTCTGGGTCCACTTGTGAAGTCAAAGCAGCATTCATATTATTGGCAAAACCAGTTTCTGGATTGTGGGTACTTTGAATTTTTCTTTTATTGACATTATTACGCCCGAGTCACTGCATCTCGTGATTTTTGGGCTCGAACGGGGTTTTACTGTTAGTTCCATAAATAGTGAAATACTAGCTGGCCTATCTTAACCTAACCTAAACGGACTTAATTTAGTGTAACCTAATGTTCTCAAAAGTAATATATCTTTTTTCGAATGATAAAAATTATTCTACATAAATTTTTTAATATCGCTGTTCAACAAAGATTCTCTTCCTCTGGTAGTGTTGGATGTTCCTTACTGACGTTTAGTGCTGATTTCGGAAATAAAAGTGAAATTTTTCCATCACCCACAGTTTTTGAGAAAATGGTCATTTTTTATTTCACAAAAAACATGAAAATAAGGCTAACTGGGTGGTAATATTATAATATTACAGACTCGCCTAAAATTTCTTGCTTGAAGATTTACGCTTATATGATACATCTTTTGCTTCCCTGATGAGTATCCAACAGTAATTTGCAATCATACTAGGATTTCACTTGCCTTGATACCGCTTTTCCATCGTAGAGATATCTTGGTGGAATCGCTATCCGTGTTCGTCGCTGATGTCTCCGAATTTTGGTGGAAAAAATCCAAATGGGAATGCCAAAAATATATTTTAAGAGATATGTTGCAGCCCAGTATTCTGTAAGCCTGATGTTGCTCATCAACCAATTCAGCATATTTTGGTGATCGACGATTACCTAAGAAGTTCTGAGTAACTGCTTTGAAGGCGGTCCAGGTTCTATTTTCAAATTCATTTAAGGTTCCATCAAAAACAGTATCTTTCATCAGCTCTTTAATCTGAGGACCAACAAAAATACCTTTTTTTATTTTTGCTTCTGTGATACGAGGGAATTTTCCTTTCAAATATTGGAAGCAGCGCATTCCTTGTCCATGACTTTTACAAAGTTCTTTGTTAAACCTAATTTGATGTGAATAGGTGACAAGTAGAATTTTTGGGGATCAACCAGATTTCGATGCATAACGCTTTTTTTTTTGTCCAGGAATTAAAGCTAGATGCAGTGGCCAGTTCTTAACATTGTAATGAGAATGCGTTGCTAGGCTATCCCACTCGCAAAGGAAACAGCAGTATTTTGTGTATCCGAGTTGCATACCAAGAAGTAGCGCAATTACCTTGAGATCTCCACAAAAGTGCCAGTTATAATTTGCATATTCGATTTTGGGAAGAAGTAATTCCATATTTTCATACGACTCTTTCATGTGGACTGCATGTCCGATAGGAACTGACAGGTAGATGTTGCCAATGTGTTTTTAGACTTAGTCTCGATGAATCAATGAACAGTCGCCATTCTTGTGGGTTGTTCTCATGCCCTAAGGCCATCATCAAACCATCCATATCATTACAAAAGCAAAGACCTTCACTCATAGAAAAATATATAGCTAAGTTCTTTTGGCGTTTCCGGAAAACAGAAATATTAGCATCGTTAGCAAGCAAGTTCCAGCCTAGGAGCTCTGCTTGATTTTTAGACAAATTTAAATCTCGTATCAGATCATTCAGTTCAGGCTGAGTAATTAAATGAGGCTCTTTTGACGAAGTAGGAGGTTGGTATTCATCATCCCTGTGTGGCACATCATCAGCTGTTTCATCATCATCATCATCATCGTCATCATAGTCTAAAGTAAAAGACTCGGGAAGTTTTGGAACTAGAAGTGTTTCACAATGTGCTACCGGTCGTATAGGAGAAGGCAGATTCGGATACACAATTTTCTTCTTATTGTTAGAGTTGAAACTACAAATATTAGTTAAGCAAAAGTAGCAGTCCGTTACATAAACTTTTTGCTTCCTCAACATCATAGGAACTGGAAATGGCATCGACTTTCACCTGCCCTTTATCCATGCTCCAAGAATCATCGCACAACGTCTGCAGCAGATATAAGGAGCCCATCTCTTGTCCTGATCCCCAATATCACATCCGAAATAAATTTTGTAAGCTTTTTTTATTACGGGACTAATGCTTCTTCTCAGAGCTTTCAACACTAATTCCTCGCAAACATAACAGAAAGAGTTGGGTTCATTCACACATTTCCTTGACATTTCGAAAAATCAGATTTAGTGTTTAAATTTTTCCACAGACACAATAAGAAATATTTGTACGGTTAACTATTAAAAACAAAACAAATGCGTGAAATACACTTAACAACACAAAACTTAGTTCTACATTTAAACACTTCAAAGGAACAAAATAGACACAATATGAAATAGTTGTACGGTTAAATATAAAACACAAAACAAATTCGTGAAATGCACTTCACAACACAAAACTTTGTAGAAGACGAGCATGTCAAACACTGATTGAAACTGCATGACAAGTTTTGGCTGAGCAGGCGTGTTTATGTTTGACGCAGTCAGAGCTCGAACTTTGACCTGACATCCTATGCTTTGTTGGATCTTGTACCAGTCATTTTTATTGATGGTACTTTAATGATCAGTGATTGCAGTTGACATCTGGATATAACATTAGTTTAATATGTAGTTGTTTATTAATTTTAACGTAATATTTAACACACACACACACACACACACACACACACATACACACACACACACGTGCGCATCTCTGCATAAGCGACATTTTTAAATCTATAACTAATTAACCTAACCTAACCTTAGTGTCGTCGAACCGAGAAGGGCGTGATAAGTGTTATGAACGCAGATGAAAGCTCGCAAAGTGGTTTCTGTTAAGTCTTTAAATACTGAGATACTGGCTAATCTAACCTAACCTAACCTAACCGAGCGCAACCTTACCTAATCAGAAACAACATATCTTTTTCAGCCAATAAAAATGTTTCTAGTTTTTATATAAATTTTTAAGGTTCCGAGGTATCAAAAGTGTTACCTCACAAAATATTACCGCACTACATCTGTCAATTATCACCTCACTTATGCCCAGTTGCCTATGCGCACACACACACACACACACACACACACACACACACACGGCTATATTATATTTATATATGAAACACTTTTGATACCTCGGAACCTTAAAAATTTATATAAAAACTAAAAACATTTTTATTGGCTGAAAAAGATTTGTTCCTGGCTAGGTAAGGTTACGCTAGGTTAGGTTAGTTATGGTTTGCTTAGGTTAGGTTAGGTTAGCTTTCGACAAATGCGATCATGTTATAATAGCACATAAAATCAAACATATGGGAATAACAGGCAAAGTGGGAAAATGGATCTACAACTTGCTCAGAGAACGTCTACAGGTCGTCAAAATTCAAGGTGTATCAGAATCAGAATCAGAAGTACGCAGCTCAATACCACAAGGTACAGTACTGGCTCCACTCCTTTTCATTATCATGCTAACAGATATACTGTAGACAGTGGAGTAAACAGCAACAGTATTGTAACATCCTTTGCGGACGATACAAAGATCAGCAGAAGAATCAGCGATGCAAATGAGGTGGAGGCCTTGCAGAGAGACACGAACAAAATATACAAATAGTCAGAAGCGACAATATGACATTTAACACCGAGAAATTTCAGCTCTTGAGATATGGTTGAAATGAGGAACTTAGACTACATATCATGCTCCAGATAGACAGGAAATTCAGAGAAGCACGAAAGCGATCGATTTGGAGGTAATAATGACCGATGATAAAAAAGAGTTGCGGGACAGGTACTAAGAATCTTTAAAAGAAAGGATAAAACTGTAATGATTCCCCTGCTGAAAACACTGATCATACCAAAACTTGAATGCTGCTCAGACTTGACGTCCCCATATAAAAAGGAAGAAACTAATAAACTAGAAGAAACTCATACACATTTCACAGCTAAGATTGATGGCTGCAAAAAACTCAATTACTGGGAAACAACGTAAACTAAGTCTGTACTCCCTGGAAAGAAGAAAAGAGAGGTACACCATAATCTAAATATGGAAAATGATCGAAAAACTGGTACCAAACCTCAAACTAAACCCAATTACCATCCAAACAACGCTGGAAAATAGGAAAGGCAGAATGTGTAGTGTTCCCAAATTAAAGGCCAGACGAGGGACCTCCTCAACACTGAAGGAAAATAGCTTGTTGTCAGGGGGTCAAGACTTTTTAACCAACTTCTAAAGGACCTCAGAAACGTTACAGGGTCAAAGTTGAAGTCTTCAAGAGAAGACTAGATGCCTGGCTCAGGATGGTACTACGCAAGGGAGCAACTCGCTCTTCCACCAAGGCGGGGGCCACCAGCTTGACCTTCGTGTGAAGAGAGACCAACACACGGAACTTAAACGAGGTTATATATATATATTATACAGTATATATATATGAACAGAAGGACCAACACAACGGCAAACATTTTCATTTATTTTTTGTACTTCAGACGTTTCGACAAATCTTTTGTCATCATCAGTGAATTAAGTCTTAAAACCTTAAAACAAAAATAAAAAGTGAAAGTTACATCAATACAATATTAAAACCATTAAAATTAAAACCTTAAAACAAAATGAAAATTGCATCAATACAAAATTAAAATCATTAAAATTTCATCACCACAAAAATTAAAATTAAATTAAATTACCTCAATAGGTAAATACACAATGTTTACATCAACCTCCATACTTGGCAAGGCCTAAGAGAAAACTGTATGGTCAGAGGATTAGAAAGTATATGTCTATGAGAATCGGTTGGTTAGTTAAAAGAGCTGTAATTTCTAAGATGAACTATTATTGTTAATGGAGGGTTTGTTTCTATAGATGTACAAAGATTCTAAAATTCGGAGTTCTCGAAGACATGAAAATAAAAACCCGCTCTAACAGACAGAGTTTATTTCCACAACAGTTTCGATGCCCACTGGCATCCTCCTCGGGTGGATACAGAAAAACGAATGAGGATGCCTGTGGGAATCGAAACTGTTGTGGAAATAAACTCTGTCTATTAGAGTGGGTTTTTATTTTCATGTCTTCGAGACTGTTTTCTTATATCTGAGTCATCACTCAAGGAGCTGGTGATAGTTTGACCCAAATACTTAAACTCTTGTACTTCCTCAATTACTTCACCTCTCATTTTAAACCTAATATCAGCTGGCTGATTACAGTTTTTAAGATAGAAATGCATAACCTTAGTTTTTGTAACATTAAAAAGAATATCATGTTTCTGCGAATACACTTCGCAGACTTTTAGTAGCCGATCCAAACTTTTAACAGAGGGACTTATTAACACCATATCATCGGCATAAATTAAGTTATTTATCATTTTGTTATCTATATAACATCCCACTGTTACCCCATTAAGTGAAGCAATTAATCCGTCAATATACACATTAAACAGCATAGGAGAGAGCAAGGAGACTT
Organism: Bathynomus jamesi; assembly: GCA_023014485.1. Classification (NCBI taxonomy): domain Eukaryota; kingdom Metazoa; phylum Arthropoda; class Malacostraca; order Isopoda; family Cirolanidae; genus Bathynomus; species Bathynomus jamesi. The sequence continues at coordinate 147,719 of JAJOZX010002210.1, forward strand.
GTCTCACCCCGTAAGTGGAGCCAAAACATTCGGATAGTACATTGCCCCACCTAACGGTAAAAGATTGGTGGGAATACCAAAATTTCAATAAATTTAATATGTACATGGGAACCTTTCTGTCTTCTAGTTTTTTAAATAAAATATTGTGGTTCACTTTATCATATGCCTTACTTATATCTAGGAAACAGCTATAAATAGTTGAATCACTGTTAGTGTATTTAGATATAATTTCCTTAAGTACATAGATACACAGGTCAGTTGAGTGGGACCTTTTAAAGCCAAACTGATTAGATGTCCATAGGTAATCATTTAATCGGAGTAACAAGTGTGTTTCTAGTAGTTTCAAGAAGCAGGAGCGACAGCAATAGGCCTGTAATTATTGTTGGACAGAATGTCTCCATACTTATTTTTGACCAAGGGAAAAATATATACCCCCATGAACTCTGCAGGGATATAGCTATGAGCAAGCATGGCTGATAAGAGCAATGATATATGCAGACATACCACGTCATTGGCATATTTTAAGTGATCACTCGATAGGTCATCTATCCCTGACGCAGAACCAGTCTTTAACTCTTTAATTAACCCCTTTACTTCAGGAGCTGATATCAAAGTATTTTCCCTTGTCCGTCCCACATGCGTTTCGCTGCAGTTTATCTTAAGATTATCCCTACTCACACTATTAAGAATGTTTGAGTAGTGGTTTTTCCACAGCTTTGCAATTTCATCCTCCCCCGACACCCCATCGATTGTCGGAGGGAGGGCATTTTTGACACCCGTTTGATTCTTGTCAAAGTTCCAAAATTTGTTATTATCGTTATTTATGTGAGGTTCACAGGCTTTTGATGCTCGAATAGACTCTCCTTCCTGTTTACATCGCCTTATGGCGATATAGAAAGACAACTTATCAGATTTTTCTTTAAGGCTCTATCTTTTTAACATATTCGCCTCCCTCTTCATATAGGTGGATAGATATCACGGGTATTGAGAGAAAGTCACACCAAGATGAGAAGTGAATTAACACAAAAGTAAAAAAATATCAGACAACTGCGTAACTTTAAACATGCAGCTTAATTTTTTTAGTATCAGTTCATCCGAAGTTTTCGAAGGCGAAAGATCAATCTTACTGACGAAGAATAACAACTGCGTCTTACAGTATCATACGAAATCAAATCAATAATAAAAGACTTCATAAGGAATATATATCTCAAAGATGTGAATATTAAATATTTGAGTTTGCTTCAATTAAGAAAATGTCGATATAATTCATAAACTGAAAATGAAAAAACTGAAATCGAAAATCGAGCTTATATATATATATATATATATATATATAATATATATATATATAAATATATATATATATATAATTTGAAATATGTACAGAACGAATGTACTAACTTTTTTGTATATATTGACTTCAATAGCATCAGTATTTTTCTTATCACTGGTATTATCATTATAATTTTCCTTATTTTCATTCCGGATATGTTCACCATGTATCAATAGTGTGTTCCTCGTTTTGTCATTTTGTCGTTTTGTCATTATCTTTTCCATAATATTATATTAACCCTAGAAGGCCAGTGTGGGACCGCACACATAGCGACTAGTGTCGGTTCTACGTAACCCCACAATAAAAATTACATTTATAGGTTTAATAATAATTAAACAATTTATTTTTACTAAACAATAATAAAGATTAACTCTCCTAAAATAAAAGATATCGTTTTCAGAAAAATTAATGTTCTTTTATTTTAATAGGCGACTCTGGCCTTCTAGAGTTAATTAAGAACAGATAAAGTTCATTATATGATCGGGAGAATAAGTGAAGAAAACTTCTTTATTAGTTAAAATAGCAATTTAATTCATAAAGTGGAAACCTTAACTTTTTATTGGTCAGAGGATTCTCTCCTAATTTCGCGTCAGACGATTTTATTCAATCCTGGAAAAGAGATCTAACCGATTCAAAGCTAATTAGAAGGGTTAAAATCTAATAAGCATTATTATTATTATTATTATTATTATTATTATTATTATTATTATGGGATGAAAGTTATTCTCATTTAAAATTACAGCACTTTCAAAACTAGGAACATTGGGTTAATTTTTTATCATATAACGATATTGAAGTAGAGCGTATATTGTATGAAAATTAGCTTCTGTATTTCATTATATTTAACTGCTTTTGTTTCTCGTTCGGTTCTTGAACAGTTTTTAATATTGTTTTGAATATACGAATTATATTCGTAATGATACTTACGATAATTCGTTCGATAATTGCAATAATTAGAGTAATTACTTAGAAAGTGCCGGTTTTCATGGATAGTGACTTTGTATTTCTGTGAAAGACAGAATTTATTTTGTTTTAAATGCTTTTCTTTGTTTCTTTCAAAGAAAAATACGAACTTTGAAAAAATGTTAAGGCCAGAAAAGGAACTTTGTTGTAATTTCGTGTGCAGTTTTGATAGCGTATAGTTTCGCTCTTTTGTTTTACACTTTTGAACTATTCTAAGAGAAAAAGCTTTTAAATAACATTTCTAAATTTAAAAGGTTTATATTTTCCCTTTTTTGGCCCAGTTTCTATTAAGCCTTTTGTTTCTCCGCACACACGCACGCACACAACCATTTTGATCTAGGTTGTTGGGAAGCATTGCCGCATGGAGCTTTAAATTTTCTGCCTTGAAATCGGCCAAAAGCACCAGTTCCGGGGTCCCTTGAATCATGTTTTGCACTATAACTTTTTATCTAAACAAGATAGAGCAACAAAATAGGCACCAAATTAAAGTGTTTTTAATCCTCTTTCTAACTTATACAATTATGATAGTCTTGGAACAAGAAATGGCACATTGGTACATACAAAGATTTCAGAAATATCACAAAATTCGTTTTCTCACACTCAAGGCAGACAAGGCGCCTTATTCATGACACAAATTTGAGATTAACATTTTGTCACAAGTCTAATCGATCAAGAAGTGAAAGCATTACATGATGATTAATTTCATAATGACATTTACACAGTCAGTTGTTGAGAGTTTGTTTCTTGAAGCTGTCAAAGCGGCGTCTGTTGAACTCCACAGCTTGAAGGAGATAGTCCCTTTGCTTGGCATCTGTTGTTATGACATTTGCAAAGTCGCTCATCATCTTGACACCACGTTCAGCAATGTCATTCACCGCTTTCAGATTCTTAACATAGTCCAACGCTTTTCTGTAGTCCTCATTCTGTGGCCAAGACGTGACAGGTTCCAGAAGCCACTCGGATCCAATGTTCAGTGTGTCCAGCAGGAAATGTGATTCTGGGCCAATGAGATCAACCAGGGTGGTCTTAGCTGTGACTCTCTGGAGTAGAGGCTTTCCTGTTCTGAAGCTGTCTGGCTTCTCAGTGGCATGTAACTGGGCAGCAATGTCGTGCTTCAATGTGTCACTCAATCTACTGCTGAACAGGGCAAATGGCACGACTTCCTGCGTCAGGTACCATTTGTGGTTTTCCATCTTATTAAGTACTGCATCAGCAAGCTCTGGGTCAGTTTTCTTGTACTTCAACATGTCCTGGATTAGACTCAAATTGATCTGCAAACATCAGCATTTTCATGGAGTACAGGTTTCTGGCCATCCATCTGGCCTGATGAATGGCGCCTGGTCGACTCCAGTGAATACCTCGAGGAGGCGTTCCTCCAAGAACAATGACTGTCAGTTCAGCCATTTCCCTGTAGTCGGCTCTTGGAAACGTTTCTGCTGTTAGAATGTCTTGGAGTATTTCTTCACTGTTCTTCTTCTTTTCCTTCAGCCATTTGCTGTTGATAGCCAGCATCTTTGGGTTTTCCTTGGACAAGTCCGTCCAAACATCCTTCAGATGCTCAAACCAGGGATTATCTGGCCCCTTCACCTTCCCAAACAGCTTCTCCCAAACTGCTCCTACTAGGATTTCCAGGATGTGATGTCGACAGGCCAGATAAAACACCTTTTTGTTCAGCATTTTCTCTAGCAGTTTGGCAGCTCCTCTGTGAACTCCACTGTTACTGGATGTAGTGTCAAAAACAAGGGCAGTAACATTGTCCGTAAGTTCCCATGTCTCCAGTAAATCCATTGAAGCCTCAGCCTGAGCTGTGCCAGAAGAATTGTCGATGACAGGTACTCCCAATAACTTCCTTCAGTGTATGAAGGTGGACCAGACACTAGCACAGCTAAAGTCTCTGAGGTACTTCCAGGTTCACTACCCAAGACATCTTTGAGCAACTTTCCATCCCAGTGTAAGGCAGCGTACTGTGGGGGGTTTTCACAAAACTTGGACATGACTCTGGCTGATATTATACCTGGACAGCATTCTGTTGCGACGTGTTGTTGAGGTTGAGATGACGAAGTTATCCAGATCAGCCCCTCCAGCTTTCAAGGTGGCAGAAACCATGGCAGTAACTTGATTGTCTGATAAACCAAGACGATCAGCTGTATTGCAGATGACATCACATTCCATGACCTTCCTTGGAAACGTCAAAGTCACACTAGTCACAGTGTCTTGATGGTGACAACATCCAGGACGAGGCTGATGGTAATCCATGTCCTCTGTGTTAGCGTCGTTGTCAGTTGAGTCACCCCAGGTAATGTCATCCACATGAACAACTGCCTCTTGTTCTGCTGCAGCTGTAAAATAGTACAACATGTTAAGACAGTAATTGTTAAGTACATGCTAAATATCGCAATGGAGTAAAACTTAAAACTTTTTGTAACGTTCAAAGTAATTAGTTTTACCTTGTTCTTGTCTATGCTGCAGTCTTTCATTCCTCGCTGCTTGCTGCAGGGATCTTGTCTCAAAAATCTTGTCATGACCAGACATATGACCTTTCCTCTCAGTCTTTTGGTCTTCGTAGAACCTGATATCCTCATCTTTCTTCTCTCTGGATAACAGTCTGTTGTTCTGTATTTCCTGGATTGCATCTGGAGCTCCTATATCGAACAGGCTGTCTAATTCCAGCACAAATGCTCCTCTTTTTCCTCCAGGGTTACTTGCTCTTCCTTTGCTTTTCACCAGAGCACGATGTTTCTCATGTAGTTTCATGAAGAGCTTCATTGCGTTGTACTTGGTCATTGTCTTGATCCTAGCCATCTGCCAGAATGGGATGATAGATTCAACTGTTTCATATGCAAGGTCTTGAACCATGGGCCTCCCTGCATTTTCCGGTAAATTCTGAAGATTAAGGAAATACTGGAACGCCTGTCTGTTGGTGGGAAGCTGGGAACCACTGATAAAAGCTGAAGGGTATCCAACCAGGAAAGTTTCACTGAGAGATCTGGTAGATGGCCCAGTTGACACCTGCCTGTGGACAGTACGTGGAGGTTCTGAGATATCAACTGTGCGCCCACGGAGCTCCCTCAGCTCCTTGCTTAATGCCATTGTGAAGTTGTAACTTGTAGATGGTTTTCTAGATTCTGATTGAGTTTCGGTTGTTTCATGAAAAATGATAGATAATTATTATTATTATTATTATTTATTAATTTTATGCTCTTTCATTTGATACCTAATTTGTTGCTCTATCTTGTTTAGATCAAAAGTTAAAGTGCAAAACATAATTCAAGGGACCCCGGAATTGGCGCTTTGGCCGATTTCAAGGCAGAAAAATTAAAGCTCCATGCGGCAATGCTTCCCAACATCCTAGGTCAAAATAGTTGTGATTTTCGGCTTTTTCAGGTCGAAAAGCATGGGAAAATCTACAGAAACCTATGAAAATAAGAAAAAGTTGATTTTTGAACAGGCCTACCTGAGTACATACATTTAAAAAATTATCTGATCTAACCAAACTTAACTGAACCGAACCTTATGTATATACTCGTATAAGTAATAAATTGCCCAAATGAAGCTTCGGACTAGAAGGGTGTTGACTGTTGAGTTCATAAATAGTGAGTCACCAGCTAACCTAGCCTAATTTAGCGTAACCAAACCAAATCAGGACTAAAATATCTTTCTAACGACATTAAGTGTTTCTAGAATTTTTTATATATCTTAACGTTCCGAGGTACCAAAAGTGTACCAAAACACCCTACAACATTTGCGAATTAACACACACGCAACCTCACTTATGCCCACTTGACTACCCTCTCCACCACTTCATCCCGTTATGCACACACACAGTAACATACTGTGGTATAGAGTTTTGAGGCACTCTTCAGTCTACATGCCTCCCAAACACGAAATGACACGAAAATCAGTTTGAGATGTGAAATCTTGTGGATGTTTTCTTGAGGCTCAGTTGTTCAGGAAAGAACATTTATATATACTGGACTGAGGACGAGATGTTAAAATCAATTTGAAGGAAATTCCACTGGGACTCTGCAAAACTCAGTTGCAAAGTGCTTCATTTTAATTACTGTGATTATATTTACGCAACATTTATTTCGGAGCAAGTGTAGTTTATGTACCCCTGACGCAAAAGGGGACACAAACTACACGTGGTCAAAGTTGGGGAACGTAAACTACACTAGGATCTTTAGGAGACATTTTTTAAATGAATCCATCAAATAAAACGTTAAAACTAACGAAAATATCACGACTTAACCTAACCAATCGTCAATATATATATATATATATATAAATTGACGATTGGTTAGGTTAAGTAGTAATATTTTTGTTAGTTTTAACTTTTTATTTGATTAGGTATACGCGGACAAAGTTGGGGAACGCAAACCACACTAGGATAATGTAGAGCAGGGGTTCCCAAATTGGTGTTCCGCGGAACACTTGTATACCGTGAGAAGTGTTCCGCGGAACACAATTTGGGAACCCCTGATGTAGAGGAACGTAAACTACACTAGGATAATGTATGGGAACGTAAACTATACTAGGCACCACAGGGGAACGTGAACTACACTTGCTCCTTTATTTCTACCTTTGGATCACTGGTAGTTTGCGTTGGGGAACGCAAACTACACTAGGATAATGTAGGGGAACGTAAACTACACTAGGTACTACAAGGGGACGTAAATTAACTTGCTCCTTTATTTCTACCTTTGATCACCTGAAGATCAGGGCCCCCAGCCTTCTTTAGTTAGCCTTATAAGGCTAACTAACGAAAATATCACGACATAACCTAACCAATCATAAGGTCAGCTGTACGCCCTTGACGATTTGTTAGGTTAGGTCGTGATATTTTCGTTAGTTAGCCTTATAAGGCTAACTAAAGAAGTCTGGGGGCCATTATCTTCAGGTGGTTCCTACCTTTAACCCTTTTTTTACAGTTGAAACGGTTGGAGTTAATTTTCTTGACGATTTTTTCATGCAGTTTACGCATTATTACCTTTACACGAGGCTTTTATAAGTAAAAATAGTGGCCCACAATTTACGATGCAATCCATCGTAAATGATGAATCTATAGACTTCGCCGTGAAAAGTGTACATCAAAGTTGAAACACTTTAACACACTGTGACAAACCACGCTAAACCTTACTATATAAACAACCTCTACCCAAAATTATATGTTGCATCACATGGTTAATTGTTTAGGTTACTAAGAGCAACAGCGCAAGAAAAGCTATCCAACGAGCTGGGACTCTTCACAAAGAAACTCGCCTTGAAACCAAGAGTTTGCCTCGATTAAAGACTAAAATGGTCAAGTTCACTCCTCACTCAGATCCCATAAATTTAGCGTAAATTACGGTATACAGTATGTCGTTTTAAAGTATATTTAGGTTTACAAATAACGCTCTATATTTCGAAACAATGATACGGTCTTAACTCATGAATGAAATTAATAATAAACAAAATGTTAAAGTATGAAAGCATAAAGGAATATCGTGTATCAAATTCATTACGAAAAGAAAAGGTGAAGGCGTCATTTCACCAAACAACCTCATGCACAGGGCCGGCTCAAGGTACCGGCAACTCGGGCAGTTGCCCGGGGCGCCACGTGCTAAGGGGCGCCACGTCATGTGTTTGGGATCTTCCAAATACAAAGGGAAAAATAGAAAAATAAATAAATAAAATAAAATAAAAGAGTCAAATGTGAAAATTTCCTGATGTGGAGTAAAATTTTCAGGGATTATGACATTATATTAGCCAATAGCATTAGTACCAGACTACCAGTAAAGCTAAGGTCAGCTTGGCCCGACATGGGATGACATGTCACATGGGTTGATGTGGCCGCGTAGGTGAGCGTTGAGCACAAATTACATACGCCTGGCAGCGCTGCCATCCTTTAATATCTCATCAGTGTTGCCACTTTGTAGAATTTTTACATTTTTTTGTGGATTTACCTCAGACAAAAGTGGCAACACTGTCTCTCTATTTTCATACATGGTTCCATTTTGAGAATGTTTAGTTGTACTTTAAGTGAATATCGTTAATTGTAATAAACTCTTTATTCCTACATTTGTAGTTTTTCCTCATTGTGAACAAATTTTAAAATTATACTTGTAAGGGCGCCGAAGTTCAGCTTGCCCGGGGCGCCAGCAATCCTAGGGCCGCCACTGCTCATGCATATGTTCCCTGCAGTCATTGTTTAAACTCATGTATTCTCCAAAGACAAGGGAATAAAAATGAGCATATGTTTTTCAGTTTCATTGGCCTTTGTTGGATATTATACAGGATGTCCCATAAGTCCGGCATCATAGGAGAAATTCATATTTTTCTATTTCTACAAACCATAATTCATATTTTTCTTATGCTCGGGATGCCAATTTCCCGTACACCATTCTGTTCAGTGACGAGGTTGTTTTTTTATGGAAATGGTGAGGTAAATCGACAGAACACACGCTACTGGTCTCAAAACAACCATCACTGGTATACCTCTTCAAAGGAACAAGGTGCATCTCGGGTGATGGTATGGTGTGGCATTTGGAAGGATCGCATCATAAGCCCCCTCTTTTTCGATGAACATGTCACTGGAAGCACCTACCTACGTATGCTCAAGGAAGAAGCATTTCCCAGTGTCTTGAACGAAGAAGGAAATTTCCCAACATGGTTCCAGCAAGACGGCGTTCCTGCACATTACAGCACCCAAGTAAGGGAATACCTGTACCAACAATTCCCTGGTCATTGGATAGGACGTCGAGGGCCTGTGGAATGGCCAGCTAGAAGCCCGGATCTCACGCCACTAGATTTTTATCTCTGGGGCCACTTGAAAGCGCTGATATACGCAGAGAAAATTAGGAGTGTTGAACATTTGCGCCAGCGCATTATTGGGGCATGTAACACCATTACTCCTGACATCATTCACCGTGTGCTTGCTGACTGGGTATCACGTCTGAATTTGTGTATTGAAAACAATGGTGGACATATTGAGCACGTTCTGTAAATAGAAGCTTTTGTTTTGCCTTTTTTTATTATTTTTCTTATGATGCCGGACTTATGGGACACCCTGTATATATATATATATATATATATATATATATATATATATATATATCGATTCGATTCGATTCCAGTCAACACTGCAATTCATGTTCGAGTCTCGGAGTGTTTCATGAGATAAGTGAATTAAAGATGAATTATATTATCTATATATTTCCTAAAAAGGTACGAAATTTGTGTCGAATTTTTTACCTATTTCTTCGATAGGAAGAGCATCTGTTCTCTGCAAATTAGATTTGACTTCAGACGCGAAGAGTCACTAAACTGAATTTGTTTCTGATTCTAAACTTTTTTTTTTTTTTAAACTGCTAAAATGAACTTATGATTATACCTAATTCACACAAACACAAATGTGCGTATTTCCGCATAAGCGAGCTACCGACTTTTTTAAACCCATATAGTGTACCTACAAAACTTAACCAAATCTAACTTAACCTAACCGGACGTAACTGAGGGATCGAACAGTGTTTTCCGTTAGGTCATTAAGTAATAAATTACTCGCTAATGTACCTTAACCTAACCTAACCAAATCTTAATTAACTTAATGTAGCGTAACCTAACCTAATTAGGCCTAACATATCTTTTTTTCAACAGTAAAAATGTTTCTAGATTTTTTATTTTTTTTAATATTCTGAAGTACCAAAAGTGTTACCTTACGTAAGATTGCCCCACTATATTTGTGAATTATCACACACTAACTAATTTGTGCTCAGTTGCCTGTACACACACAGACACACACACACACACATTATACACGGTGAACCAAAAGTAGGTGGACAGTAGGTTGAATACGGTTTGTGTTATATTATATTATAACTATGGTGTTCATTATAACTATGGTGTTTGTGTTTTATTATATTAAATATTATAACTAAATTTATTTAAATTTTATTTTGTATTATAGTATACAAAAAAATTAAATATGTATTCTCAAAATAAACGTTATCATTTACTGTCCACCTACATTTGGTTCACCCTTATATATATATATATATATATATATATATATATATATATATATATATATATATATATATACACACAAGGGTGGATCTAGGCATTTCAGTGAGGGGGGTCCAAAGAAAAAAGGGCAACCCCCTAAAATAAAAAGGGCACAGTACTAAAAAATTTTTCTTAAAACAAACCACCAATGAACTAGTATAAAATCAACTGTATTGTCTTATTAGATTAATTTCATTCAAATATGATACAAAATAAAAATCTAATTTGGGTACAACAATTACAGAAAATTTTTCAAACAATTACAAAGGTCTTGCCAATTAAAAGAACCATCAGAATAAGATGAATATAAAAATAGTGATATGGCTGCACCAGAAGCCTACTAAGGGCACCTATGAAAACCATTACAACTACAAATTTGGAAGTACAATGTACGAGTATACGGATAAAGACTCAAAATAAGATTTTAATAAAATAAAATAATCATGATTTATTTACAAAACCAAAATTTGTTTTCAGAGGCATGCACATTATTCAAATAGGGCACTTGCACTTGAAAAAAGGGCATTTGCAAGAAATTGAGGGGGGTCCAGACGTCGCCGACCCCCACTCTAGATCCGCCTGTGTATATATGCCTGTTGACTGTAGGCCCTATAATTAATGTACTTAGATAATTAAAGAATTATTTCATTAATAGACAGTGGGTTTTAATTATCATATTTTGACCTTCACGTAGAAAAAAGTGAAGTTTTTTGCATTAATTATTTCATTGTTTGAGTGGTCTCAAAAATAGATGTAAAAAATGAAGATGATTGGACTTCTTGCTTTTTTTTTTATTAAATTAAAAATAACGCAAATAAATTATTACAGTGAATAACGAAAATGTCGTGATTGATAAAAATACAGTACTTATACAAAATGCTTTGAAATTATAAAGTTACAAAAGAGAAAGGCAATGAATTAATCGTCAGCATGATAACATTATGAAAAATGCAATAGACAAGGAGTTATATTAAGCTGCACACTAATTAAAGTTTTCGCTGTGAAGAGATTCGAGTTCTGTGGTGCCCACTTAAAGCAAACAGAGTTACAAAGTTCGGCGTATTGAAAACTTAACCGAGTTTGTCTACAAAATGAATTATCACTGAATGTAAGTAGGCGCTGTAAGCAATTGAAAGTTTACACACAATAACACAATCACCAAGTATATAATAGGCGCAGAGAGATTCATATATCGATTGAATAAAGCTGCAATAAAACACTGTATCAAATTCTACATATGCAAATACAATTACTACCGCACTGATTTCAGTTTATTTTTGATTAACGTTCCTGTGGTGTTTCAACGCAGGTGCGAGAAAATCTCCATCAGAAAATATCTTCCTGCTGGCGGTGCTGAATTTTTACGTATGTAAGTGCTCAAATATAAACTACAGGTATTTCTTGTAGGCGAGCGGCCAGACCCTGATTTAAACAATTTTAATTCCCCCCTTGTACAGAAAGTTGTCATGTTTTTTATTAGTCCTTAGTATTCAATGAACACATTTTTAAGTGTTGTCCTCAGTTTTTGATGTGCGGTTGCCATGAAACGCCAATATAAACAAACACCTAGAAAATACCTGAAACTTTATCCAGATAAAGATAATTTGTCTTAGTTTCGAACTGAAATACTGTTAACTAATCAACCTATACGGTTTATTATAAGTGTTTACTATCTAAAGGGTGTCAGGAAATGATTGCCCCCCCCCCCTGTACAGAAGAAACTGAAAGGAATAGAAAAAAACAGACAAAACCACGCGAAAGAGCGTTTAATTTTGAATAAAAAACACTTGTTTTAATATCGGGTGTTGCCCCCATTTGCAGCTCTGACGGCCATTAATCGACGGGGGTATGATCCCAGAAGTGTCTCAAAGAGATCGGTATCATGACTCATTTCTTCAAGGACTTCGTTGATCTTTGCAGTCATAATTTCTGTTGAATACCGATTCTGAATGGGTTGTTCCAGCATTAAGGACTCCACCCGATCCTTCATGATGGATCCGACATGACATGTTCACAGACATTAAGATCGGGAGAATTGCCAGTCCATTCATTATTTCCGAAAAAATCAATGTTATTGTCCTTAAGCAGTTGTTGAGTCGCAAGTGCTTTCATACAGGGGGCTTTGTCGTGAAGAAAGGTTGCCTGTTCAACATCCAAAACACACTCGGGGTCTTTCAAAAACGGAATTACATGTTGGGCTAAAATTACATTTCGAAAATAAGGCCCATCCCAACTGGTTCCTCTTGGTTTGATAACCCAGATGAGCTTCCGAATAGAGAACATAATGAAAACACCCACACATGCTGGATTTTTTACTATTTCGCGATACTTCTGGTCGTCTGGGACTTCATCAGGAGTTGTTGCCCAAACCCGATCATTCTGAAAATTTGGTTTTCTGGAGAAATAAACGAAGAATTCATCGCTGACAACCAAGTGAAGGAAATCGTCTTCCGTCCATTCCTCAAGATAATCACAAAACCATAGCCGATCTTCAATATTAAGATCACTCTTCCGTGGCTTAGCTATTTCATGCCAAGCACTCAAGCCTTGGCGAACTCGAAATTGATGCACAAGTTGCCGATTGACTATCTTACCACGACGGATAAGTATCTCTTTCGCTACCTCAGAGCAGCTCTTCTTTCGGCGCCGTGATGCAGCAAGCACAATGTCTTTCGATTCTTGAGATAATTTCTCCGGTCTTCCTCGAAATTCTGTTTCACAATCTTCAGGATTCTTATTCCAATTCCTTTTGACAGTCTTCTGATCTTTTTAATCTCTCAGCCACCCAGTGTCGAGTTATGAAAGTTGCACCAGCTTCCTTTGCTTCACGAAATGTGACAGCTTGAATGCGGTCAAGAACTCGCTTTTTCTCTGAATCGTTCAAAATAGATGATGCCATGGTTTCTGTGGGGAAAAAAATGGTAAGAATTAAAATCACAGGAATAGAATATAATGGTTTTTATTCAGATTTTAACGCTCTTTCAAGTGGTCTCGCCGGTTTTTATCTATCTCTTCTAGTTTTTGCTCTACAGGGGGGTCAATCATTTCCTGACACCCCGTAGATACACAATTCAATTATCACATCATAGTAAAACGTAATACAATCATGTATTGTTATAGGTTAGGCCCAGTTTTAAATTTACTTCCTCCTTTTATTATCACAATATTAGAATAAGACAAAGGTGTGCTGTGACAAATATTGTGCAAATGTGTGGTATTGTTAAAAACCACAGTTTAATTATTGTTATTTTTATTACAGACGATCATCTATAATTCTATATCAAGCATGGCAGAATCTGACTCAAGTCCATTAAAATTTGCACAGGCGAAGAAACAGAGGCAATCAACAAATTGGGAGAAATGCGTTATATGTCAGCAGAGTCGCAAAGAAAAACTGGTTGTACCCACAAAAGTGCATATTGAAACATTATTGTCAACATCATTGTTACGGCAGGATGACATTTTACAGACTTGAATCTGAGTTTGATGACCTTACAAAATTACATAGTATGTCTGTTACATATCATCGTAGCTGTTATCAATCATTTACAAATAAGAAAAACATTTCTTATGTTAGTACAAAATGTAGCACGCATGATTCTGCATCACATGGTACTGAAGAACAAAGTGTTCGCACACGAGGTCAAACATCCAACCTTACAGATTTTTCAATGTGTTTAATATGCAACGCGCGAAAGAGGGACAGCATACATAAGGTACAAAGAACTACGTGTCAGAATAATCTCTATCAAGCAGCACAAGCTCAGAAGGACATTTTCATGCTTGCCAAAATTGAAGGAGAAGACCTCATTGCAGCTGATGCTGTTTACCGCAAATCCTACATGGCAAGCTATACAAACAAGCATAACATCAGTGCTTCACGGAAAATGGAAGGAGAGAACATATACGAGAAGGCATTTATGGCACTAGTAGGAGAAATAGATGTTAATTTACGACAAGGAAAAACTTATAAGTTGAAAACCCTGCTAGACAAATTCCAACAGCTGTCACCTGACCACATTGATACCCAAGCATACTGTGCAGAAAAACTTTAGCGCCGTCTCATGAAGCATTATGGCGATAACATTGTTATTCACGCCCAGCGAGGACAGTCCAAGTCAAGCATTGTTGTCAGTATCAGTGTCAGCTTAGGAGATGCTGTCAGAGCCTTTGCTCAACTGAAGGAAGATTTCAACTCTAATGAGATGACACTTGGTTATACTGAAGAACAATCAAATGTTCCAGTGAATTCAGAAAGCTTATTTCATTTTGCCATTGGTATGCTTAGACAAAAAATAGCACAAATTGAAAAGCCAACTGAGTACTACACAGCTGCTGAAATCGGCCTGAAAACATCTGAAGAATTTGTTCTAGCACTTTTACAGAAGGCGTTTCTCTGGTTGCTGAGCAAAGAGGTATTTGAATCGTGTGATTCAAATTATCAGCCAGCAGAAAAATTACAACGTAGAGTCTTAGCTCTTGCAGAAAGTGTTATTCATAGCAGTGACAGCAATATTATAACCCTCCTTCATCTAGGACTTGCAGCGCAACTCCATCATGATCATGGAAAACGAGATATAATACACACTCTCCATGTCCATGGTTTCACCATAAGCTATGATCATCTTCAACGTTTTTTAACTGCCCTAGAAAAAGATGAGCTTAAAAGAATGCTAGATCGCATATACATACCACATGGCTTAGTCTCACGACAACATGCAGGAAAGCTCATTCAAGAAGGTGACGACAACATTGATATCAACTGTGCAACCATTGATAGAAAGGGAACATTTCATTCCATGGCCCTATTGTATTTCAGGAACAGGCTACTGATACAGTTGGGACTGGATTGGTCGAGAGAGTGAAGATTGGCCAAGAAAAGTCATTGTCTCTCGACTGTAATGATGTCAAGGAATTGAAGAATGTACTGCATTATGAAAAGCCCAGGAAACGACCAGAGCCACCTCGCCGTAATGATGCGAAGTTCAAGGTGAAATCACTACATATTGCTGGATCAGACATGCAGGTAGCGGATCTTGCTTGGATGTTTCTGAGAGCGATTCCGGTGGTAACCTTTCTGTTCCTCCACGTAGTGACTACAATACAACTGAAAAAGTTCACTTCTGGACTGCATCGATGACAAAAATGCAACTCACTCGCACAGTTGCCACTTATGCTCCAGTTATAGATGCAAAGCCTGCCGATCCATGAACTGTCTACACAACAATGATCAGAAGTCAAGAAATGACAAAATCAATGGGACAACTCAGTACAGTCCAAACTATGGACCAACAGCTCTATGCAATGGCCCAACAGGTGAAATGGAGCAAACCAGACGACTTTCCCAATCATGTAATTCGCCTTGGTAGCTTGCATAGTGCATGCTGCTTCATTGCTGCAATTGGAAAACTATAGAATTGGTGGACTGAGGGATCTGCTAGTGGAGAGTGGGACTTATGCCCCAAACACAGCTGACATGATGCTTGCTGGGAAGCAGTTTCACAGCTCTGTCCGTGGTCTAACCCTTTCATATGAGGCACTGATGCAGCTGTTCTTGACAGAATTTGTGAAGTGGTGTGATGCCGACCAACAAAGACATATCTCAGATGAGGTGTGGCAACAGATTGAGGATACCTATGAAGCGATTCAGAATAGCGGTGATCAAGAATAACAGATGTAGCAAGTGAACTGAAGGGTCGACTTACTCATGATGTTCTTCCACTACTAAGTGAATTCAAACAAGAACATAGTGCAGACTCACCCACATTTAAATATTGGTCAATGTTGCTGGATGCAGTTCAAATACTATTGAACTACATAGGCAGTGAACGTGAAGTTAACTGGTCATTACATCTGTCCTCACAACTTGCAATGACGCCATACTTCTTCGCTGCAAACCGTACTAATTACACACAATGGGTACCCATTTATCTCCTTGATCTACAGATCTACAGAAGCTAAGGCTAACAAAGACCCTAAGATCCACTCTAAGGTTAGCCCGAGAGAAAGGAAAGAGTAGCGGGTTAAGAGAAGAGAAGAGAATAAGGGGTTAAGTAAGAGCAACACCTATCACTCATGGGTTAACATTCATTCAGAAAAAGAGGAAAAGTGTCTCACCATCATCATCCGCCGGCCACTGCCGACAAGTCAGAAAAATAGTCGGAGAGAATAGGAGAGGGGTGAAAGATGAAAAGAAGTAAAATAAATAAGAACGCTTACAAACCATGCAAACACAGTCTTAACTCACTGTCATACCATGCAAACTACAAACATGCAAGAAAAGAGTTAGAGACATGCAAAGTAAGGAGAGGATAAGAAGGAAAAAAAAAAAAAAAGTAGGTAAAGTTAAACAAAAAGTGCTACATCTACATTCGTGTTAGTCTAATTTTTTTTTTTTTTTGTAATAATTTTATTGCTGGCATCACACGCTGGCATGTCACAAGCTGGCATTCATCGTCAACAGACTCATCCTCGAGCACCACCACCAGAGCTTCTGTTGCTAACTTTGTTGTTTTTTAAATTAAACAACGTTAATACCTTTAAAATGTCTGTCAAGACGGTTCTTAAACATATTAACGCTGGTAGAATGAACGACTGACGCGGGAAGATTATTCCATTTATCAATTACTTTAAACGTAAAGAAGTTTTTAGCGATATTAGTAATAAAACGCCTGCCACGCAACTTAAATCCGTTATTGCGAGTATTACTATTATCAAAAGTGAACAATTTGTCAAAATTTACGTTATCGATGTTATTAACGATTTTGAAAACTTCAATAAGCTCCCCCTTAATCTCCTAGTTTCGAGTGAATACAGGTCTAACTCATTAATCCTATCTTCATAAGGCTTATTGCGCAATGACGGAATAAGTTTCGTGGCACGACGCTGAACCCTTTCTAACCTATCAATATCCTCACGCAAGTACGGGCACCAAAACTGAACTGCATATTCTAAATGAGGCCTGACTAGGGACTTGTAAAGGGGCAATATAATATCCTTCGATTTAAATTCGAAATTACGCGCTATGAAGCCTAACATCCTATTAGCTTTTGCGCAAGACTCCAGGCACTGGTTCCTAACCTTTAAATCCTTAGATACGCGTACGCCTAAATCTATTTCCTCGTCAACGCTCGCTAACTCCCTATCATCCATCGTATACGCGTAATTATTGTTGCGAGAACCTATATGCAAAACTTTACATTTGTCTACGTTAAATTGCATCTGCCACTTATCTGTCCACTCCATAATCCTATTTACATCGTCTTGATCCTATTTCTATCGTCCTCGTTAACAACCTTACCGCCTATTTTAGTATCGTCCGCGAATTTTGACACGTTACTAGTCAATCCTACATCTATGTCGTTAATGTAAATTACGAATAGCAATGGGCCTAACACTGAACCCTGTGGGACACCGCTACCTACATCTAACCACCCTGATTCACTACCATTAACTACGACCCTCTGTCTCCTAGCACGAAGCCATTCTTCTAACCAGTTAGCTACCTGACCGCGTATACCGTGCGCTTTAACCTTCGCAATTAGTCTCCTATGCGGAACTGTATCGAACGCCTTTTTAAAATCTAAATAAATAACGTCAGCTGCTCTATGCCTATCGTATTCGCGCACTATTTCGTGAGTTTGTAGTTCGTCTGAGACCAGGTCATTTCAATGGTATTTAGAGTGACATGGGTACTGAATCAACTGTGATACGAGATGCCAAGAGTAATGGGGAGTGTTGTTGGGTTCACCAGAAAGGAACCAGCCCTTCTCCGTTGGATGCTCACTAGAACGTCACTAGGCGAATATGCCCAGAGTATGAAAGAACGTACTGGAATAGCTGCTGAAGAATGTTCTATACATGAACAAGCAAAACCCTCTGCTCTCAAGCGAGATGATGATGATGATGATGATGATGTAAAAAATATGATCAACCATCTTGAAAACAATACGACCAATCCATTTCAACCAGATGTCCACCCAGATGGGAAACTGTTGAACATTTCCAGTGGAGTCATTGCTGACCAAGATGTACAGAAGTCCCTATTATCTGCCATCGATGCTGATGAGAAGGAAATGTACGAATTTATTGGGAGTACCTTGTTTACTGGAGGTAATCGTAGCTTCTACAGTCCTCTGACTAGATCAAAAAATAAGACCTTCACTGACATGACTAAAACTACATATGTATTGATCCAAGGCAAGAAAAAGCTGGTTAATATCGGTGCTGAAATGGTGTTTCTTAGAGCACTTAAAATCTCACAGGCACGGCCAGACATAAGAATGATCCATGTATTGAGGCAGCCAGTCATATCCATTCCAACATGCTTGTTTCATGAAGATGGTGCAATGAGAAAAACACATAAAGCTGAGTACACACACATATTGGAGAACAAGGTAGAGGTTGGTCCTATTCCAACAGCGACTGATAGTGCAACCTTTGTCTACACCAGAGATGCCATGAGTGAACTACAATCAATGACAGCCTGTTATCAGGGTTGGCCGCTCGCCTATTGGCAAATAGAGTTTCTACGAGCACTCGAAACTTTCCAAAGTTTGACCTTTTGTGATGGCCTTCGATACAAGCTTGAGAAAAGTATTAAAATATAATCGTAAGGAGAAAATGTTTATGTATGCTTATATATACACAGTATATGTATATATATATATATATATATATATATATATATATATATATATATATATACACGGTGAACCAAAAGTAGGTGGACAGTAGGTTGAATACGGTTTGTGTTATATTATATTATAACTATGGTGTTCATTATAACTATGGTGTTTGTGTTTTATTATATTAAATATTATAACTAAATTTATTTAAATTTTATTTTGTATTATAGTATACAAAAAAATTAAATATGTATTCTCAAAGTAAACGTTATCATTTACTGTCCACCTACATTTGGTTCACCCTATATATATATGTGTGTGTGTGTGTGTGTGTGTGTGTGTGTTGGGATTGAAAATTGGGGGTTTATTAATGAATGAATACAAAAAATAATAAAATCTATAGTACTTAATTGGAAAACATAAGTTAGGTTTAATAAATGACGTGTAAAGTTAGGAAATAGGCCTCAAACGAATTTGCAAAAACGTACGTGACTTTTATTACGAAGCCAGCGTAACAGATTTCGTTGCATTCATACTTCTAATTGTGTTCAGCTAATCAGAAGTAAGAATAATAGTCACGTGATATTACACTTATTTTTCGTCCAATGATGTCATTAAAAACAAAGTAGTTTGCAAATAGCACTAAATATATATTTAATGATAGGATTTATTACGGTTAAATAGGCCAAATAAATTAGTTCAATAATACTGTTCAAAATAATTATGAAATTATAAAAACTGTTCAAATAATGTACTAATGACTGTTTCTTAAGTTTTAAGTTCAATGATAAATAAAAGACAGATCATGTGTAAAGTGCGAATGGAACAATGAAATCTTTTCGAAGGAGAGACAGCACAGCGCAAATGGAGTCAGTCAACAAGAGTCGACAACAGAAGTTGAGTCGAGAAATCAGAGAAAAAAAATTTTCCCTCCCTTATTATCTTTATTTCAATTTCTCGATTCGAGCCCGTGGGAAATCGGGTATATATATTTAAAATGAACTTAAGTAAGTAAATTCATTTTACTGACTTCATTTTTTAAAATTCATTTAGTAAATTCGACGGAGAATGGAATCCTATCCGAGACCCTAGGCCTTTTATTCATGTCACGCGCTAGGTCTACTTGATTT
The DNA here is from genome assembly GCA_023014485.1 of Bathynomus jamesi. Lineage (NCBI taxonomy): Eukaryota > Metazoa > Arthropoda > Malacostraca > Isopoda > Cirolanidae > Bathynomus > Bathynomus jamesi. The sequence goes on from JAJOZX010002210.1 coordinate 167,812, forward strand.
TGGGTCAAGGCACAATCTTATTTATTATTTGTATAACGTAAGTGTAAAGTTAATTTAAATTGTGAAAGAACATGAGATTAAAAGTATAAAAACTTTGTTGTTTTATAATAACTATAAAATTATATTATTGTTTTAAAGGTAAATTCTGAAATTACTACAACGATAAACAATGTTAGTTCCTTAGTTGAGGAGTTCAAGTGAAAAATAAATCAGAAGAAAGACATCAATGGGTTCACGTTACCCCACCCCTTAAATTGTAATATCCAAATTGTGTGAAATAAAATTGGCGCATTTTCAAAGGGCAACTATCGTCACACACCCCGAACCCTTCACAGAAAGACATTAATGGGTTCACACTACCCCTTAAATTGTAATATCCGCTGTGCGAATTAATGTTGGTGTATAAACAAAATGCATTCCTGTCGTCACACACCCAACTACGAGTGAGGCAACGGAGCAATGGATTAATTTTCATTCATGGGGGGTCACCTGGGCAAGGGACTCCACCCCGGAAGAGAAAATCTGAACCCTTCATGTGTGTGTGTGTTTTTATATTTTATTTATAATATTAATAACTACGCACATCTTGCAACTATAGCAGTCTCCTATAACATGTAGGTGTGGGCACTATAGGGTGGTCCATAATGTTGTGGGCATTGGTGCAAGAAACAACATGGTTACCAGTTTTTGGAGTTCCGGTAATATCAGACCCCCCCCCCCCCCCCCCAATTTATATGGGACCTAAAAATTTGACTGAGAAAATGAAAGTTTTTCCGCTTCTCTGTGAATAAATATATGACTATATTATTTTTTCTTGGTAATAATATATTATTTTAATTAATTATATATTCTAGGTATTCTAGGGGTGTTACCGCCACCCTGAAGCATCATCCCAGGCAGCTTCGCGGCGATGGGCTCGAAATTAGACCAGCTTATCAAGCCAGCTACAGTATATTTCAAGTGGGAACAAACTTGATTCCAGGTCCCAATCGTTTTTTTTTTTGCATTTTATTTTTAAACAAAAATGAATTCCTTTTACAATGATTAAAAAATTATACCAAAGTTTAATTAAAAATATAAATACTTCTGCATAACATTACACAATAAACGCTCACTTAACATAATTATACATTTCAGCCAAAGATTTTTTCTTGAAGTCTGGAAGAAGGCGTCGATGTTGCTCTATAACTTTTACCAGAAATTGTTTTTGTGATTCATCATTAACAACTCTGTCTTTGAAATCTTCAATCAGCTTGAGTGCTCTCTCGGCAGGATCATTCACAACTTTCATATTTTTGACAAAGTTCTCCATAACTTGGAAAGATTTGCAATTTTTCCAAGAAGTAACAGGTTCATTTAGCCAGACACCACTAGTACCCAAGCATTGGAAAACAATTGAAGAACCCTTACCAGCTAACTGACACAGCTTAGTTGTATTTGTTAGCTTAGGGAAGATTGGCTGACCTTTGGGAGGAGGGTGTTGCGGGTTGATTTGACAGACTTTCTTCATTGACTTTGCAATCAGACTTTTTTCTGCATCTGAAATTTGTCGGGAAAACAAAGCAAGTGGTACTAGTTCCTCAGTCAGATACCATAGCTGACCATTTAATCCCTTAAGAGCAATGGATGCTACATCGTGATCATAATTTTTATATTCAATGAGTTCATCAAAAAGATTTAATCGTTGACAGGTGCATCACAGGCGACGAAAGCAAGCAACCAAGGTTTTATATAGTAGAGGCAGTTGAATATGCACATTCTCTCTAGTTTTGCTATCATACATATTTGAATCATACCCAGCTTGATCAGAGAATGCGTACATCTTTGCTGGATACAATACAGATGGCATCCACCTCGCATAGTGTACTGCCACAGGCTTAGCCCACCTCACACCAGTGTTTGAGACGTTTTCCCCAAGAAGTAATAGAGCAACCTCAGCACATTCTCTGTAGTCGCCTCTGGGAAATGGAGGTGAACTGGCTGAATTAAGTGCATCTTTTACATCTTTTAAAAAATCTTTTACCTTAGAAGCTTTGGCTCTCAATTGGCGATTTTTAAATTTTAGTGTTTTTGTTGGTAGTGTTATGTCCAGTTTTGGACAAATATTTAATCTGAAGCTTTTAAACATTTCATTTTCAGGGGACGTTGTACTTCCGAAGAGACTTGTATAGACTGAGCACAAAATGCGTTCGTATAGATGATGTCTACATGCTAGCCACAGTAACTGATTCCCAGTCATTTCTTCTAGGATCTTACACGCTCCGTCTCCATCCAGAATTCGATGCTGTTGTGTCAAAAACCATACCCCGAATATTTTTATCAATATTCCATTCAGAGATAGTTCTCAATACACATTCGGCCTGTGTCTTGCCCTTGCTATTATCTATAATTGGGATTGATAAAATGTTGCCTTCTTTTAAACCCGGAGAACCAGAAACAATGATTGCCATTCTTTCTTCCTTTTTGTCAGTTGTAGTTTTCAATATTAATTTACTGTCCCAGTGAACAATGCAATGCTCTGGAGGATTGAATGATGCCGTAAGTTGTTTTGCACTAGATGCTCTTGTATTTTTACATGAACGTTTAGAAGTAGACTTTGACAGGCTCATGTCATGTATATTTATATTTAATTCTGAGGCAACTGCTACAGCATAAACTGTTATTTGGCTATGCGAGAGATTCAGCCTATCAGCCGTGTCAGAAACCATTTGAGAATCGAAAATGCAAATTCTTTTTTTATGATTTCTTTGAGCCGAAGGTTGAAAGTCGGAATCATTTGATTCATTACTTGATTCATCATTATCTATAGGAATGTCATCATCAGGTGGGATATTCATTTGTTCACCACTGGGTCATGCATCCATGTCTGCTAAGAGTTTTTCTTTTCTCTCTACGTCATGTCGAATTCTTTGGTTTCGTCTTTCTGTCCGAGTTACATAAGACTTATCAAGGCTGGAGACGTACATATTCCGAATAGTTCTTTGATCTTCAAGGAATTTTATATCTTCGCTTTTGTTTCTTGTTGTTCTCATTCTGTCTTTTATTGTTGTTTCAATAGCATCTGCTGCCGATATATCCAATAGCATATCTAATTTTTTACAAAAAATATCCTTTTTATCTTCGAAAGTATTCCTGTTTTTGTGTTTTTTCAGTGTTTCATACTCATTAACTAAAGTCAGAATCTTTTCTTTTGGCCTTCTGCTTTTGGAAATATCTTGCGTTTTAATGCCAGCTAAGTCCCAGAATTTTTTAACTTTATTAAGTACAACTGTTGCAGCCTCTTCTTTATTGTTTATAACCATATCATTTATTTTTAAATGATAGAAATGCTGAAGTGCATCTGATTGGGATGGTAGCTGGAATAGTCCTGTAGGAATCAGTTCATCTTTAAGATTACCAATAATTGGATCATAATTGCTTTTTCTTAACTTTATATTTAATTTCTTAGGAGTAGCCATGATATTCATTTAAAATAAGATTAGAATCAACCATGTGAAAAATGCATCATATACTTTATACATCATTGGATATCTGAAAAACACAAAATATTGGCTTAATCAGCTGTTATAGAATATTTCTATGTATACTATTACGAATAAATAATCAATTTATACACCAAAATGTGCAAAGCTGATTTCTGAATAAATTGATATGCAATATTATGCTTTTATTTAAGATTAAATATGATTAATCTTTAAAAAATGCTTAAAAGATGTCGTTTTTACTCAGTTTTTTACTATGCAAAATAAATTGGGGGTGGGGGGAGGGGTCTGATATTACCGGAACTCCAAAAACTGGTAACCATTTTGTTTCTTGCACCAATGCCCATAACATTAGCATGTTGGACCATTAAAAATTTTAAAAAGTGAAATTATGGACCACTCTTGTGGGCAGCTGGATTTGCTTGTTTCTAAATTACACATAGCGGATACAAGTTGCAGAATTTCCTTATGGCTGAATCCAACGTTCCCCGTGTCCAACATGTGTTTATATCGCGATGGCACTATCCTACTGGTAAGGAGGAAACACTGAATACGTGGCCTAATATAATAATGTTATAATGTTTCAAACCAACAAAGACCCTAGGATCCACTCATGGCTGGTCTACCTAACTGTGTTCGTAATTGTGCATTGTGCATGTCCTCCGTGGTGGCGGAGGGGACCTACAATTTTACGTGGGCTCCGAACCACAAAGCCTTAATTTTACTACCTTAAAATATACCCAATATATCAACATATGTGTCTAATCGATTTTTAAACATGTTTATAGAAGTGCTACTAATTACTTCTACCGGCAAACTATTCCACCTATTTACTATTCTATGCGTAAAAAAGTTTTTAGCAACTGCTGTCTCGAACCTTCTACTTGTCAACTTACACCCGTTATTTCTAGTCCTATTATATTGAGATATTTCGAAAAAGTTATCTCTATCTACGTTATCGAACCCATTCATAATTTTGAAAACCTGGATTAGATCACCCCTTAGCCTCCTAGTCTCGAGTGTAGTCAATTTTAACTCCTTAAGCCTATCCTCGTACGACTTTGACCTAAGCGACGGAATCATCTTACAATAGTTGCTCGTCTTTGAACTCTTTCGATTTTGTCTATATCTTTGCGCATATGCGGATTCCAAAATTGGATCGCGTACTCCAAATGGGGTCTAACTAATGATTTATAAAGAGGAACCATAATATCGCGCGATTTGTACTCAAAATTCCGAGCTATAAAACCTAACACTTTGTTCGCTTTATTGACCCCTGCTGTACTTTGTTTCGCTACTTTTAAGTCACCAGTGACTATAACTCCTACATCTTTTTCCTGCTTTACGCTTGTTAACTCTTTCCCTGACACACTATATGCAAAATTACGGTTACGCGAACTTATATGTAAAATTTTGCACTTATCGACGTTAAATCTCATTTGCCATGTGAATGACCACTCAACAATTTTATTCAGATCATTCTGGATTTTACCTCTATCTTCGTCATTAATCGCCCTACCACCCAGCTTCGTGTCATCCGCAAACTTTGAAACTGTACTTACTAGGCCGACATCTAAATTGCTAATATATATATATATAAGAAAAAGCAAGGGGCCCAATACAGAACCCTGAGGAACGCCACTCGCTACATTAGCCCAACACGACTCCGCTCCTATCAACGACCACCCTCTGTTTCCTACCTTGCAACCACTCTTCTATCCAATTTATTACTACACCCCTGATTCCATGAGCCTTAGTTTTTTCAATGAGTCTTTTGTGCGGTACAGTGTCAAACGCTTTTTGAAAATCTAAATACACTACATCAACCGCCCGATGACTATCGTAAACATCAACCACGCTTTGAAAAAATTCTAAAAGGTTAGTTAAGCAAGATTTGTTTCGCCTAAAACCGTGCTGCGTATTTCTAAGTTATGCAATTCTAAGTGTTCGACTATACGATCCCTAATTATTGATTCTAGTAGCTTATCTACAACAGACGTTAAACTGATTGGCCTATAATTTCCCGCCACACCTTTATCGCCTTTCTTAAAGATAGGTGTTACGTTTGCTAACTTGAAATTATCTAGTACGCACCCCTCAGAAATAGACGCATTAAAAATCTTTGTTAGCGGCACAACAATGCTATCTTTTAATTCTTTTAGTTGTACGGGATATATGGAATCCGGCCCCGGTGATTTACGCGTTTTCATATTATCAATGTAGCGCATTACCGCCCCTTCACTAACCACAATATTATCCAAAATATTACCATTATCAAAAGGTATTATGTCTATGACCGTAGGGATATTCGGTACATCTTCTATAGTAAAAACTGACGTAAAGAATTCGTTTAGCAAGGTAGCCATTTCCTTGTTTTCAGAAACTAGATCTCCGTTAACATTTTTCAACGGCCCCAGGACACTTTTAACTGGATTTCTATTGTTGACGTATTGAAAGAATCGCTTGGGGTTTTCTTTACCGTCATGAGCTATGGAGATTTCAAATTCGCGCTTGGACTTTTTTATTACACTTTTCGCTTCACGCCTTAGAGATATGTAGTTGTTTCGTAACCACAAATTGTCTTTATCGCACTTATGTGGCCTATAAGCCCTATCTCTACTCTTTATAATGTCTCCTACTCTCCCTGCATTGTATCGTAATTCACGTTGGCGCAATTAAAGTCACCCATAACTAAAGCCTGCTCACTACCTATTATTCTCTTTAGTTCACGATATAACGCTTCGTCCGTATCAGCTGTTTGATTAGGAGGCCTATATATAACCGCAACAACAAGTTTGAAATCGTTCAATTTAATTTCTGCTATAGTCGAATCTATCGGTTCTAGAATTGCGTGCTTTACTTCTATAACGTTCGCAATATTATCTTTGATATACAACATAACACCACCTCCTCGCCTACCTATTCTGTTTTTAACAAAAAGTCTGCAACCTCTAATTTGATACTCCCCTACAAAGTCACGTGTTTCAGTGCTAAGCCACGATTCATTTATCGCAATTAAATCATAGTCGTTACAAGCAATTAAAGAAAAAAATTCGTTTATTTTATTTCGTAAGCTATGAGCATTTAAGGATAGAACCTTCAAATTGTTTGTAATTGCGACACCTTCGCTGGGTCCGTTCGAGTTACGGCAGCCTGAAAAGAAGAGACAGTATTATGAAATAGTCTTCCTAAACGCGCAGCTCCAACGTCATTAAGATGAAGTCCATCTCCGAGGAACAAGTCCCTCCTGCCGTAGAAACTGTTCCAAAAATTTGCAAAATGCACTCCTTCCTGTTGGCAAAGAGACTTTAGGTTATTGTTAATATAGGTCGCCTTGCTGTAGAAATCGTTACGTTGGATAATCCAAGGAAGTATACCTGTTAAAACAATCTTATTAGTTTTTTCTTTTAGTCGCTCTCGTAATTCCCTGTACCCAGCCAGCAGTTCTTCCAATCTAGAATTTAAAACGTTATTAGTACCGACATGAATAACATACGTTGTGTCCTCGGCGGTACCGTCTGTAAAATGGTCAACACTATTAGTTATATCCTCCACCCTTGCACCAGGGTAGCAGTATCGGCACCTACGACGAGGGTTTCTCCCACAAAATTCCTCGAGCTCCCTCGAACAATGAAATCGCCAACGAGTCGTATTTCCGGTTCATCAGCATCTTCGAAACCTAAAACAGAAAACTTATTGTTTGTTATTACTGGTAGACAAGTCTTAGGTTTTCTCAATAGGGCTCTATTACGCACTCGAACGAAGGGTTGGGAGCTATGGGAAGAGAGGGAGCTATTAGTACTATTTATATTATTAGTAGAAACTGAGGCAGGAGGGGTCGAAACTGGAGTCTCAAGGGATTCTAATTTTGCCGTCAGGAGCATCACGCTTTCTTCAAGCCTCACTCTGGCCTCTCTCTCTCGTTTTAACTTGTTTCTCAGGACTTCCATGCTTGAGCACCACCTGCAAACTAACTGTTCATTATTATTAGCCATTGTAAACGCGTAAGCGGCAAATTTCTCTTCACAGCGACTGCAAGTACTTGACGGGGGTGCTATGCTCTTAATTAGTTAAAAAACAAAAAACAAAAAGCAAAAAACTAATAAATTACAACGTAGGTCTACCGCGTGCTTATTGTGCCGTCACCTGCGCAAACCCGCAAAAATATTCTTGAAACGCAGAAACAGGTTCTTGTAACACAAATTTATACTAAATGAATATATAATTAAGCTACCGACGAAAGATCTGTAAAAGAAAAAGTATTATATAACTTATCTGTCCGCTATTCGACCGACTTTTTTCCTTTTTCTCCCACGGTGGGTGACCACACTCTACTTGATCCCCCGAAGGAAGGGAAAAAGAACCTTATGAAACCTCGTTTCCTGATAGATTTGAAAAACAAAAAAGGCAAACCAAGGGAATTTCAACCTTATGAAACCTCGCTTAGTAATAGATTCGGGAAAAAAACAAGGCAAGCCACGTGCACTAGCCTTGGTTTAATCAAATAATATAGTAATGAGTAAAGTCAATAAATGAAATATATTCGTTAATGAATGATTAGTAACACGAAGTAATTTAGTTAAGAATGCACCAAGGAGAGCCAATCACAATTTGAAGTGTTTTATCAGTGTATACTAAAAATGTGTCTGTCCTATATATATATATATATATATATATATATATATATATATTATATATATATATATATACAGAGTGGCCCAAATATAGGTATAGTTTCATATGTTGATTTTTTTTAAATTCATTTTCCTTTCAGAGTAGATAATAATGGCTGGTAACCTGATTAATGACGAACGGAAGTAGGTGCTGAAACATTATTGGAAATTAGAAAAAGGTGAAACTGTAAGAAGGGAGTGGAATGAAACGTTCGGGACCGCAGCTCCAAGTAGACTGTCAATGAAAGGAAAACGAATTTAAAAAAATCAACATATGAAACTGTATACCTACATTTGAGCAACTATATACTGTATATATATATATATATATATATATATATATATATATATATATATATATATATACAGTGTGCGGCATAAGTCGACTTACCGAGAATAATGTAATCACTTTGTGAAGAATAATATTTATCATTTACTACAGAGATTATTCAAAGTGTCCTCCATCATGTTCAATACATACGTTGCATCTCTGAACCACTGAACAACAAATAGCGCAGCACAGTTCTTTGTTATTATTCAACTTCTTGAACTCTTGGCGTATCAAAGTCTTCGTGTGATCGAAGTCCCGAGGTTTTTGGCCGTAAACTCTATCTTTGATTATACCCCACATTGAATAAACATTGTGATGTGATTATTCAACTTTGATGCGCCAAGAATTCGAGATGTTAAATAATAACAAAGAACTGTGCTGCCCTATTTGTTATTTGTTGTTCAGTTCAAAGATGCAACGTGTGTATTGAAGATGATGGAGGACACTTTGAATAATTTCTGTAGTAAATGATAAATATTACTCTTCAAAAGGTGATTCCATTATTCTCGGTAAACCGACTTATGCCTCACCGTGTGTGTATATATATATAAATAAAACCGTTTCTAATTACATAAAATTAGAAATATCATAAAAGACCAGCAGTGTACGTTAGATCCAAACCATAAACAGATTTTATGAAAAATTTTAACGCTTCGTTTTCTTTAATGGCAGGAAAACCTGAACCACCGCACAACTGCAGAGTAAAACAAGCTACGCTCAGCTCTCTCAGAGTTACTTGTCTTCCAGGAAGTGATGGAGGAGATCCGCAGATTTTTCACCTACAGGTAGTATATACCTTGCTAACTTTGCTGGTTTTGCTTCCTTCTGAGTTGTTAGTTCTGACGAAGGTAAAACTTTTCCCCCCATTAGACTATATATATATATATTATATATATATATATATATATATATATATATGAAATTATTTCACGAAGGTAACACGTGAAAAATATTTATGATGAATAAAACCACGAAGGAAAGGAAACACAAAATGGTGCTCAAGCGCTTTCGTCTAATGACATCCTCAGGAACACTGAAGTACATAAAAAGGTTAAGCCTATATATAGGTTACAGAAAGAAAAAAGAAAAAATAAATAACATACATACACACACACACACACATATATATATATATATATATACATACATATCTATATATACAAATACATACCACATACATACATACATATATATACAATAAACAGAGAAGTAAAAATAATAAAAAATTATAAAAATTAAAAAATTAAAACCTTAAAAGATTACCAGTGAGGCGTACATTACAAAATCTGTAATCTTTTAAGGTTTTAATTTTTAATTTTTTTATAATTTTTTATTATTTTTACTTTGTTTATTGTATATATATGTATGTATGTATGTGTGTATGTATTTGTATATATAGATATGTATGTATATATATATATATATATATATGTATGTGTGTGTGTGTGTGTGTATGTTATTTATTTTTTCTTTTTTTCTTTCTGTAACCTATATATAGGCTTAACCTTTTTATGTACTTCAGTGTTCCTGAGGATGTCATTAGACGAAAGCGCTTGAGCACCATTTTGTGTTTCCTTTCCTTCGTGGTTTTATTCATCATATATATATATATATATATATATATATATATATATATATATATAGTGGACCCCCGCTATCCGAGATTAATGGATTCCAAAAAAACATCTCGGATAGCGGAACCTCGGTTAACGGAACCATACTTTACATGTTATAAGGCTAACTGGTTCCATAAAACTAAAAACTGACCCTTATTACCACAAAATCTAACTTTTAATGAGTTCAATGAGCTCCAACATCTCCCTTAATTCTGCAGCTGAAAGATCTTTCGGTGGCTCATCTGCTTGTTTTTCAGGCTCAGAGTCTTCAGAGACATTCTCTTCATCAAACTGAAGGATTTCTTCTTTTTTCTTCTTCTTCTTCTTCTTCTTCTTCTTCTTCTTCTTTTTAATAAAATCACTAAGAAACACAGAGCGACACTGCTCATTGTACGAATTCTTATCTCAACTGAGCTCGTTCACGTGTCGGATAGTCATCTGGCCCTCGGCGTCGCTTGTGGGCATTCTAGAACAAACATGTGATGTTGGTTGGTATCTCGATCAGCGGGGCAAATCTCGGTTAGCGGATGAATGGTTCTTTATGGAAAATCCCGATCATGCGAAACCTCGGTTATCGAGATCCTCGGATAGCGGAGATCCACCGGTTGCGTATCCGGACAGGAGGGATTCAGGGGTTGGGGGGTTTGCGCCGTTGGGGGCAAACTTTTGCATCACGGGAACCGTTTTTAAACCGACGGTGTGTCCCCTGCGGACGATGTGCTCCGCCCCCTACGGTTTGTGCTCGGCCTCCCTTTCTTACCGGTAAGCAGTTTCTCGCGTCCCCTGGGTCCTTTTTCTTCAGCATTATTTGCGTATGGATATTCTTACTTCTTGTCTTAGAACTCGGGTGGTAAGCGACCAGGCTCCCAGGTCCTCTACCACTGGAAGACCATGTCTTGAGGGTATCGTCCCTCCTCTGGCTGCGGAACACTCACACTCTCCTCTTCCATTACCGACCCCAGCCTGTACCTTGAACATGCCTTTAGACACACCCTCTAGAGCAGGGGTCCACCCCAGTCTCCCCAGCCGCCTTCGTACAAGTCAACAAGTTCCACCAAAGACTAGCCTCCAAAACTAGGCCTCTTGCTCTCCCCGTATGCCCCCCTTCGCTTGCCGTCGACCCGCCTCCCCACGTAGAGAGCCCCGCGGCGGACGAAGAAGTCGGCGTTCACGTCAATCCTATCGACTGTTGGATGTCCCAGTCCACCTCGAATCTACAGCTTCCGTATCACTTCCCAGGATCCACAAATTCCTAGTGATCCGGCCTACCTCTGGGTTCCTTCCGACCAACTCCGAACGGACGTTTCAAGCGATCCGAGTACGCAGCGGTTCCAGCCGTTATGATGTACGACCACAGAGGGATGGTTCCCTCCTCATAAAGTCACGTTCAGCTGCGGAGACGAAAGCCCTACTTTCCCTCACTGAGGTCCTTGGATGCTTGGTGTCCGTTTCCCCTTACCATCACCTGAACCAGAGTCAGGGCACTATCTACGCTACCCACCTATTGTCGATCCCAGTGAATGAGTTACAAGATCTCACACCCCAGGGAATCATCAAGGTTCATCGATTCACGTCTCGTCAAGGAGCTACCTCCTCCCCAACCCCGCGCCTCCTTCTCACTTTTAACACCGTAGTCCCTCCCGGTCGTATCGTGTGGGACGTGGAAGACTGCGCGTCATGCGAGTTCTCTGTCTACCCATGCATACCAGACCCCACCCGTTGCTTTAAATGCAATAAGTTCGGGCACGTCAGTTCGGTCTGCCGACAGCCACAACAACTGTGCGTATGTTGCGGGGAAATCGCCCACCCAGAACGGTGTTTCAACTCGCCTAAATGTTCAAACTTCGCCGGCGCACATCCCTCTTCGTCCTGTGAATGTAAAACCCCCTTCGAGTACTGCTTCTCCCCCTCCCCGATCGGGCCTCTCGTCGGACCCGACAACCGCTTGTCCCCCTACCATACCTCCCCTTGCGTCTCCTAAACTACAAACTGCCCAGGACTCTGGAATCAGGAATCCCAGGTCCGGTCCCCTAAGAACCTTGCTCTCACCGCACTCTGAGAATACACCCAAACCTAGCGCCCGGGGTAAATCAAAGAGGCGGATACGCAGGAGTGAGTCGCCAGACTCACCGACCCGCCTATGATGACCCTATCGCGGAAATCGCTGCAACTAATCCCCACAGATTCTGACAGTCGTAGCCGACTTACATGAGCCACCACCTTGGGCGAGACCCGGTGCAGATAACGCCACATCCGAGGATCCAGTGGACGTGGCACTGGCACGCCTACATGGTGTGACCAGGGTAACCACGGCCGCACCCTCGAGCTTCATGGATTTATCTTTCCCCCCTGGTGCCATCTTCTCCACCCCTCCAAGAGAACACCCTGGTTCATCTCCCTGTAACCTCACTGTACCTGGCTCCTCTCATCGGCCACCTTGACCTTGTCCTCTCTCTCACCCCCCACCGGTTCTACTGGTACCTCCTATCGTCACCTCGGGTCCGCCGTGAGACCACAGACACAACGGGAGGGGCCAATATGGACAACGGAGTCACTCCTCCTTGACTGAACACAGAACCCTGCCTGGAGGCTCTTTACTGTCTGAGCCCACGATGGCCCCCAAGCTGCCGCGATCCACGTCTCCGGTCCCGTTCGGTCGACTCGGCCCCGCCCGCAGTCTCTAATGGGGTTGACTGACCAGTCGATCCCCTCTTTGGTGAACGGCAGGTAACCCGCCACGCCCCCGACTCACCCTTCGCTTTCATTAACCCAAATTTCCATTCACAATCCAACTCCCTTGCACCCTCACCCTCTCCCCTTTTCCCTCGTCAAACAATGTACCCTCCAAAAGCTCGATCCTACACGAAGGCCTTAATTCTCTGATTGCCTCTTCCCGCCCGGTATGTGTCTGTCTCCAGGAGCTAATCCTGGGGACTAGACCAATGCCCTGCTCCACCGGATATTCTTGCATTACCTCCCCGTTTCCTACCTGCACACGAAGGGGGCTGCCATCCTCGTCCACCGTAAAGTCCACTTTCACAACCTCACTCTCAGATCCCCGTTACAGGTGGTTGCTGCCGGGATTTTCCTGGACAAACAATAAACCGTCTGCTCGATCTACTTTACCCCGACTCCCAAGTCTCCCGCGATGACCTAGTTAAGGTAGTCCAACAACTTCCCAGGCTCTGTCTTCTGGGCAATTTCAGCATTCGCCACCCTCTGTGGGGAGACACGAACTCCACTTTTGTGGCTCCGACCCTGATTGCCCTCATGGACGAGCTCTCCCTCGAATGCCTCAACGACAGCTCTCCCACATTTTATCACGCCACCAGATGCACCCCGTCCTGTATAGATCTGTCGTTTGTCTCGACAGACGGCCTCCTAGACCTCACCTGGCAAGTTCTCCGGGACGACTATGACAATGACCACTTCCCCGTCTGCCTCACACTAAATCGGCCCAACCAGACCATTCGGATACCGGAGAAGTGGATAGCGGTCAGAGCTAATTGGCCTCTTTTCCGAAACAACACTTCCACACGTTGTACAACTGCCCACTTTCTATCCTCCGGCGAGTGCATTGCTTACTTTGAGGAGACAGTTGTCGCAGCTGCAAGCGCCAGCATCCCACGATCTTCCGCCTATCTCCGAGCTCGACGAGTACCCTGGTGGACCCCAGAGTGCACGAAGGTCATTCGCGCCAAGAAGAGGGCTACCTGACGCTTTTATCGCACGTGAACCCCTACCCATCGCCTGGAGATGCAGCGGGCCATTGCTGTTGCTCGCCGTGCGATGAAGAAAGTGCGCCGAGTTACCTAGCGTGCCTTTGTGTCTGGTATTACCCCCTCCAAGCCTTCGTCTACCATCTGGAAGAAGGTACGAAGTGTCGAGAGACGACATACCCCCTCCTGATCCCCAGTCCTCCGAACTAATGACGGACTTCTCTCTGAACCCAGGTCAATGGCGAATCTTCTAGCATCCGTCTTAGCTGCCGTCTCCTCCTCCGTAGACAGCTCCCATGCTTCCGCCCCTAACAAGAGCTTTTTTTCACCATCCCTCGACAACCCATACAATCAGTTGTTTACCATGCGCGAGCTACAGGCGGCACTGGCCTCTAGACGGTCCCCTTCCCCTGGCCCGGACGGTATTCTCTACTTCATGATACAACACATCTATCCTACTATGCAAATGTTCCTATTGGATCTCTACAACCATATATGGATCGAGGACAGTTTCCCCTCTCGATGGAAAGAGGCCATGTAATTCTTATTCCCAAACCAGGCAAAGACCCCCTCGACCCCACAAACTATAGACCAGTCTCACTAACATGCTGCGCCTATAAAATCTTTGAAAACATGGTTGCTACGCGATTCTCCTTTCTCCTCGAAAACAACGACTCCCTCCCGGCTACTCAGTCCGGCTTCAAACAATTCCCTTCTACTACAGACCTCCTGCTCCTTAGCTGAGATATACAGAACGCCTTCAACAGTGGACAGTTCGTCCTGTCCACTTTCTTCGATGTCCAGGACGCCTATGACACCACCCATCGACACATAATCCTTAGTCAGCTCCAGAATTTGGGTTTCGTCGGAGCCCTGCGGACCTTCATCAAGGGCTTCCTCTCCTGCCGGAATTTTAAAGTACGGGTAGGCTCAGTCCTTTCAGACACTTTCGAGCAAGAGGACGTGGTCCCACAGGGAAGCATCCTCAGTGTTCTATGCTTCTCAATCTTCATGAGCACAATATCAAAATGCCTTCTACCCACCGTCCGTTCTTCCATCTATGCGGACGACCTTGCGATATGGTTCGCGGCCGGAAACTGTCTGTCGTCCAACGACAAATTCAGCTCGCCATCCATCGGGTGGATAGGTGGGCGACATTGGTTGGATTCCTCCTGTCCACCTCCAAAATCAAAAGCATGGTCTTTAGCAGGAGAAGATCCACAACCCTTCTTGTCCACTCTGTCACGCCATACGGCGAGCTCCCCGAATTAGTGCCCACCGCGCGGTTCCTGGGCATAATCCCTGACCGACGGCTCAACTGGGTTCCCCTCCCCCTCACTGATGTCTTCCCGACTCTCCGCTCCCACTTCCGTTCCATCTGGCAGCGGGAATGGGACCAGGCTTCACCGGATCAAACTACGACTAGGTTATTGGGCCTCCTCGTTCCTTAGGTCCCGCCATAGAGAACTGATTCTAGCCCGTATCGCTCTAGGACACACACGTATCACACACGGTCACCTTATGGCTAAATCACCAGCCTCGCTCTGCCCCACCTGCCATACCCCAATCACCGTCGTCCACTTCCTGATCGAATGTCCGAACCTGTCTGACCTCCGTTATATGGAGGTGTTTCCCTTTCTTGTTCAGCATACCCATACCTGAGCGACTACAGTCTATACTCGTCGAAGGCCCCCGCTTTTCGACGGAAACGATTTTCTCTTTCCTCACCCACTCTCATTTACTTCACCGCATCTAAATCCATACCCCTCCTCCCGCATATCCAATAACCGAACCTTCTCACTCTAGTCCACTACCCCCACTCCAGCGACACCGCCCACCCACTGTCTCGCCGAGATATGTACACCTTTCCTAGGTACGAATCGGCGGTTAAGCAAAGAAGAAGAAAAAATTTAACCAAATCCATCAAATCATCCATCAGAGATCATTCTTTTATAAACAGTCATCCATTATCATACAATTCCTTTTGTGCATTTAACATATTAAACAACAACAGTCTTATAGACCTTCACATACCACAATCATTACTGTTATTTCATAAAAAAATTACATTTATTGATTCATCATATAAGTTATCAAGAGCCAAGTGATTTCAGTTATAAAACAACACCGAAAAAGATTTTAATTTACAGCATTTTCAGATTGAACAGAAATTTTTTTTAAAACACTATATTGACTAGACATGAAATAAATACATAATTCATTTGTTATTAACATTATTATTATTGAAATTTTGTTACTTTTTTAAAAAACTTTAGCATTATTCCGTTTGAAAATGTATGCAATCAGTAAGTTTAAAAAAAAAAAAAATTACTTGTATAAACCAAAAATGGTAATTAAAAGACTGACGAGTTTCGGATTGCTTAACTCCGTAACAGCGGAAGGGACCTACAACTTTACGTGAGATCCGAGCCACGGGTCACTACATCATCTGAACGCGGAAGACGGTCACCTATTCATATACTACCCAGACCTAATATCGCTCATCTTCGTTGATACAACCAGAGGCGGTATTGCGACATCGCTACGAATGTAACCTATGATTAGAACAGGTCCCGAAACGTTTCATAATAATTAAATCGAGGAAATTCAAAGTTAAAATTGTTTAACGTTCACGTTCTCCTCTTTATAATACTATATATATATATATATATATATATATATATATATGAAACAGTCTTGTTCCTTGGGAAACGCACACGCATTATAGAAAGAAAGACCAAGACGACAGCAAACATCATTTTAATTCCACAAACGTTTCGGACGTACATACATCTTACATCGTTAGTGCTAAAAGACAATATTCATTTACATTAAAATACAATACACATAATTCAGATCACTATTTACTGAAATTATAACCTTTTATTTTATAATATTGCAAATAGTGAGGTGAATAATCTGTATTGTACAGTATCTCTGTTCAGTTTCTTGATTACTAATTTTTAAATTTTTAAACGTATCTTTAATGAAAGTGAATATGTATTGTCTTTTAGCACTGAGGATGAGAGACGTACTTCCGAAACGTTTTGTGGAAATAAATTGATGTTTCCTATCGCCTTGGCCTTTCTTTTTATAATGTATATATTAGTGATGTACGATTCCAGAAGTTAGCTGATGCCGATGCCATGAAAAAGTGCTAATGCCGATGCCGATTCTTTACCTATATTTTAGAAAATCAATTCCCTTCATAAATTTTACTAATCTAATATGAAAACTGAAAGTTTTCATATTTTTACATTTCAAATTTGTCTAAATGCTTTTCCTTAGCTCACTCCACAATATACAGCACCAGAATTTGTTACTCGTATACCGTAGCTAAAATGATGCTAAAAAGTTTTATTACTCAGCAAAATGATAAAATATTTTTATTTTGCAATAGTTTCATAAATTGACTACCAATATTTAAAGTAATTGTTTTTCCTTATATTGAAGGTATTTTCTTTCTTGAACAATGTCAATAACAACAAAATTTTTCATGAAAATTTCAAGTCCCTCGTGGACAATTTGAATAAAACATTTGGGATCACCTGAAGATCAGGGCCCCCAGCCTTTTTTAGTTATCTTTATAAGGCTAACTAACGAAAATATCACGACCTAACTTAACCAATCGTCAAGGGCGTACAGTTGACCTAATGACTGGTTAGGTTATGTCGTGATATTTTCGTTAGTTAGCCTTATGAGGCTAACTAAAGAAGGCTGGGGGCCCTGATCTTCAGGTGATCCAAAATTTGGATATATAATTTGGGTTTATAAAATTATTAAAGTACTTAAAATAAAGTCAACATAATAAGATGGTTTAATATATAAATATTAAAGTACAACTTAATATAGAATTATTACTATAGAGTAGATTACAATAGTTTATAATATTTAGAGATTAGCTAGATACAGAAAATGTAAATTTATGGCAACTTAACTTATTAAGTTTTGCCTTTTTCGTGAATGTAAATTAGTTTTATACGAGTATAATTATGAAATTATGTTTATATATATAATTACACTTAGAAATGATTATAAATTTTCATCAATAGTTTTTTGTTTTGTAATTCAAATTTTAAAATTTCAAAGAATCGGTTATGGAATCGGCTAAATTTGGCAGATGCCGATGTCCATAAAATGGCCGATTCTGTGGTTCCGATGCCGATTAATGGGTACACCACTAGTATATATATATATATATATATATATATACCTTACCTTATGAACCTTATGTTGTTTCGTGTGTTGGTCTCTCTTCGCACGGAGGTGGCGGAGCGAGTTACTTTCTTGCGCTCTCCACCGTACATAGCCAGGCACGCCCGGCTCATCTGGTACTGTCCTGAGCCAGGCATCCAGTCTTTTCTTGAAGACTTCAACTTTGACCCCCGTTACATTTCTGAGGTCCTTAGGAAGCTGGTTGAAAAGTCTTGGCCCCCTGACAACCAAGCTATTTTCCTTCAGGGTTGAGGAGGTCCCTTGTCGTGCTTTTAATTTGGGAACACTACACATTCTGCCTTTCCTATTTTCCAGTGTTGTTTGAATGGTAATTGGGTTTAGTTTTAGGTTGAGTTTAGTTGAGTTCTTTGCAGCCATCAATCTTGGCTGTGAAATGCCTTTGCGTTTCTTCTAGGTTATTAGTTTCTTCCTTTTTATATGGGGACGTCAAAACTGAGCAGTATTCAAGTTTTGGTATAATCAGTGTTTTTAGCAGGGGAATCATTACTGTCCTGTCCCTTCTCTCGAACGTTCTTAGAACCTGTCCGGCGACTCTTTTTGCTTTATTTATCGCTATCTGATTTTGTGTTTCGAATTTCGCATCATCTGTCATTATTATCCCGAGATCAATCGCTTTCATGCTTCTCTGAATTTCCTGTCTATCTGGAGCATAATATGCAGTCTGTTTAAGTTCTTCTTTTCTACCATATCTCAAGTTGAAATTTCTCGGCGTTGAATGACATGTTGTTGTCTTCTGACCATTTGTATATTTTGTTCGTGTCCCTCTGCAAGGCCTCCACGTCATGTACATCGCTGATTTTTCTGCTGATCTTTGTATCGTCTGCAAAGGATGTTACTATACTATTGCTGTTTACTCCGCTGTCTATGTCTGTTAGCATGATTTATATATATATATATATATATATATATATATATATATATATTATTATATATATGCAGGAAAGAGGGTTCAAGTGCGAACGCCCACAAAAGTACCTCCCCATAGAAGAAGAAAGACAAAAATCAGGGTTTTGGAGATGTCTAGACACTGCGTTTGAAAGATTAGAGGTCATAGACAAAAGAAAAGATGGATTGAGGAAGATTGTTCAGGAGTTGACCGGTTGAGTAGATGAAGGACTGGAAATACCGAGTAACCCTTGTGTTAGAGAGTTGGGCAGAAAAGGAATGACATTGTGCTGAAAGTCGGGTACTGCGTGGTCTCCTAAAAGGAGGAGGCATGCAGTTAGAGAATTCAGAAGAGCAGTGTCCGTTATAATAGCGATAGGAGAGAGAGAGAGAGAGATAGAGTTACAAGGAAAAGTAGTACTTCAAAAGGCCTTGCGGCCCATACCGACGAGGTACCAATGGCAACGGGTACCAGGGAAAAATTCTGTTACCCTCAAATAGTGTGCAAGATTCGGTCTAACCTTTTCTTGAACAGATCCACAGAAGAACTGTTCACAACTTCTGAAGGTAGCCTGTTCCACGTGTCACAGATCTTATAGGTAAAGTAATTCCCACACACACTAGTCCCAAACCGTTTCAAATCCAACTTCCAACCATTGTTGCGAGTTGGGTTATCATTTAAACTAAACATGCTTCTAAAATCGACATCGTTGAACCCGCGTAAGAATTTGAAAACCTCGATGAGTTGACCGCGCAGCCTCCGAGTTTCCAGCGAAAACAAATTCAGGGCGCGTAAGCGTCGATTGTAGCCCATATGCCTAACGGAAGGGATTAACTTTGTGGCCCTCGCCCGGACTCGCTCCAGCCTCTCAATATCTTTCCTGAGGGTGGGCGACCAGAACTGCACAACATACTCCAGGTGCGGCCGAACCAGAGAATTGTACAGAGAGAGCACAATTTCCTTGTTCCGAAATCGGAATTGCCTCCTGATATAACCCAACAGCTTCTGGGCTTTCTTTTCCACCTCTACGCCCCGTTTCGTAAATTTAAGGCCGCTGCTAATTAGCACACCCAAGTCCTTTTCCAAATCAGTGGCCTCGATATTACTCCCCAACATGGAGTAGTCCGACTTGGGATTGGTTTAGCCAATGTGCATCACCTTGCATTTACCCAAGTGAAACGGCATTTGCCATTTTTCGGACCACTCTCCTATCCTACGTAGGTCCGCACGCAGTTGCTCGATCTCTTCGGGCGTCCCAACATTGGCCCCAAGCTTGGTGTCATCAGCGAATTTGGCGATCCGACTGACGATGCCACCGTCGATATCATTTATGTAAATGATGAACAACAGTGGCCCAAAATCGGAACCCTGACGAACCCCGCTAGTGACCGAGGCCCAACCCGAACTAGCCCTTTAATTACAACCCTCTGCCGCCTATTCTTCAGCCAGTTTTCAATCCACCTACCTACTTCCCCACCGATACCCAGCGCGCGCACTTTGACCATTAGCCGTCGGTGAGGTACCTTATCAAAGGCTTTCTGAAAGTCGAGATAAAGTATATCAATCGCCCTACTCTTATCATACTCACTCAACATGACGAGAGAGAGAGAGAGAGAGAGAGAGAGAGAGAGAGAGAGAGAGAGAGAGAGAGAGAGAGAGAGAGAGAGAGAGAATGAAGATGGTCAGTAAGACAGGGGAATTGATGAGTCGAAAGGCCTTTGATTTCATCTAGTCAAATAGAGCTGTGGGGGTTGAGCCGGTACAGCACACTTAACCTCTTGGAAGCCGTTTTGGAAAGAGAGCATGTGTGATTTTTCCAAGAAAGATCACGAGAAAAGAAAACGCCAAGAATGTTAAGAGAAGATGAAGGATTGAGTTGTGTGGAAGATTGTGACGAGTAGACAAATGAAGGAACTGAGTTTTTGAGGCATTAAAAACCATAAGGTTTTCTCTGCCCCAATCAGAGATAGCAAAAAGATCAAAGGTCAGGTGCTCCATAGCCGTACTACGCGAATTATGGAGTGACTTTTCAGAAGGATGCTTTGGGAAGCGGGTGGAGAATTGAAGAGTGGAGTCATCGGCATAGGAGTGAATAGAACAGGAAATGCGAATTAAAAGATCGTTAATAAATAAAAGAAAAAGAGTGGGTGACAGGACAGAACCCTGAGGAACACCACTGTTGATAGCTTTAGGAGAAGAACAGTGGCCATCTACAACCGCAGTTATAGATCGGCCAGAAAAGAAATTAGAGATGAAGGCGCAGATAGAAGGATAGAAACCGAACGAGGGAAGTTTGGAAATTAAAGATTTGTACCAGACTCTATCAAGAGCGTTTGATATGTCTAGAGCAATAGGAAAAGTTTCACCGAAATCCCGAAAGGAGGATGACCAAGAGTCAGAGAGATATGCAAGAAGATCGCCAGTAGAGCGTCTCTTGCGGAACCAATACTGACGATCTGAAAGAAGATTGTGAGAAGAGAGGTGTTCAATAATCTTAATATTAAGGATAGATTCAAAAACTTTAGAAAGGCAAGAAATGAAAGCAGTTGGACGATAGTTGAAGGTTTGAGAGCGGTCACCCTTCTTTGGGACAGGCTGAATAAAAGCGAACTTCCAGCAGGAAGGAAAAGTACCACATGAGAGACAGACGAAAGAGTTTGCCTGGGCGTGGTGTCAGCACAGAAGCACAGTTCATAAGAACAACGGGAGGAGCACCATCAGGACCGTACGGATTCCTAGAATTGAGACCAGATATGGCAGAAAAAACATCTTTGGAAGAGATTCTAATTTCAGCATAATAAAGTCAGAGGGGTTAGGAGATGAAGGAACAGCACCGGAATCGTCCATGGTTGAGTTGTACACGAAAGTTTGAGCGAAGAGTTCAGCTTTATCAGGAGAAGAGACGGCAACTGTGCCGTCGGAATGGATAGAAGAGGTTCTTAGCTAGATACCAGAAAGAGTGAGAAGACTTATAATTGGATAAATTTTCACATTTTTGCCGTATGAAGGAATTTTTGGCGAGTCGAAGAACAGATTTTTGCACGATTCCAGCCAGAAATATAAGCTGAGTGAGAGTGAAGAGTTAGATAGCGACGGTACCTTCTGAAAGCCTCTGTTGCGGATAGCATTAGAACAAGTTAAGTTAAACCAAGGTTTTTTTGGGATTAGAAGTAGGAATAGAATATGGAATGTATGCCTCCATGCTCTCTCTCTCTCTCTCTCTCTCTCTCTATATATATATAATATATATATATATATATATATATATATAACCCACAAGGAGAACAAAAATGATACCTAGGCCTTTCGTGTATTCAGAAGTACACCTCGTCAGGGAATACATGCTAAAAGTTCCGTGAGTCTGTCTCTCTTCACACAAAAGTCAAGCTGGTGGACCCACCTCTAGGTCTGGCCTGATGGAGGAGCAAGTTGCTTTCTTGCGATATCCATTGCATATAGCTGGCACACCCGCTTCATCTGATACCGCCCTGGGCCAGGCATCTAATCTTCATTTGAAGATTTCAACTTTAACCCTTGTAACATTCCTGACGTCCTCTGGAAACTGGTTAAAAACGCTTAGTCCCTGCCAACCAAGCTATTTTTCTTCAGTGTTCAGGGCGTCCTTTGTAAGGCCTTTAGTTTGGGAACACTACCCATTCTACGTTTCTTATTTTCCAGTGTTGTTTGGATGTTAATTGGGTTTAGTTTGAGGTAGGGTACCAGTTTTTTTTATCATTTTCCACTTGTAAATTATGGTGTATCTCCCTCTTCTTCTTTCCAATGAACACAGATTTAATTTACGTAAACTTTCCCAGTACCTGAGTTCTTTGCGGCCATCAATCTTGGCTGTGAAATTACTTTCAACTTCTTCTAATTTATTAATTTCTTTTTTGAATAGGGACGTCAAGACTAAGCTGTATTCAAGATTTGGTATGATCAGTGTTTTCAGCAGGGGGATCATTGTGTTATCAGGTTCTCAGTAGCTGTCCCGTAACACCTTTTGCTTTGTTTATCGCTATTTGATTCTGTGTTTCAAATTTTGCAAATCATTATTACTACTGTGTTTCAAATTTTGCAATCATTATTATCACTAAATCTTTTGCTTCCGCGCTTCTCTGAATTCCTGCCTATCTGAGGCATAGTATGCTGCCTAAGTTCTTCATTTCTTCCACATCTCAAGGGCTGAAAGTTCTCGGTGTTAAATTTCATGTTATTTTCTCCTAAGCATTTGTATATTCAATTTGTGTCTTTCTGTAGAGTTTACACTTCTTCTGCATTGCCGATTTTTCTGCTGATCTTTGTATTGTTAGCAAATGATGTTACTATACTGTTGCCGTCTACTTCATTATCTATGCCTGTCAATATAATAATGAATAGAGGTAGGGCTAATACTGTTCGTTGTGGAACTCAACTGTATACTGACGATTCTGATGATGATATACCTTGGATTTTTACGGCTTGCTGGCGTTCCCTGAGCAAATTGTAGATCCATTTGCTCACTTTGCCTGTTATTCCCATGTGTTTTATTTTGTGCTATTATGTCTTGATCACCTTATCGAATTCTTTAGCAAAACCGTGTGTATGACATCATAGTTTTCATTACTTACAAGTGCGTCTCTGATATTGTTATAGTATTCTATTAGTTGTGGTGTTCACGATATTCCTTATCGGAATCCGTGTTGGTTCTCATTGAATCTTCCTTGTCTCCAAAAACTCGTATTTTCTACCAGACTATTTTTCAAATATTTTGATGTGATGTTATGTCAGTGACACCGGTCCATAGTTCTTTACTTGAGACCTATCTCCTTCAGTTTATATATAGGGGCAATGTTTGCTCTTTTTACTATGCTCGGTGTTTCCCCTCGTCTCCAGGGATCTTCTTCAGATCCAATAAAGGGATGTAGCTATTTGGTTCTTACAGTTTTTAATCAACAAAGCATTCCATTTGTCTGGGCTTGCAGCTCAATGTGATTTCATTTGTCTAATAGCTTTCGCTATTTCTTCTGCGGTTCAAATTCAAAATCAGTTATACATTCCCCATTTAATTTATCTTCAAAAAAGGTATTTCTGTGAGGTACTGCTTTGTCTCTGAAAGTTGATTCATACTGAGCTCTCAATATTTCAAATATTTCTTTTAGATCATCGGTTAGTTCATTATTTTCTTTCCTTAAGGATGCGAAAGTGCTCCGCGTTTTTGTTTTTCTTTTCGCGAAGCTATAGAAGCATTTTGGGTTATCTTTTATTGTTTTCACCCCTTCTTCCCCTTCTCTCTCTGAGAGACCCTTAATTAGGCCTTGTATTCCCCTGTCTGTACTTACCAATTATACTACCAATTATATTCTGTACAATTAATTAACTTCGTGGCTACTCTCCTTCTCTTGTGGAATAGTGTTCGCTTTTGTCTCTCAAAATAGTTCCTCTTTCCCTTTGGCTGTACTTTCGGAACATATTTTTCTAAGATTTCCAGCGTCTTTTTTTTCCAAGGTTATTAGCATTTCTTCGGTTGTTTTATCCTCTAAGACTGTTTTCCACTCTATTTGTGCCATATGGGATCTGATTTATTTTCAATTTATAGTCATGGAATTTAGATGAAAAATTTCAAATTTGCTTCTTTCTTCAGTGTGAGCATTTTTTTTAGTGCTATCGCCATATTAGTGGATACCTCGATAATGTTGCGGTCTGATATATTTGTTGGTGTTATTTTTATGTCATTAAGTTGGTATTATTCGTGAATACCAGATCCATGCAGTTTGTTTTTCTGGTGTTATCTGTTATCTCCTGTGTTAACATACAATAAATTAATTTGTTAGAGCTATCAACATTTCTGCTTGATCCAGGTCTTCTCTTGTGCCCTCCTTGTCCTGGTGTATATACACTAGGGTTTCTCCTTATATACAGCTTTCTTCAACCCGGGAAATCCCGGGAATTCCCGGAAAAATGAAGCCAATTCACGTGATCCCGGGAAATCCAGGAAATGGTTGTATATTTAAGAGAACGGTAATTTTTTTTATTGTTCAGTGATAAAATACCCTTTTAGAATTGGGACAACCAATTACTTATGCCTAGATGACCACTTTTGCATTGTAATACTTGAATTGAGTTTACCAATCAGCGGTAGCTATTTATTAAACATAATATTTATCATGCTATTCATCTGCAGGGGACAAATAAAAGGCTAAAATATTATATTCCTTTAATTATAATTAAGTACATTTGCAAATAAAAACAGAAAAAGAAAAAGAAACTTCATTCAAGAAAAATAATTTATACATTTTATCTCAACATATTTTATCTTAAAATATTTAGCCAATACAAAAAAATAAAAATAAAATAAACTTCATTAGAAAAAATAATTCCATCCTTTTATCTTAAAATATTTATCTTAAAATATTTAAAGAGTCAATCAACATTTTTAAAATAGCTTCTTAAAAAACATAAACAATCGATACTTCTATCACTAAGACGAGTTCTCAACTTGATAAATAAACCTGCTGCAGAAAAGGCTCTTTCTGATTCAACAGAGGTTGGCGGAATGGTTTTCAGTGCATCAAATAAATTCATGACGTTTGAAGTTCTGTTCCCTATTGTCTCGAATAACTGCAGTTCTTGCTTCAAATGCTTGCTTAAACTCTGAGCAAGATGAGTTGCCTGCAATCGCTAGATAATATACTGAGACTCGGTTCCTTGTATTATACGCAGTGCTAGCGACATTCCCTCGGCCAGTTTTTGGCATACGGGCCCACTTTTAGATTGCTCTAAGTTGCTAATGCTAGTAGGTGTTCATTTAAGAAAGCAGAAAAGTAAAATAAAATGTGGTAAATATTATGCAGTTTTCTTTAATTCTACCCAAGAGCCTTCTAATAACAAAAGCAAAAAACAAATAAATCAATAAAAAATAAATTAAGTAATTTTAAAATTTCGGGATTTCCTGGGATATTTGGCCAATTCCCGAGATTTTGAAATCCAATAAAAACAGCCGGGATCCCGGGAAAGAAACCCTAATATACACATTTCTTCCAATTTTTTGTATCTTATAAATGGGAACTTAAAATCACCGTAAAGTATTATATTCGGGGATGTGATGGTTCAGGACTTTATTCGGTTTCTGATGTCAGCAGTGGCTTCAGAGAATTTTTTAGTGGGATTGTTCTGAGATCTGAAGCTAACAATTAATATCACGTTAAGTCTTCAATTTTTAATGCTAAGAGTTCCACGTAGCTGTTTCATTATTATAGTCTCTGTCACATGGGTTTCTGTCGTATGTACTCGCATATAGCACATCCACTCTTTTGTCTTTCTGTTCTGTTATACGCAATATATATATATATATATATATATATATATATATATATATATATATATATATATATATATATATATATATATATATATATATATTGATCCAAACGTCACATAACACTTTTGGTATAGAGCAATACCAAATGTGTTTAGTGACTGTTGGATCACGTTCTGTAGTAGCAAATTAAAGGCGAGTTGAAAATATTATAAAGGAAATTTCAGATCTGTTTTTAAGAATCGCCGCGAAACAAAACACGTTTAATTTTATCGGCTCACTCAGTGGACTGACACTACACAATGAAGTGAAACTCTATCAGTCAACTTGTATCGACATGCAGACATGTTTAGCAGTCATAACTCCATGCCTGACATTGTTATAGAAATAAACACCTCGTCCGGATACTTTTGAACAGGCCTCTTTTATATATATATATATATATATATATATATATATATATATATATATATATATATCCTCATCACGAAGAGAAGATGCTATAGAAGTTTCAAGTAAACTTTTAATTAACTGTATTTAACAGTTCCTTGATGCATTCATCAGTAGTGGACCTTTCTATTCAGTTTAAACTTACCTAATTTAGACTCGATCAAGGATAAATGACCGTAATCCTTTCAGTATATATATATATATATATATATATATATATAATTATATATATTATGCGCCTCGGTAGTGTAGTGGTTAGCGTCCCTAATTATGAATCCATCGGCCGCGGGATCGCGACCCGGTTACGGCAGGTGGCGCGCAGCAAAACCCAGTTGTTCATCCTTCCACACAATAAAGAAAGTGGTTGGTAGATAAATGGGTACCCTGGGTAGCCTAGTGGTTAAGACGCTGGGCTGCTGGTGGGGCGTGGTTTGGATTCCACGTTAAACTGTAGGTCTAAGGTGGAGTGGAAAGCTTGATCTTCGTCAGAATGAACAATTTGGGCGGAAGTAAAGCTTAACAAAGGTGTATCTATATATATATATATATATATATATATATAAAATTATATACCCCAACTATTATCTCAGACCACAACATAATCGAGATATCAACTAATATGGTGACAGCATTAAAAGAAAATACTCATCCTGAAGAAAGAAGCAAATTTAAGATTTTTACCCTAAACTCCAAGACTATTAATTGGAAAGAAATCAGAACCCATATGGCACAAATAGAGTGGAAAACAGTCTTAGAGGATAAAACAACCGAAGTAATGCTGATCACCTTGGAAAAAAAAGTCGCTGGAAATCTTAGAAAAATATGTTCCGAAAGTACAACCAAAGGGAAAGAGGAACTATTTTGAGAGGCAAAAGCGAACAATATTCCACAAGAGATACAAATAAAATTAGAAAAAATAGATAGGAAAATACAAGACATAATTAACGGTCATTCGGAGTGAGAGGAGGAAGATGCGATGAGAACAATAAAAGATAACCCAAAATACTTCGATAGCTTCGCGAAAAAACAAAAACGCTGAGCACTATCGCACCCTTAAGGAAAGAAAATAATAATCTAACCGATGATCTAAAAGAAATATGTGAAATATTTGAAGAGAAATTAAATGGAAAATGTATAACTGATTTTGAATTTACCGCACAAGATATAGCGAAAGCTATTGAACAAATGAAATCACATTGAGCTGCAGGTCCGGACAAATGGAATGCCTTGTTGATTAAAAAATCAAGGGCGGAGCTACTGGGGAAGGGGGGAGATCGGCGACATCCGGACCCACCCTCAATTCCTTGCAAGTGCCCTTTTTTCAAGTGTAAGTGTCCTATTTGAATGAGGTGCATGCCTGTGAAAACAAATTTTGTTTTTGTAAATAGATCATGGTTATTTTATTTTATTCAAATTCTATTTTGAGTCTTTATCCGTATACTCGTACATTGTACTTCCAAATTTGTATTGTAATGGTTTTCATAGGTGCCCTGAGAAGGCTACTGGTGCAGCCATATAACTACTTTTATATTCATCTTATTCTGATAGTTCTTTTAATTGGCAAGACATTTGTAATTGTTTGAAATATTTTCTATAATAACTGTTGTACCCAAATTAGATTTTTATTTGGTATCATATTTGAATGAGACTGATCTAATAAAACAATACGATTGAGTTTACACTCGCTCAGTGGTGGTCTATTTTAAGAAATTTTTTTTACTCCTGTGCCCTTTTTATTTTAGGGTGTGCCTTTTTTTTTGGACCCCCCCCCTTACTGAAATGCTTAGATCCGCTCTTGAAAACTGTAAGAACGAAATAGCTACATCCCTTTATTGGATCTAGAGAAGATCCATGGAGACGTAGGGAAATACTGTGCATACTAAAATGAACAAACATTGTTCCTCTATATAAAGGGGGGGAGGACAGGTCTTAAGCAAAGAACTACAGACCGGTGTCACTGATATCACATCTCACAAAATATTTGAAAGCATAATCAGCGAGAAAATATGACTTTTTGGAGACAGAGGGGACTCAATGAGAACCAAGACGGATTCCGATTAGGAAGATCGTGAACTCCACAACTAATAGAACACTATAACAATATCAGAGACGCACTTTGAGCACTGAAAACTAGGATGTCATATACATGGATTTTCCAAAGCATTTGGTAAGTGTGATCATGACATAATAGCACATAAAATGACATACATGGGAATAACAACAAAGGGGGCAAATGGATCTACAACTTTCTCAGGGAAAGCCGTAAAAGTCCAACGTATATCACCATCAGAATCGGCAGTATACAGCCAAGTTCTACAATGAACAGTATTAGCCCTACCCCTATTCATTATCATGCTGACAGGCATAGACAATAAAGTAGACGACACAGTATAGTAACATTCTTTGCTAACAATACAAAGATCAGCAGAAAAATCGGCAATGCAGAAGACGTGAAAACCCTACAGAAGGACACAGTCTGAATATACAAATGGTCAGAAGACCATGAAATTTAACATGAAATTTAACACCGAGATAGAGATGAAATTCAGAGAAACACGAAAGCAAAAGATTTAGTGGTAATAATGACCGATTATGCAAAATTCAGAATCAGATAACGACAAACAAAGCAAAAAGAGTTACGGGACAACTACTGAAAGCCTTGTAAAGAAGGGACGAGAAAGTAATGATTCCCCTGCTGAAAACACTGATCAAGCCAAAACTTGAATACTGCTCAGTCTTGAGTCCTCATATCATACAAAAAAGAAGACATTAATAAACTAGAAGAAGTCGAGAGTAATTACACAGCCAAGATTAATGGCTGGAAAGTACTCAACTGCTGGGAAAGTTTACATAAATTAAATCTGTATTCACTGGAAACAAAAACAGAGAGATGGAGATAGAGATCGCAAGAAAGTAGCTCGCCCCTTCATCAGGCCAGACCTCTTGGTTTGCTACCAGCTTGACCTTCATGTGAAGAAAGACCAACGCACGGAACTTTTACTAGGTTTACACTCCTCTATACTTACGTCGTTTCTATACGTTAATATACTGCGCGGTCATTGCAGTTAAATGTGTGTGTGTAATATATATATATATATATATAATATATATATATATAAATAATGCTATTATGTTATAATTTTTCAGACTAGCAAAGACTCTAGGATCCACTCATGGCTAGTCTACCTAACCGTGTTTGTATATATATATATATGATACACACAGACCGTGCATGGAACAAGGAACTCTTCTGGGATAATTAAATCCACTATAGTCCGAACGGACATGTTATGTGCCTTGAAAAGTGGACGCTCAATTCTGCCACTTGAGGTTTAAGTTTTGGTTTTTGGCCAAAATATAATAGTTACCCTTTTTCTTTGATGTATTCAATCTGACGTGAAGACAGCGAGTCTTTTGCTTATATTGAGGTTCTAAATGTAGCAGGGCTAGGCTGCTTTAAACCCTAGATCCATGCCCCAAAGCTGGATCCTGTCTGCTTTGCAGATAGCTGGTGAGGGAAGCTATATTTATGGGACCTCTTTGCGAGTGGCCCGTTGCCCACGTCGGGCTAGCATCATGAAAAAGAAAAACTATGGTATTTGTCATTTACCATTACTTATTCGGACTATAGGGGATTTAATTATCCCAGAAGAGTTCCTTGTTCCATGCACGGTCTGTGTGTATCATAAAAAACTCAGGGAACCATTCTGAGTTCATTCCCATATTATATATATATACACATTTAACTGCAATGACCGAGCAGTATATTAACGTATAGAAACGACGTAAGTATAGAGGAGTGTTCTGCACACGAGGAAGAGAAATAACAAACAAATGAAAAAATAAGGCACCCGCCCGGGAATCGAACCCAGGATCTTCCGATTGCCGGTCAGACGTGCTAACCACTACACTACGGAGCCACGATAGTCAGAAGTTGTAATTCTCCTACATAGGGCAGAAACCAATGCCTTGAGAGGGCACTCCTCTATACTTACGTCGTTTCTATACATATATATATATATATATACACACACACACACACACACACACACACACACACACACACATATATATATATATATATATATATATATATATATATATATATATACAGGGTGTCCATAAATGATTACCCTGATTAAAGCCAGCTATAACTTTTAAATAAACACTCGTATTCAAACACAGTTTAATCATAAGTAGATAAACATACAAAGTTTTGATACATAGTTAATGAACTTAATAAGCTTCCACATGTGCACCCCTAGTGGCACGTAAAATGTCTAAACGGTATTCACACTCACGCGTGTAACTTCAAACGTTTGTGTAACACCTTGTGCACCATAGACTTCGGTATCTTCAGTTGGCATGAAGCTTGTCTCACCGATTTCCTTGGTGACCGTGTGAAAGCAGTTTGAATGTTTTCCACCGTCCCATCGGAAACTGATGGTCTACCACTGCTCTTTCCCTTTTCCACGTTTCCAGTTTCCAAGAATTTTTTCATCCACGACTTAATTAACTTCAC
This sequence comes from Bathynomus jamesi, assembly GCA_023014485.1. Lineage (NCBI taxonomy): Eukaryota > Metazoa > Arthropoda > Malacostraca > Isopoda > Cirolanidae > Bathynomus > Bathynomus jamesi. The sequence continues at coordinate 199,021 of JAJOZX010002210.1, forward strand.
ATCAGGTGGATTCTTTTCATACTTTGTTCTGAACCTTCGCTGAAAACTGACAGGAGATTTTGTTTCTGCAAGCCACACAACACATTGTGCCTTCTCTGTCACAGACGCCATCTTAACTGAACAGCTACTACAGCGCTCCTAGCGGCGAATGCGGTAGACGAAACACACCAGTACAGAAACTCTATGCGTGTACGAGATCACCTGTAAAAAGAAAACGGATGTAAGATTCGTCATTAAAACATGAGAGCATACTGTTTTCAGGGTAAACATTTATGGACACCCTGATATATATATATATATATATATATATATATATATATATATATATATATATACAGTATATCTCAGTGATGTACCAATACCAAAATTTTGCCGATACTTTGGCCGATACCGATACAGCGGGTACATCACTAATCTACATCATTCCCATCGTCTACCTGTTCAGTTACAAACTCTAAAATGTCTAAGAGATTAGACAAACAAGACCTTTCTGATCTACATCCATGTTGGCAACTTGAAATAAGATTTAAAACTTTCCAAATGCTCTTTAATACTATTCTTTATAATTCTAGTATCTTTCCCACCAGTGATGTTAAAGTAACAATGATGTTAAACTAATTTCCTACCGCCTCTTTAGTACCCTTTTTTGTAAATGGGTACAATATTTGTCTTTTTCAATCTTCAGGTATTTCTGCATAATTAATAGATGTACCAGTAACAAACAAAATAGTGTCTCGGTTAAGCTATCCTCCCCCTCTTTATTAATGGGACCAGCAGCTTCATTTGGTTTCAATGTGTTAATTACTAATTATCCTTCTTTATCTGAATCTTATCAAGAATGCCAGAGTTTAGAGCAGTGGTGCACAAACTTTTTTGATGTGAGGGCCAAGCGAAGAAAATAACTAAATGTATTAGCCTACTTACTTTCCATCTAAGTCATAAATTGGGTCACTTTTATATTCTAACTTTTTCATTGAATTGAAAAGACCCGTGGGGCCACTGAAAAGACCCGTGGGGGACACATTTGGCCCGCGGGCCAGGGTTTGTGCATCACTGGTTTAGAGTAATGGTTCTGAACCGGGGGTACGCGAGGCAATCTTAGGGGGTACGCGACGGGGTCCTGAAAATATAACCCTTTTAATTGTATATACGATTAACAAACGACCACAAGTCACATGGTCATAAAGAGAGTAAAAATCCCCTATGCCTCTCGAAAATCCAGAAAATCCTTTGAAAGAGTTCAAGGGGTACGGAAGAAGAAAAAGGTTCAGAACCGCTCGTTTAGAGAATCTAAACTCTAAAGGATCAAAATTAAATATTTTTATAATTTGAATATTTTTATAAAGTATCAGTGTTATCGGTAGTATCGGCCAGAACTTTACCAATACCGATACATCGGCAAAACAGGCCGCTACCGATACATCGGCAAAACAGGCCGATACCAATACATCGGCAAAACAGGCCGATACCGATATGTCGGTGCATCACTAATATATATATGTGTGAGTGTGAGCGATGTTCGAAACATAACGAACATAAATATGTTAATACTCTGAGACTAAATCTTTATAGTATACATTTGAAGGTGCAGTAGTTTATTTTTTATAATAATTTCGATATATCATATGCCATCTTCAGTTCACAGTTATGGAACTGTAACATGATTTTTATTCATAGGTTTTGCAGGTTTCTCTCGGAAGAAGAGTCGTGGCGGAAGTGACGAATTCAAGCCCTGATTTTTTTGCTGCGAATTTACAACCTAATACGCGGTATCGACTCCTGATCACTGCGGCTAATAGCCGCGGCGAGTCGCATCCAGCGCGTCAGTTGCTCGCGCATACCGCGAAGCTCGGGTCTCCTCGGCAGGAAACGAACGCAGGTGAGAAAATTTTTAATGTCCTCACGTTTTATCACTAGTGTATGTAAACTCCCGTATGAGAGCGCAAAACCATTTCTTCTGGCCCACCTTAATCCCAAAGGATTCTAATGAGTGATTTAATAATTTCTCCGCACATGTCAGCGGGATTCGTTTACTTGAAAACCTTTTTGCAGTCGATCTGAATGATGTAAAAATCGAGATACAAATGGAACTGTAATGTAACAATGTGTTGAAAGACAAATTTAAGGAGGGTGATTTAGCGGAATTTTCGAGGATAAAATATACACGACTGACAGATACATAGTTCCATACAACCATCAGACTCGGTGTTTCGGACCTAGCACCCAATATTGACGAGCTGTCGTCTGACAAAAAGACTCAGTCTTCCCACTAATTCGATAAGTACCGATTTTTATGTGCAGCCCGCCAATGTTGCGTGAATGTGCAATGTTGCCCACTTGAAAATTAAGTTGGGAACCCCTGATCTATACGATTAGTTTATATGTTCAGATTAAGAATGAAAAGGCAACACTTTCGTCGGCAGAAAGATTGACCTCATCAGGCCAGAACATTTATATTTTGTATGTATACTTGCTTGGACATTTTTTCTTGTTTTGTCCTCATTACGCTTAATCCAGACGCAAGTACTTCCTTTCCGTTTCTGAAATAAATTAAATATATTTTAAGTATACTTTACGTTATTGGGTTCAAATGCGTCTTTTTTTTTAAACTCGCTGTTGATATATTATCGCATAGAACAAAAGGGTTATTAAAATTATAATCACTTTGTGTCCACGCCCGAAAAATTTGCGCCATCTTACTAAAGACTGCGTTCGATTCGCCGATATGACAATCGTTCTTATCGATGAATAGAAATTCGGATTAATAAAATTAGAATACATCCTAATTGATATTGTTGAAGTTGTGTTCTTTTAACTTTTCAGTATAATTTTATAAATAAATGAAATATTCGAAAAGAGAACAATTTTTATGCCCTCGCCAAAGAAATTTGGAGGGGCCATTCTGGATTGCATTTGTCCATCCAGTTGTTCGCCATGCATACTTTCGTGTTCGCAAAATTGATGACGCTTCATATTAGTACTCGTATGTATCGTCACAAGACGATGTGTCGCGAGCAAAAAATCCGGTCCTTGCATCAAAGGCCAAGGTCACCCATATAGAGTAAGTGCGGGTACCGATGTCGTTTCGACATGTTCTTGATTATTTAAAATTATATCTAGGACCTCATATATATAAATATGGATGAATTTCACACTTAAGGACATGAAATGAATGACTGATGCAATCCACAAGGAAAATGAACATTATTCTAAGATCTTTCGTGTATTCAGCAGTACACCTCGTCAGGAAATCCCTAATGAGGTGTATTGCTGAATACACGAAAGGCCTTGGAATAATTTTTTCTTTTTTCCTGTGGGTTTGCATTATATATTATATATATATATATATATATATATATATATATTCTTCTTCAGCTCCCAGGTAGGCTAGTCAGCCTGTCAGTGGAGCCATCCTCCTTCGCCACTCCGCCCTGTCCAGCAGCACTCTCGTTTCTTCGAGCTCTTGCATGCTGGGCAAGTCGTATTTTCGCAAGCTCTCCTCCACTTCGTCCCTCCATCTCCTCGGTCTCCCTCGCGGTCTTCTGCCATTCCCTGATCTCCACGCCCAGCACCACCCAGTTCTCCCCTCCTCCATTCTCTCCAAGTGGATATATATATATATATATATATATATACTCGTGACACGACAATTGGGCGCAGGACAAATGAGCGCCGACAATTGAGCGCCAAGACAATTAAACGCAAGACAAAAGAGCGCAAGACAAAAGAGCGCAAGCAAATAAAAACTGGATAAAAGAAACAAAATAAGCTTGAACAAATATTTATTAAGGATGTTAAAACTAATGTAGTTAGGTTAGGTTAGGTTATTGTTTTGCACTCTATTGTCTTGCGCTCATTTGTCTTGCGATTAATTGTCTTGGCGCTCAATTGTCGGTGCTCATTTGTCGGCGCTCATTTGTCCTGCGCTCATAAGTCGGGGTAGCATATATACTGTATATATATATATATATATATTATGCAGGAAGGAGAAGCCAAGGGCAAACGCCCACAAACACTTCCTCCCCATAGAGGAAGAATAGAGCCAAAATCACGGTCCAAGGTTTTCGAGATGCCTGGACACTCTGCGTTTGAAAGATTGGAGTTCACAGACAGGGGGAGTGATGGATTGAGGAAGATTGTTCCAAAGTTGACCGGTTGGGTAAATGAAAGATTGAAAATACTGATTAACCCTTGCATTAGAGAATTTAACAGAAAAGGAATGACATTGAGTCGAAAGTCGGGTACTGCGTGGTCTCCTTAAAGGAGGAGGCATGCAGTTAGAGAATTCAGAAGAGCAGTGTCCGTTATAATAGCGATAGAAAGGAGAGAGTGAGGCAACATTACAGCGAAGAGAGAGAGAGAGAGAGAGAGAGAGAGAGAGAGAGAGAGAGAGAGAGAAGACGGTCACTGGTGAGAAATAAATCCAGAATGTTGAGCCTATCTCTATACCAGTAGGGTGCTGTACAATCTGCTCTAGGTCATTTAGGATACAGAAGTTGTAAACTTGTTCATCAGGAATGTCAGTGAAATGGGAGGAAAGCTAAAGGTGACGGTGAACAATGAAATCTCCTAAAATGGAGATTTCAGCAAAAGGACAGTGGGATACAATGTATTCCACTTTGGAAGTAAGGTAATCAAAGAGTTTTGGATAGTCAGTTGAATTACGAGAAAGGTAGACCGTAGATGTATTTAGTTTGAGATTGGCATGTAAGCCGTAGCCAGAAGGTATAGAATTCGGAGGATTCGAGTTCGGGAATACGAGAACAAGTTAGGTCATTGCGTACATGTACACAATGATCACCTTTGAAATGAAATAGAGTATAGAGAAAGTAGGAGGGTACAGAAAAGGGGTTGCTGTCAATCGTCCCAGACACCTGAGTTTCAGTGAGGAAGAGAAAGTGAGGGGTAGAGGTGGTGTTCAACAGATTGAAAATTTGAGGAAAGACCACGAATGTTGCAGAAGTTTATGAAAAGTGAATCAGGCAGAGGCCTAAGGTATCTCCAATAGGCAGTAGCAGAACCAGCCCTGCCGTCCCGGTCTGAGTTCCAGGTATCGACAGCGGGGGAGCCAGAAGTTGGGGTATTTATGGTCCTCTCCACAGGGGACTGAAGTTCTTGGAAATGTTGCTAATTTTTTTTTTAATTCTGAAAACATTGTGTAATATGTAAAATGCATATATGTGCAATCTTTCTTTTTCTTTTTCTTTTTTCCCTTCTACTCCAGATGGAGAGGATTTTTTACTTCGGGGGTTAAACCTTAACCCTAAGGAATTTTTAGGTACAGCCTAGTACTAGGCGTAAGATAGAGGTGCTGTACCGTAATATCTCCCCTACAACTTCTCCAGATGTCACACTTATGGGCAGTTGGTTCAGGAACTCTACTGTGGATTTCTTTACTGCCCCTGTTGCCCCCACTACTATTGGGATGATCTCAGGTTCCACATTCCACATTCTCCTTATTTCGTGTTTGAGTCTCTGGTATTTTAAGACCTTTTCCCTTTCATAGTTCACCACATTCCAGTCTGCTGGGACTCCTACTTCCACCAAGAGGCACTTGTTTCCCTCCTTCTCTCTCACAACTATGTCTGGTCTGCATCCTGATACCCTGATGTCAGTTGGTATCTCGTGATCATATAGGAGCAGCACTTTGTCATTGTCTTCTATTCCTTGTGGAATATGTTCTCAGTGTTTTTCTGTTTCTAGCCTTATTTCATATTTCTTACACAGCTTGAAGCGGATTAGCTTGGAGACTGCATTGTGTCTGTCTGTGTAGTTTCCTCTGTGCAGGAGTATTTCACACCCCGATAGTATGTGACTCACAGTCTCTGGGCTCTTTGAGCACAATCTGCACATCTCGCTTTCATTTCTGCCCTCAATATGCCTTTTGAACCAGTTTGTCCGTAGTGCCTGGTCTTGTGCTGCCATCACCAGCCGTTCATCTTCTGGTTTCAATGTATGTTTGAGAGCATGCTAGACTGCTCACAGGGTAGATGAGACGCGGAAATAGATCAGTTAAGGAGGACAGTGACAGGAGAAACGGGAGTTCCAGCACTCCTTGTCTTCTGTCTAACGTACCCTCACCCCGGAGTACTTCTCTGGTCGACATTCTGTCTACATTCTGTTCCTTCAATATAATATCCTCTCCTCAACAATCAGGCTGCATTAAAATATGTCATATATATATATATATATATATATATATATATATATATATAGAGAGAGAGAGAGAGAGAGAGAGAGAGAGAGAGAGTTACAAGGAGTTACAAGGACAAGAGGAAGCCTCAAAGACCTTTCGGTCCACTCTGGGAGGTTCCTGTTAATAAACAAGTTTATTTTTCTTTCAACTATCCTAGCAGTAGTAGAAAACTGGATGGAAAAGTAGAAGGCTCTCTCCCCACCCTCCGCTCCCTCCCTGCCAGAGGCAAGTACGGAAAAAGGTTGAAGAAAATACCTTGACCCTGGAAAAGTAGCCAAGGAAATTTTACAGGAAAGTGGAGAATATATAAATAGCTCTATATTTAGCATGCTCACAGAGACACTGTGCAAGCGAACTCCTGCAGAGTTATGTTATGTTTTAGTCTTAAACTATGAGAGTATTCAGTACTTTGTCTGGCCTACTTTTAAACACATTTACACTTTGACTGGAAACAACCTCTCAGTGAAATTGGTTCCAGATATTAACTATTTTATAGGAAAAGAAATTCCCGCGGACAGAGGTCCTAAATATCTTTAGTTCCAGTTTAAACACATTATTTCTTGTCGGATTGGCATTAAGTGCGATAAGTTTCTGTAATCTACCCTGTCTATTCCATTGAGCATCTTGAAGACTTGAATAAGCTGACCCCGCAACCTCCTCGTCTCTAAGGTAAACATATTTAGGCGCTCCAATCTCCGTTGGTAGCTTTGTATTCTCATTGAAGGGATCAATTTTGTAACCCTTGCTTGTACTCTTTCTAACCTTTCTATGTCCTTCCTGAGGGATGGAGACCAAAACTGCGCACAGTATTCCAGTTGAGGTCTGACTAGTGAATTATAAAGAGACATTAGTCTCCTTGTTCCGAAACTGGAACTGTCTTTTAATATAACCTAATATTTTTAAGGCCCTCTTTTTGACTTCTTCACAGTGCTTCGACGGTTTCAGATCTTTGCTGATAGAGACTCCTAAGTCTTTCTCTAGATCGGTCTCAGTCAAGTTCCTTCCCAAGAGAGAGTAATCGGTCTTCGGGTTTTTATAACCTATGTGCATTACCTTACATTTGTCCAAGTTGAATGGCATCTGCCAAGTAGCAGACCATTTGCCCAACCTGTCAAGATCGTTCTGAAGCGTTCTTACGCCCTCTTCAGTACCTACACTACTTCCTAATTTCGTATCGTCTGCAAATTTTGAGATTGTACTTAGAAGCCCGACGTCTATGTCGTTAATATAGATGATAAAAAGTAAAGGACCCAGAACGGAACCCTGTGGGACACCACTGGTGACGGGCGCCCACTCCGAAGCCACTCCATTTATTACCACTCTCTGCTTTCTATCTTTTAACCAATCCTCAATCCAGTTGGAAACGAGCCCGGTGATTCCAAGTCCTTTGATTTTAGCCATCAATCTCGCGTGAGGGACTCTGTCAAGGCTTTTCGAAAGTCGAGATACACTATATCTATTGCCCTACTTGCATCGTACAGTGTATGTATATTATGGAAAAACTCTAACAGGTGTGTCAGACAGGATCTATGTCGCCTAAATCCATGTTGAGAATAAAAAATTAGATTGTTAGATTGAAGGTGATACACAATACGTTTTGTAATGATGGATTCCAACAGTTTGCCGACAACTGATGTTAAACTGATAGAGCGGTAATTACAAGGATTTTCCCTATCACCCTTTTTAAAGATTGGTGTTACATTTGCTAACTTCCAGTCGGTTGGAACTTTCCCTAACTCGATTGATTGTTTGAATATGGTTACTAAGTCGTCAACAACATTGTGGCTAACCTCTTTTAATACCCTTGGAAGAAATAAGTCGGGGCCAGGTGATTTGTATTTGTTCATCTTATCAATTAATTGCTCTACCTCATTTCTCGTAAAACTTAGGTCTCTAAGGGATGGTCATCGTCATATGTAATCCGAGGACTTGGCACTTCTATTGTGTCTTCCTCCGTGAAGACTGTAACGAAGAACTCGTTTAACATATTAGCTATATCTTTATCACCAAATTTCAGTACGCCATTTCTGTCTTTTAGGGGGCTACAGAATTTTTGATAGGCTTTCTGCTATTAACATGGGCAAAAAATTCTTTTGGGTTAACTTTACAGAGTGAGGCAGCTCTAGCTTCTTCACGTTTGGCTGATCTAATTAAGGACTTAACCCTCCTTCGTAGGTTTATATAGTTTTCTGAATTAGTGTGGTTGAAATGCGACTTAAGTAGTTTGTAGGCTCTATTTCTTCCCTTAATAGCACTGCTAATTTCGTTGTTAAACCATTTCGGCGACTTTGTTGACAAGGAAACTATTTTAGTGGGTATAAAAGTGTTCTGTAATATTCTAAATTGATCCCTGTATGAGCTCCAGGTGACATTGACATCCTCATTTATTAGAACTTCAAGTGTGTCTAAACTACTTCGGAAGCTTTCAAAATTTGGTCTCAAGAAATCTATTTCTTTCACGAGTCTTTTCGCCTGTATTAACTGGAACCCTGAGGTCAAACCTAATCAAATTATGATCGCTGTTATTCAAATTTTCACCAATAGTCAGGTTAGAGACTAGATCATCTTCGTTCGTGAATATGAGGTCTAGTTTATTATTACCCCTTGTAGGACCGTCAACCCATTGACTTAATAAGTTATCTGCAAATTCCAACAGTCTTGAGCCCTCAGCATCAGCTGTTTTGTTTTCCCAATTTATATTACCACAATTAAAATCACCAAAAATCAAACTGATCTTATTATTCACTATTGTGCTTAACTGGTTATACAAGTTTATATCCTTATCAACGGGGTAGTGAGGTGGCCTATATACAGTGGTGGGCACCGTTAACCAAAAAGTTAACTTCGTTAACCGCTAATCCGTTAACCAAAAAGTTAACTTCGTTAACCGTTAATCCGTTAATTCGTTAAACATGTAACGGAAGTTACCGATAAACCGTTAACGTTAACTTTTATTATAAAAAAAATGAAAAACACAATATATATATAATTTAATTTTCCCTCTTCTTCTCGTTCTCCATTTTGTCCATGAGATGCATGTTGCCCTTCATGAAAATTAGCATATCAAAGTTTTCATCAGACAGGGATGATCTCTTGGCCCTCAGGATGTCCTTGCCCATAGAGAACAAACGCTCCACTGCAGCACTGGAGGGGATGGCTGTGTTGAACTTGATGAACAAGTCCACCAACACTTGCTCACCCAAGAAGGCAGCATCTGTCAGCAAGTCCTTGGAGTTGGTCTCCAGCCAGGTCTTGACCAAGTTCTGGGCCTTGCCCTTGAGTGACCTGGCTTCTGCTGCTCTCTTTTGTCTGGATGACAGCACTGAAGAAGTCATCCTCCTCCTCCTCCTCGTTGTTGCTGCCTCCACTGTTGCTGCCCACTTCGTTGGACTGCTGCTTCATGGCCTCCTCGACTGTACCCTCCATGCTTTTCCTCACCCTGGCGACCTTGGTGTTGTCATACTTGAAAATAATAGAAACTTTTAAACGTTTATTTATGAATTTTTTGGGTTAACGGACTTGAGTTAACGGAAGTTAAATGTAACGGAAGTTAATTAGTCCGATAATGATTTTCAAAGTTAACTTAAAAGTTAAATCGTTAACGAAAAAGTTAACTTCGTTAATTAACGATTAACGGATTAACGGTTTGTGCCCAGCTTTGCCTATATACTAGAAGTAGATGCACTACTTTATTATTTAGGTTTAGATCAATTCCCAACATTTCATGAGCAGATACGATATTACTGTTTACCGGGTGCAGGAAGTACCGAACATACAAAAGTACACCGCCGCCTTCCCTTCCGTTCCTATCTTTGTGAAACATTTTGTAACCTACCATTTCAAATTCTCCTACAAAATCCCTTGTTTCAGAATGAATCCAGGATTCCGTTATTCCTATGATATCAAAGTTCTCAGTTTTGACTAGCGCTATAAATTCCATTAGTTTGTTTCTAATTGACCTACGTAGCATTGAAGAGCACAGTTTTGAGAGATTTTAAATTGTGATTTTTCCTAACTGGCCTGAGTCGTTTCCCGACGCAGCTGAACCAACTGCTGTTGGAGGGGGACTAACTTCTGTTGGAGGGGACTAACTGCTGTTGGAGGGGGACTAGCTGCTGTTGGAGGGGGACTAGCTGCTGCTGGAGGGGGACTAGCTGCTGTGGGAGTAGGACCGACTGCTGGGGGAGTAGGTTTAACAGTTGGGGGAGCAGGATCAATTGCTGGTTTGGGGGGGTCCTAGTTTAAAAAGATTATACAAATTAATGTTCAGTAAATCACCAAACTTCTTTTTCCCATTCTGATTAAAATGTATCCCGTCCGAACCAAAGTATTCCCCATTTCCGTAGAATATAGGACAAAAATCAACAAACTTTAGGCCTTTTTCATCACATGCGTTTAACTATTTTATTTAGGCTAATGGCTTTACTTAGAGTATAGTCACTAGCACGCATTCGAGGGAGAATCCCTACGACCATACCCATATCTGTCCTATTCCTAACCTTGTCGGTTAGGATCTTGAACTCTTTTACAATGGACTCTGTCTGCTCTCCTGTCCCTCCCAGAAAAACGTCATTGCCACCAACACGTACAATGTTGGGGCAACTCTTATTCTTGATATTAATTTTGACTAATTCCCTATTAATTAGCTGGCTCGTGGCACCTGGAAAACATCGGAGTTTTCTCTTGGTCACGCGTCTTGCTCCGAAAAAGTCCCCTTGATTCCTTACCATAGAATCCCCAATTAAAAAGGATTCATCCTCTTCGTCAGCAAGTAAGTGAAACTTATTTTTGACGGTAATGGGTTCCGAATCCTTATGTTTTGGTTTTGGTTTGGAAGGTCTTTTATTTTTTACCAATTGGAATTCTCGTTCCTCCGTTCTACATTCCGGAATATTCACCGTGTTTCCCAAACGAGCCACGCTTTGTTCTAGATGTTTAACCTTACAGTTTAAATATGCTGATGTGTTTTTAGTCTGATCTTTTCCACTGGATTGGATTTCCAGTGCTACGACCCGAGCTTCAAGCTTTTTGCTAATTCCTTTAGCTCTTTAACTTCCCTTTCGTGGTTTTCTCTAAGTTTACAAAACAAACATATACTGAGGGATGTGATGTCGCTGATATTACCCTCGGGGAAATCGACGCACCAATATTTTAACTTTACATTTAAAGCATTCCGCTTTCAATTTAGCTGGCCCTGTATATTTTCTCTTTTTCTTTTACGATACGTTACTTTAAATAATACAATATGTTACTTTAAATAATACAATGTTACTTTCAAATAATACGATACGTTACGATATGTTACTGTAAATAATACAATAAATATATTACTTTAAAAAATACGATACGTTCCTTTTAAATAATACGATACGTTACTTTTAAATAATAGGATATGTTACTTTAATTAATATAACGGATGGTGAGAGGGGTAATGGTGAGCGCGGAAATAAACACGTGTTACAGACTGGAAACTGAGCTGAATACAGAATTGAATGGAACCTGTGGGCTGCCGTTAGTAACAATGCAGTCTGATATTAATTTAAATAATACAATGCTATTTTAATTAGTATATTGGTTAGTAAGGGAGGAATGGTGAATGCAGAAATACGGAAATAAATAAATACGCGCAAACGAATGGCACGTGTTACAGACCGGAAATGGAATTGAATACGGAACTGAATGGGATCTGTAGGGAGCCGTTTAAACAATGCAGAATGCTGTTACTTTAAATAATATAATATGTTATTTTAATTTATACAACGGATCGTGGGGACGAAGTAGTGAATGCGGGAAATGGACCTGCGAGAGCACATGTTTCAGACCGGAAACGGAAATAGACTTGAATATACAAATCTTACTATGTAACTCGTCTGAAAATGCTGCAATCTGTAACGACCATCTAAAACAATGCAAAATTATTTCAAGTTAACTTCACCAGAGAAACTCAGCCGAAAAACCAGAATTTAAACAATACGGAATTATGTTCGTTAAAACCGGAAAAGGAATAAATTAAGTCTAATTAATAAAAAATTAAGTCTAATTAATAAGCAATAGTGCTTGGTCTAATCTCAATAATAAAGTAAATAAATATAATTATACTTATCTAAAAATTTTTATAAAATCAAACTTTGTCACTTAGTCACTATCTAAAAAAATACTGGAGAGACCACACAGCACGTCCGCCTCCGATGAAGTCTAATGATATATATAACTTATATATATATATATATATATATATATATATATATATATATATATATATATATTATATATATATATATATATATGGATGTGTTTTTTGGAATCATTTTTGTAACTTTTTTTTTTGCCCCCAAAAAAATTCGACCCCGCTGAAAAAAACTTTTAATGTCGGTCAAAAGTAATTTCATTTAAAATATGAGCCCAAAAGTAATCAAACAATACAAACAACCTTCTTTTGCCTTCATATTAACTGTTACTGTGGAATATGAAGAGTAAATTGTTATGATTAATTTTTAATATACGAGGGCCACTGAATATATTTCGCCCCACATTTTTTTTTTCTTTCCAAGTTTCCTTGTAAGTTCTAGAAATTTTGTACACAAGTAGTTACATACCTTTTTTACAAGTTTTTATTTTTCCACATAGTCTCTATCCTTTTCTACGGCTTTCCTCCACCTTGAAACAAGGGCCTTTATTCCTTGCTGGTAAAAGTCCGCTGGGTTCCACTGGAGCCACCTTTCAACCTCCTCAACAACCTTATCGTCACTCTGAAACTTTCTTCCACGAATAGCATCTTTCATTGGCCCAAACAAATGGAAGTCGGAAGGTGCCAGATCCGGGCTGTATAGAGGGTGGGGTAACACAGTTAAACGCATTTTTGTGATGGCCTCTCTTGTTTGCAAACTGTTGTGTGGTCTTGCGTTATCGTGCAAAAGAAGGACGTCTTCCAGTTTTCTCTCCGGTCGAACTCGCTTTATACTCTCTGGAGTCTCTGTAGGATAGCAATATATGCCTCCGAGTTGATTGTTTGTCCTTTCTTCATAATGTCCACCAGAATCACCCCTTTTTCTTGCGTGGGGAGTCTGCGTGATGCCACTCCATGGATTGGCGTTTTGTTTCAGGTTCAAAGTGGTGTACCCAAGTTTCATCTCCAGTCACAATTCGTGAAAGGAAGTCATCCCCTTCTGTCTCGTATCGAACCAACGATTTAGAAGCAATTTCTTTTCTTTGGGCTTTGTGATCTTCAGTCAGTTCGCGAGGAACAAACCCCATGAACACACTTTTGAGTATCCCAGTTGCTGAATTATCGTATTCACACTTCTTTCACTAATTCCTAGCTCCAGTGAGAGCTCCTTGTATGTGACGCACCGATTTGATCGAATGATGCTGTTAGCACGTTGCACAGTGTGAGATGTCACAGCCGATGTGGGCGACCGCTGCGTGGCTCATCATCAAGGCTGGCTCTCCCTCTTTCCGATGATCTCACACGTTTAGACCAGCGTCCGACTGTGCTTCGATCAACAACAGCATCTCCGTAAACGTTTTGTAGACGTTTGTGAATATTTCCAACTGTTTCCTTCTCTGCGGTTAAGAACTCGATAACAGCTCTCTGTTTACGACGCAAATCAGTGTCAGACGCCATTTTCAAAACTGCGTTAACCATCGGTTTTATACAAGGGCGTTTAAAAGTGGTTTTATACAAGGAAGGGAGGTTCAAACTGGAAAACTCCGGTTATGTGAAGCGCAGAAAGTTCAAACTTACGGCCCAAACGACATTTCAGCCCCATGGCCTATTATTTAGCTAAGAAAAAAGGGTTGGGCAAAATATATTGAGTGTCCCTAGTACATTATCAAGACGCCTAAAATTATATTCAAATGTAATTTAATTAAATGACTAATAAAATACCAACCTCAAAGAGATAAAAATAATGAGCAAAACCCTTCTTCGGCCATATCCTAAGACCATATTAACTCGAATTGATGATCATAAATAGTAATTCGTACTTACGTATTAACGGGGGGCCACCACATATTGATGATTGGTTAGGTTAAGTTGTAATATTTTCGTTAGTTGAAAATTTCTAATACATCATATTTTTTAAATAGCAATATTTTTTTAAATATTTACAATGATTAATACATGTTACACATTAAAAAAATTTGTTTCTAGAGGCCAAAATCTCAAATTTTCATCATGAATAAGCCTAAAAAAATTAATTTTTTTCAGAAAATTGTATAAAAAATATTTTAAAAAATATTGCTATTTAAAAAATATGATGTATTAGAAATTTTCAACTAACGAAAATATTACAACTTAACCTAACCAATCATCAATATGTGGTGGCCCCCCGTTAATACGTAAGTCGTAAGTACCTAGTAATTTTTTACTTTAACGTATAAAGTATTTTATTGTAACCTGATTGTTCCTAACTGTTATAAAAGTAGAAGACCGTTGAAAATAGTAGAGACACTGTGGGCCTAACATTAATTAATATAAAAATTTGTATAATTTTTACACTCACGTTGCATATTTTTCCTTGTTTTTAGGATATTTATGAAGCGTTTCATTGGCTATATACTTAACTGAAAATACTTATTAAACCTATGCTGTAGCAAGCACGTAAATCTAAGTGTAATTAAAAAAAACTATTTTATAAAAAATGTAAACTATACAAACAAAATATATTTTGTTTTCGCAACAAATAACAAGTAATTTATTGACACTATGTATATATTTTCGATATAAATGGATTTTCTATTGGTTAAGCAAAAACCAAAAACACCACACCCTTCCCCCCCAAAAATCCTCGAACAAAAGAAAACGTATATACTCTATACATATATATAACCTTACAACCTTACAAAGGTTCCGCGCGATGATTTCTCATTTCGCGAAGGTCAAGCCTGTCGCCCCTCCTCATATATATATATATATATATATATATATATACTGTATATATATGTGTGTGTGTAAAAATGAACCATAAATAATAGTTCTTGTATCCATTTTAAGAAAAAGTATCCATTTTAAGAAAAGTATCCATTTTAAAAATTCATGTGTTATATGGTTCATGTATTTATATAATCCTGTATATTCTTATATATTTAACTTTATATAATGCCTATACTCATATGTATGTACGTGTGTGTATTCATTTTTACATAAGGACCAAAATCGCCCAACGCGAGTTTGGATAAAATTTTTGATTTGCTTTCTACCTTGCTAAATAATTGGTGACCTGTTGTTTTTTAAAATCTCATAATCATTTTTTTAGATTTCGCTTAATAAGGAATCCTCCTTAAGCTTTGCAATGTTCATATTTTGTATACATTCTCTTTCGTTATAAAAGATGAGATCATGTCTTGCCTAAGCAAAATTGTACATCTTAAACCTTAAAATTTTACTCATATGCATATTTTAGTGTAAAGATGCATAGTCCGATTTCCACTTTTAGTTAACTTGGCAGATCATGATAACATCAGATCTGAAAAGTCGCGGTTTAAGATAAAAATATGGTTTCGTCTTCAAATATTTTGTTTACTCGTTCAAGCCTTACCACAGCTGAAAATTTACTTTATTTTCGAATATTGTACAAAAATAATACAGCCTTTTTAGCATTTAATAATAATGATGTTAGCAGTTTTTGGGTATATAAACCCCAGTAAAAATCTTCCATTGTCATTCAGAAGCTAATTCAGAGGCTGAGCACTACCTGTACATTTTAGCAGTAAATTACAGTAAAAGATAGTTTTTATCTTATCCTTCGAGCCTTGCTCTCTTCAGAAGAACTTAGTCATTAAACTTCCCGGATACGCTATAAGAAGAGTCCGGAACCTTCAGCATTTTTAGTAAGTCTATCAGAGTCCTCCGAGCCACTATAGAAGAACTCGGAGAGTAATATAGAAGAAAACTACTGCAAGTCACACATCCGTTGCTGCCACCTAACTAGAACCCCCGTCGACTTCGAACCATCCTGGGCCATAGACGGAGGGGTTAACAACTGGCGACCCTGCCTTCAGAATGTGCTATCACACTTGAGAAAAGCACACCTTAAACTGAAGCTTGCAAAGTGCAATTTTTTACAATAATCCCTGGTATACCTAGGATTCCTACTCTCGTCCACAGGAATTAAACCTGATCCAGCCAAACCGAAGCCCTGGAAAGGTACCCTGTACCCAAAACCATCGACGACGCCCGTGCATTTATTGGTTTTGTCGGATTCTATCGGAACTTTATCCCCCAATTTTCAAATATTGCTAAACCCATTACTAATTTTCCAGAAAAATTCGAAATTTAACTGGGAATCCGATCACCAACATGCCTTTGAAACTTTAATTAATAAACTAACCTGTCATCCCATTTTACAATATCCTGATTACACAAGACCCTTCATCATAGCCACAGATGCTTCCTCCTATGGACTAGAGCCGTCCTGTTACAGGATAGACGGTGTGGAATTACCCATTGCTTATGCCAGTCAACTTCTCTCTGCACCTCAACGGAATTATTCCACTACGGACCGAGAGGCCCTAGCGGTATATTGGGCTTTGAAAAAATTCCGAAATATCGTCTATGGCTACGATGTAACCATCAAGACTGATCATAAGCCACTCACGTACCTCTTCAAGGACAAGCTACTTGAAGGACGATTGAGTAGATGGGCTCTGTTGATTCAGGACTTTGCAGCAAAAATCGTATACAAACCGGGAAAACTGCAAGTTATTCCAGACGGATTGTCGAGACTCAAGCCCGACGCCCAAGTGAATAAAATAGGAATTCTTCCTGTGTTCGACTACGAGTGTCTGCAATACTCCCAACAACAGGACCAACACACCCAAAACCTTCGGGCGCGCCTGGAACAAAAGGAACCATCGAAGGTAAAAGAACAGTACAACCTCAAAGATGGGCTCGTACATTTCAGGAACGAAGATGGAAATGACCTCGTGGAGATACCAAAGGATCTCGTCGATATAGCCATTGGACTTTGTCACGACTCACCTTTGTATGGACACATGGGGCCGGATCGCACCATCAAGAGTCTTTTGGAGCGATACCACTTTCCCGAGATGAACAGAAAGGTACAAGAATACATCGCCGAATGTCCGTCGTGTTTAAAGCATAAGGGCAACGTACCATCCACAGCTCCGATGCATAAATATCCAGTATGCCAAAGGCCCTGGCAAAGAACTGGAATGGATATACTGGGACCATTTCCCAAAACTCAAAGGGAAATCAGTACATCATTGTGTTTACGGACCACTTCTCGCGTTACAGCGAAGTAGCCGCCATTCCAGACCAGACCTCGGAAACTGTGGCAAGAGCCCTAGTGGAACGCGTCATCCAAAATCATACCACTCCTTCCATCCTAATCTCGGATAACGCCCTTAGTTTCACTTCCAAACTGTTCGAGTCACTCTGTAACATGTGTAAAATTAAAAATACACACATTGTGGCATACCATCCGCAGGCAAACGGCTTAGTGGAAAGGCACAATCGAAAGATCTTGGAAGCCCTGCGCCACGTTGTCGATGCATCCTCCCGTACATGGGATGATTCCCTTCCCATGGTACAAACAGCCATCAACAATGGCTATAATGTGTCCATCGGGGACACCCCTCATTTCGTCCTCTATCACTACGACAAGCGTCTACCTTTTGATTTGCCCGACCAAACCGACCCGGCAGTTCTAACATCTTCCGAAATGGCAGAAGCAAATCAGCAACTAGCTGAACGATCTTTCAAGATTTTTGACATAATCCGCTATGCCCTCGACCAACGAAACCAACAGATGGAGCAAGAGCAACATAGGCGTCATCCCCGTCAACGGACTATAATCGTCGGTATGCGATGTTATCTGAAGAGCGTGAAACCGCCAGGTGCTCATCGCAAATTATACCCAAAATGGGATGGCCCATATAGGATTATGAAAAACCTCGGAAAAAATCGTTATGAAATCCTCGACCTCCGGGATCATTCCAAACTAAAGATCATTCACGCTGACAATTTGAAGATAGCTTCCGAACAACACCTTCCCAAAAAACAGCTGCCAGGCGTTCGAGCCGCCTATCCTTCAAAAGGTCAAGATATTAACAAATCGGGCAGGGATAAAAAAACTGAAGTGGTCACCGCGGGAACCGCTACCCATGACGAAGATTGGTACCTCGTAATACCACCAGTACTCGAGGCAATCTCTGAACAAGAGGAGGCCCCAGAGCCAAGCGTCCCATCGGACCCAGACCCTGGAGAAACCCCTTCGAGAGGATCACTCAGTGGAACTCCACCATCTCCTCCAACTCCACCATCTCCTCTGTCACCACCCTCACCGATTGATGATCGACGCACGGACCCTACATACCGCCCGCAAATGCATCACCCACGTGAACTAGAACCTTCACATAAACGAACCCGCTCAGAATCCGAGCTCAACGGTCGACCCCCATTGCCACCAAAACGAGGCCGACCCCTTCGCCCACAAACACAAGTATCCACACAACCCCCAGCTCCGTATAACCTAAGGCGTAGAAATGAATAAAATTGTCCCCCTTATAATTTTCCAAATTATTTACTCTTGTAGCCCTAGCATTAAAATTTCTACCGGAGTTGTTATAGAAAAACTTGCAGAAGGTAAATTTTTGAAAGGGCACGCAGACCTTTATATAAATTTGCAACCCCCTGCTAGAATTAAAATCAATCTCCTTCAGATACAAACCCAATTAAAAACGTTTGAAAGTAAAGTCCAGAATTCTTTCCAAGGAAAAGATCAGATTAGTCGCGTTCTGTTAGAAAATACCCTCGAAAATATTCAAACTACAGCACGCGCCCTATCAGAAATATTAGCCTTACCATGGATACAAACTGAAACTAAAAATTCAGAAAACTTTAACCAAAGAAGTAAAAGGGGACTGATAGATATAGGAGGGAAACTGTTCAAAGGTTTATTCGGATTAGCAACCGAAGAAGATATTAAAAGAATTGAACTTAAATTGAATCTCTTCGCGCGAAATCGACAATATAATGGACACATGTTAGAACAAACTATTAGGTCATTACACGAAAACAATCGCTTCCTCCACTCCCTTTCGGACAGATTCACATACCTTGAATCCATGTTAGCTCAATACAAAGAACACAAAAGATATCTAGAATTAATAGAGATAATGAACCTACAAGTAACCCTAATCGATAAATACTTACAACGAATAACTACGATTCATTCCAAGGTTTTGCGTGCAACCCAGCTAGCCCATGGAAAAATCACTCTTTCCACCCTAATACCATGGGAAATACTTCAGTCCTTGATTCACACCGCCCAGTCACAATTAAAATTATCACCCATATTCCCACTCAACCACACTAATTACCCTCAATTTCTAGAATACACCTGGACTGTACATGGACCACGCCCCTACACATACCTCATAATTATACCATTTTTCGATGTCCTCACTTATGACGTATATAAATTTCACCCTTTCCCAACACCCTACCAAACAACTCTAATGTCTATCGATTGTATTTACCCACCGTACCACCTTACCTTTTCCTCACCAAAGATCTCAGCTTATTCTATGATGTCAGATAGCGACGTCCGGCATTGCCGATTCCCGCAACCAAATAAACAACTCGTCTGCCCTCCACTCAAACCAGTTATTCTTCCAACTACTAGGTCTTGCTTTATCGACTTAATTCATTCCCCTAAAACCATCCAACTACGAATTGGACCAGACATCTGGGTTTCTTTCGCGAACAGGACTGCCGCTACTCTCGAGTGTCCATCGAATTATTCCCTCATCACAATCCCTATGGTTATTCGGCTACCAATTGGTTGCTCCTTGCGTTCAAAAGCCCTCCAAATATACAACCCGTACAAGGTTACCCTTAATAACTCATACCCATTCCCGTCGCAAATTAAATTTAAACCCGTCATAGAGATCTTAAATCTCTCCATAAAACCTGTAACCATCCTACCCGAACTACATGCCCCTGAATGGAATGATCAATTGAGCCGGTTTAAAATTTCGGATGATAACCAAAATAACCTCTTACAAATACTACAACCGGTAACCATTTTCTCAACATCTGCCGTTAGTATCATTATTGTATGTGCTATTATCCTCGGTATATTTGTGGTGAAAAGATCATTCTGGGAACAAAGAAAACCAAGTGACACGGAACATGAAACTATTTATGCACGACCAAGAGTGCGTACCCAGACCACGTGAACTAGACTTAACCACCCGACTTATGTTGTATATATAAATCTGTATTATAAAACCATAGTTATCATCTAGTTAGCATTAGTTAGGATGTTACATTATTATATTAATATCATTCTAGAGGGAGAGCCCTGTAAAAATGAACCATAAATAATTCCCATATTCCTATATTATCTTATTCTTCATGTAATTCTTGTATTCATTTATATAGTTCTTGTATCCATTTTAAGAAAAAGTATCCATTTTAAAAAAGTATCCATTTTAAAAATTCATGTGTTATATGGTTCATGTATTTATATAATCCTGTATATTCTTATATATTTAACTTTATATAATGCCTATACTCATATGTATGTACGTGTGTGTATTCATTTTTACATAAGGACCAAAATCGCCCAACGCGAGTTTGGATAAAATTTTTGATTTGCTTTCTACTTTGCTAAATAATTGGTGACCTGTTGTTTTTTAAAATCTCATAATCATTTTTTTAGATTTCGCTTAATAAGGAATCCTGCTTAAGCTTTGCAATGTTCATATTTTGTATACATTCTCTTTCGTTATAAAAGATGAGATCATGTCTTGCCTAAGCATTAAAATTGTACATCTTAAACCTTAAAATTTACTCATATGCATATTTTAGTGTAAAGATGCATAGTCCGATTTCCACTTTTAGTTAACTTGGCAGATCATGATAACATCAGATCTGAAAAGTCGCGGTTTAAGATAAAAATATGGTTTCGTCTTCAAATATTTTGTTTACTCGTTCAAGCCTTACCACAGCTAAAAATTTACTTTATTTTCGAATATTGTGCAAAAATAATACAGCCTTTTAGCATTTAATAATAATGATGTTAGCAGTTTTTGGGTATATAAACCCAGTAAAAATCTTCCATTGTCATTCAGAAGCTAATTCAGAGGCTGAGCACTACCTGTACATTTTAGCAGTAAATTACAGTAAAAGATAGTTTTTATCTTATCCTTCGAGCCTTGCTCTCTTCAGAAGAACTTAGTCATTAAACTTTCCGGATACGCTATAAGAAGAGTCCGGAACCTTCAGCATTTTTAGTAAGTCTATCAGAGTCCTCCGAGCCACTATAGAAGAACTCGGAGAGTAATATAGAAGAAAACTACTGCAAGTCACACATCCGTTGCTGCCACCTAACTAGAACCCCCGTCGACTTCGAACCATCCTGGGCCATAGACGGAGGGGTTAACAACTGGCGACCCTGCCTTCAGAATGTGCTATCACACTTGAGAAAAGCACACCTTAAACTGAAGCTTGCAAAGTGCAATTTTTTACAATAATCCCTGGTATACCTAGGATTCCTACTCTCGTCCACAGGAATTAAACCTGATCCAGCCAAACCCGAAGCCCTGGAAAGGTACCCTGTACCCAAAACCATCGACGACGCCCGTGCATTTATTGGTTTTGTCGGATTCTATCGGAACTTTATCCCCCAATTTTCAAATATTGCTAAACCCATTACTAATTTATTCCAGAAAAATTCGAAATTTAACTGGGAATCCGATCACCAACATGTCTTTGAAACTTTAATTAATAAACTAACCTGTCATCCCATTTTACAATATCCTGATTACACAAGACCCTTCATCATAGCCACAGATACTTCCTCCTATGGACTAGCAGCCGTCCTGTTACAGGACATAGACGGTGTGGAATTACCCATTGCTTATGCCAGTCAACTTCTCTCTGCACCTCAACGGAATTATTCCACTACGGACCGAGAGGCCCTAGCGGTATATTGGGCTTTGAAAAAATTCCGAAATATCGTCTATGGCTACGATGTAACCATCAAGACTGATCATAAGCCACTCACGTACCTCTTCAAGGACAAGCTACTTGAAGGACGATTGAGTAGATGGGCTCTGTTGATTCAGGACTTTGCAGCAAAAATCGTATACAAACCGGGAAAACTGCAAGTTATTCCAGACGGATTGTCGAGACTCAAGCCTGACGCCCAAGTGAATAAAATAGGAATTCTTCCTGTGTTCGACTACGAGTGTCTGCAATACTCCCAACAACAGGACCAACACACCGAAAACCTTCGGGCGCGCCTGGAACAAAAGGAACCATCGTAGGTAAAAGAACAGTACAACCTCAAAGATGGGCTCGTACATTTCAGGAACGAAGATGGAAATGACCTCGTGGAGATACCAAAGGATCTCGTCGATATAGCCATTGGACTTTGTCACGACTCACCTTTGTATGGACACATGGGGCCGGATCGCACCATCAAGAGTCTTTTGGAGCGATACCACTTTCCCGAGATGAACAGAAAGGTACAAGAATACATCGCCGAATGTCCGTCGTGTTTAAAGCATAAGGGCAACGTACCATCCACAGCTCCGATGCATAAATATCCAGTATGCCAAAGGCCCTGGCAAAGAACTGAAATGGATATACTGGGACCATTTCCCAAAACGTCAAAGGGAAATCAGTACATCATTGTGTTTACGGACCACTTCTCGCGTTACAGCGAAGTACCCGCCATTCCAGACCAGACCTCGGAAACTGTGGCAAGAGCCCTAGTGGAAAGCGACATCCAAAATCATACTACTCCTTCCATCCTAATCTCGGATAACGCCCTTAGTTTCACTTCCAAACTGTTCGAGTCACTCTGTAACATGTGTAAAATTAAAAATACACACATTGTGGCATACCATCCGCAGGCAAACGGCTTAGTGGAAAGGCACAATCGAAAGATCTTGGAAGCCCTGCGCCACGTTGTCGATGCATCCTCCCGTACATGGGATGATTCCCTTCCCATGGTACAAACAGCCATCAACAATGGCTATAATGTGTCCATCGGGGACACCCCTCATTTCGTCCTCTATCACTGCGACAAGCGTCTACCTTTTGATTTGCCCGACCAAACCGACCCGGCAGTTCTAACATCTTCCGAAATGGTAGAAGCAAATCAGCAACTAGCTGAACGATCTTTCAAGATTTTTGACATAATCCGCTATGCCCTCGACCAACGAAACCAACAGATGGAGCAAGAGCAATATAGGCGTCATCCCCGTCAACGGACTATAATCGTCGGTATGCGATGTTATCTGAAGAACGTGAAACCGCCAGGTGCTCATCGCAAATTATACCCAAAATGGGATGGCCCATATAGGATTATGAAAAACCTCGGAAAAAATCGTTATGAAATCCTCGACCTCCGGGATCATTCCAAACTAAAGATAATTCACGCTGACAATTTGAAGATAGCTTCCGAACAACACCTTCCCAAAAAACAGCTGCCATGCCAGGCGTTCGAGCCGCCTATCCTTCAAAAGGTCAAGATATTAACAAATCGGGCAGGGATAAAAAAACTGAAGTGGTCACCGCGGGAACCGCTACCCATGACGAAGATTGGTACCTCGTAATACCACCAGTACTCGAGGCAATCTCTGAACAAGAGGAGGCCCCAGAGCCAAGCGTCCCATCGGACCCAGACCCTGGAGAAACCCCTTCGAGAGGATCACTCAGTGGAACTCCACCATCTCCTCCAACTCCACCATCTCCTCTGTCACCACCCTCACCGATTGATGATCGACGCACGGACCCTACATACCGCCCGCAAATGCATCACCCACGTGAACTAGAACTTTCACATAAAAAACGAACCCGCTCAGAATCCGAGCTCAACGGTCGACCCCCATTGCCACCAAAACGAGGCCGACCCCTTCGCCCACAAACACAAGTATCCACACAACAACCCCCAGCTCCGTATAACCTAAGGCGTAGAAATGAATAAAATTGTCCCCCTTATAATTTTCCAAATTATTTACTCTTGTAGCCCTAGCATTAAAATTTCTACCGGAGTTGTTATAGAAAAACTTGCAGAAGGTAAATTTTTGAAAGGGCACGCAGACCTTTATATAAATTTGCAACCCCCCTGTAGAATTAAAATCAATCTCCTTCAGATACAAACCCAATTAAAAACGTTTGAAAGTAAAGTCCAGCATTCTTTCTAAGGAAAAGATCAGATTAGTCGCGTTCTGTTAGAAAATACCCTCGAAAATATTCAAACTACAGCACGCGCCCTATCAGAAATATTAGCCTTACCATGGATACAAACTGAAACTAAAAATTCAGAAAACTTTAACCAAAGAAGTAAAAGGGGACTGATAGATATAGGAGGGTAAACTGTTCAAAGGTTTATTCGGATTAGCAACCGAAGAAGATATTAAAAGAATTGAACTTAAATTGAATCTCTTCGCGCGAAATCGACAATATAATGGACACATGTTAGAACAAACTATTAGGTCATTACACGAAAACAATCGCTTCCTCCACTCCCTTTCGGACAGATTCACATACCTTGAATCCATGTTAGCTCAATACAAAGAACACAAAAGATATCTAGAATTAATAGAGATAATGAACCTACAAGTAACCCTAATCGATAAATACTTACAACGAATAACTACGATTCATTCCAAGGTTTTGCGTGCAACCCAGCTAGCCCATGGAAAAATCACTCTTTCCACCCTAATACCATGGGAAATACTTCAGTCCTTGATTCACACCGCCCAGTCACAATTAAAATTATCACCCATATTCCCACTCAACCACACTAATTACCCTCAATTTCTAGAATACACCTGGACTGTACATGGACCACGCCCCTACACATACCTCATAATTATACCATTTTTCGATGTCCTCACTTATGACGTATATAAATTTCACCCTTTCCCAACACCCTACCAAAACAACTCTAATGTCTATCGATTGTATTTACCCACCGTACCACCTTACCTTTTCCTCACCAAAGATCTGTCAGTTTATTCTATGATGTCAGATAGCGACGTCCGGCATTGCCGATTCCCGCAACCAAATAAACAACTTGTCTGCCCTCCACTCAAACCAGTTATTCT
Source organism: Bathynomus jamesi (assembly GCA_023014485.1). NCBI lineage: Eukaryota > Metazoa > Arthropoda > Malacostraca > Isopoda > Cirolanidae > Bathynomus > Bathynomus jamesi. The sequence continues at coordinate 224,309 of JAJOZX010002210.1, forward strand.
TCCAACAACTAGGTCTTGCTTTATCGACTTAATTCATTCCCCTAAAACCATCCAACTACGAATTGGACCAGACATCTGGGTTTCTTTCGCGAACAGGACTGCCGCTACTCTCGAGTGTCCATTGAATTATTCCCTCATCACAATCCCTATGGTTATTCGGCTACCAATTGGTTGCTCCTTGCGTTCAAAAGCCATCCAAATATACAACCCGTACAAGGTTACCCTTAATAACTCATACCCATTCCCGTCGCAAATTAAATTTAAACCTGTCATAGAGATCTTAAATTTCTCCATAAAACCTTTAACACATCCTACCCGAACTACATGCCCCTGAATGGAATGATCAATTGAGCCGGTTTGAAATTTCGGATGATAACCAAAATAACCTCTTACAAATACTACAACCGGTAACCATTTTCTCAACATCTGCCGTTAGTATCATTATTGTATGTGCTATTATCCTCGGTATATTTGTGGTGAAAAGATCATTCTGGGAACAAAGAAAACCAAGTGACACGGAACATGAAACTATTTATGCACGACCAAGAGTGCGTACCCAGACCACGTGAACTAGACTTAACCACCCGACTTATGTTGTATATATAAATCTGTATTATAAAACCCATAGTTATCATCTAGTTAGCATTAGTTAGGATGTTACATTATTATATTAATATCATTCTAGAGGGGAGAGCCCTGTAAAAATGAACCATAAATAATTCCCATATTCCTATATTATCTTATTCTTCATGTAATTCTTGTATTCATTTATATAGTTCTTGTATCCATTTTAAGAAAAAGTATCCATTTTAAGAAAAGTATCCATTTTAAAAATTCATGTGTTATATGGTTCATGTATTTATATAATCCTGTATATTCTTATATATTTAACTTTATATAATGCCTATACTCATATGTATGTACGTGTGTGTATTCATTTTTACATAAGGACCAAAATCGCCCAACGCGAGTTTGGATAAAATTTTTGATTTGCTTTCTACCTTGCTAAATAATTGGTGACCTGTTGTTTTTTAAAATCTCATAATCATTTTTTTAGATTTCGCTTAATAAGGAATCCTCCTTAAGCTTTGCAATGTTCATATTTTGTATACATTCTCTTTCGTTATAAAAGATGAGATCATGTCTTGCCTAAGCATTAAAATTGTACATCTTAAACCTTAAAATTTTACTCATATGCATATTTTAGTGTAAAGATGCATAGTCCGATTTCCACTTTTAGTTAACTTGGCAGATCATGATAACATCAGATCTGAAAAATCGCGGTTTAAGATAAAAATATGGTTTCGTCTTCAAATATTTTGTTTACTCGTTCAAGCCTTACCACAGCTGAAAATTTACTTTATTTTCGAATATTGTACAAAAATAATACAGCCTTTTTAGTATTTAATAATAATGATGTTAGCAGTTTTTGGGTATATAAACCCCAGTAAAAATCTTCCATTGTCATTCAGAAGCTAATTCAGAAGCTGAGCACTACCTGTACATTTTAGCAGTAAATTACAGTAAAAGATAGTTTTTATCTTATCCTTCGAGCCTTGCTCTCTTCAGAAGAACTTAGTCATTAAACTTTCCGGATACGCTATAAGAAGAGTCCGGAACCTTCAGCATTTTTAGTAAGTCTATCAGAGTCCTCCGAGCCACTATAGAAGAACTCGGAGAGTAATATAGAAGAAAACTACTGCAAGTCACACATCCGTTGCTGCCACCTAACTAGAACCCCCGTCGACTTCGAACCATCCCGGGCCATAGATGGAGGGGTTAACATATATATATATATTGCGCGCGCGTGTGGATGTGGGTGTGTGCTGTAAGTTATAACTGAAATTAAAATATTGTATTTCAAAGTTAAATTTTAAAAAATAATTGAATTTTTTAATTTAAAACATGCGCCTCAGTGGTGTATTGGATAATGTTGCTGACTACGAATCCATCGGCCGCCGGAATGAAACCCGGTGACGGCACGCGGCGCGCAACAAAGCCCAGCTGTTTATCCTTCCACACAATAAAAAAAGAATTGGTTGATAGATAAATGGGTACCCTCGGTAGCCTAGTGGTTAAGATTGTGGGATGCTGGTGGGGCGTGGCTCGGATTCCACGTTAAACTGGAGGTTTCGGATGGAGTGAGAAGCTTGAACTTCATTAGAATAAACAATTCGGGCGTCAAAAAACCAAGGTTAACCAAGGTATATTTTTTAAATGTAGGTGAAAGTCAACATTCCTTAATTAAATTTACAAACTCAATTTAAATTTGAATCTTAAAAAAAAGAGTAAAAAATTAAAATTTAAAAATCACTCGAACGGTTTTGTTTTTATTTAGATTTTAAATATGAACTGAAAGGAAATAAATTGTATGTAATAAAAAATTCAAAAATTTTGATTGAAGAGAATTTAATAAAAATATTTGAAAATTTCAAGTTTTACGTTTTTGTATTTTCGGTATTTTGTTTTTCTTAAATTTTTAATTACTTAAATTAAAATACCTTAATGTGGGAAACGATTTTAAAATAATGTTAATAGCATTAATTTTAGCTAAATTTAGTTTCGTTCGTAAGTGATAAAATTATAAAACAAAATTTTTGAGATTATTCATGGCTTCAAATATTCTGAAATGAAGTAGAATTTCCTCCTTATTTTTTGTCTATTTTATTTATTGTTGTGACGGTAAATTTGCGTGCCGAAATCTCTTACGAGAAAAGGAGCAGAAATTTTAGTTTTAATATTTTGTTGTTTAAATCTCTAAAGCAAGGTGGTTTGGGTTATGGTTATTGAAGAATATCAATAGATTTCTGTTACAAGGTTAAAAAAATAAAATAAATAAATAAATAAAAATGTTTCAGATTGTTTAACGTTCGTTCGATTTTTATTTTTGTGTTCTCACGTGAATGGTATAACCCAGGACAACCTTGCGGGAGAGATTTATGGCAAGGTCGAAAAGCGGCCATAGCTACAAAGAGAAGGGAAAACAAGCTGGCCGAGTTCAGATGTAAATTGGTTTGTTTTCTCTTCGCTTCGTGGTTAAACTTTTGTGAGACAGACTTCGAATCCACTTGTTAAATTGGACCATGACGTTGGTCATAAACTTGAGAAACCAAGTGGCTTCGAAGAAAGAACTTTATTTTAAGTTAATTTTAAGGAAAAGGAGGAGCTTGGTTTTTGGAAGGGAATGTCAATGTCCAATCAAAGGACAATGATTCTTGGAATGAAAATGTTTTTGATAGGTCATTCGGAATATTGTAAGGCGGAGTCCTTGAAATCTTAAGGTGTATCTTAGATTTCTAAGTTAGTTGTAGATTTGTCCTCGAAAGCTAAAAGTGGCTTGTAAGAATAACTCCTTGAAATCTGTGGCGTGATTGAAAATTTCTAAGTTGAGTTAAAACTGTTTCACGTTGTACTTAAAAATTTGAATTGCCTTTGTTTACGCTAACTCGTGTTAAAGAGCCTTATTGTTAGCGACCGGGAAAAAGAACTTTGTAAAATTTCTTTTAATTTAATTTTGTTCTCATTAAATGTTAAACTTTAAGTTTGCGACATATTAAGTTTCCTCAGGGAAGAGGCAGTATCTTGTGTTGAAGTGGGTCCTGTGGAAACCCGGGAAGTTAGTGCTTGACCATTCAGTTATTGTGAGAGGAAATCTAATTTATATGATGGACTTTTTTCCTGGAAAAACTCTGCGGAACTCGCGCAGAACTGTTGAGAGTAACTTTCCCAAAATTTTTGTAAGTAAACCCTTTTTTTAACTTCTCCTTAGATTACGAAATTTGAATTTAATGCTGTTTTTAAAGTTACACGCAAATAAAAAAAAACTCTGTATAAATGGTTTTTGAGACTTAAATACTTGCAAATATTTTCTTTAAATTAATAATTCGATTTTTTTTAAACAAAATTTGTAATCGTACATCCGTATATTTCTTTCAATTTATGTCTTAATTGGAGTGAAATTAAATAAACTTTATGAGAGGGAGTGTGTCGTTTTTATGATACCTTGCAATAGGCCTCTCTTGTTAGCTGAGGGTAAATTAACATTGAATGTGGGAAATGCAAAGTGGGCTTCAAGTAAGCCGAGGGAAAATACGCGTATAAAATTAAAGGGCCATCCGAGTGGATAGGCAGTCATCCTGAAATAAAGGAACACGCGCGTAAGAAATAAATGCAATTGAAAAAAGGTGCACACAACATAAATTAAGGGGTTGCGCACGACATTATATAAGAATTTTCAAATGAATTATTTGAATGAAATTAAAGAGGAATGTGTAATTAGAAAAGAACAATCATTATAAAATGGTTTCACTTTATAAACACAGCGTCAGTTCTTTTCACATAAAAGATGAAATTAAACAAGCTATTTTACTCGTCTCACTAATGACAAAATCATCAATGCAGTTGCTTTATGATCAGCATTTAATAGAATAAACAAGCTACTGACTTTTTTTTAAATCCACATATATAAAATCCAATTAACCTGTCCTAACCTTATGAAATCAAACCTAGTATTATGTAATAAGTGTTCCGGACGCAACTGCAGGCTTGAAAGGTGTTTCCTGTTAAGTTCCTAAAAGTAGTTAAGTAATAGCTAACCTAACCTAACCTAAGGTAACTTAAACTGACTGGTCAAACCTAGGGTAACCAAACCTAATCAGGATATATATGTCGTGCTCGAAAGATTAATATCATGTTGTACATTATGAGAAAGGACTTTTGGGACACCATGTATACAATCAATGCAAGACACATGTATTAATAGATTAGGTTTAAGTCTGAAGAAAAGTTCACTGTTTTACACAAAGCACCGTTCCGCCCATACACCCATTCACGGTAAGAGCAGCTCATAGTATCACTGATAAATATATAGAGAGGCAACCTACTGAAGTAGTATGGTTGTATTTTGGGAGACAGAAATGGATCGATTTGAGAATTTCCCCCTTGAGATCCTCAGAGCCGTTTGAGTTATATTTGCGGAAATTTTTGACATGATGATGTCACGCGGTCCTCACGTCCATTAAAGAGATGTACCGTACTTGAGGAGGAAAAGGGGTAAGTTAGGTTAACCTAGCCTAACCCAAGGTTAAATTAGATTAAGGGAGACTTCATGAACGTTTATGAGCTATATTTGAGGATGGCATAGCCTCTGGAGGGATGCCGTAACCACGCAGGGATCCATAGATGAAACACCTGGAACTGAAAACATCCCACCCACCCACACACAACACACACACACACACACACACAACACACACACACGTTGAACCCAAGTGCCACCGATGTGTCTTATTCATGCCCACACTCTTCCTGGTTGCACGATATTGTTTTAAGCGCGTTTACGGGTCACTTTAAATATCAATAAAATTCTAACCTCCAATTATATTGGTAACAATTGTGTTGTTGCAGGAGATTTAAATATTGATCTCACAAAAGAACATTCACATAATAACGCAAGCTTCCTTCGCAACATCATGACTCCAAGTGGCTTTAAATTAGCTATTACAAAGCCAACTGGACTTCACAATGACATTATAAATTCGACTCTGCTAGATCAGATCTGGGGCTTGACTGCATCTCGGGTATATTATATAAAATATCAAAGATCACTTGCATACGTACACCATGCTAATCACCCATTTCTCCGCAAAGGAAAGCATAAAACTTGACTATACTGTAGATCTTACAGCTACAATAAGAAATTAAAGCTCGTCGACAAGAACGATCAAAAGTAACCATAACATTGGAACAAAATTTCAAGCCCTCTCAGACATACTAATGAATACATTCAACATAAATTTTCCTCTTAAATCAAAAGTAATATCTAAAACTAAATACAACCAATGGATCACACCAACACTCATTGTGAGTATTATACGCAAACATACACGCTTTAAACTATGGAAAACTGATATTATTACCGAACAGACATACAAAAATTATTGTAACACACTTAATGCAGTCATTAAAAAAGCAAAAGCAGAGCATTATTGATGAAAAATTGATGAACAAAAATCCAATCCAAAAAGGCTATGAAGCACTCTGAAAGAGTTACTTAAACAGGTTAAAACAAATCCCTTTTCCTCCCTCACACAAGGTAAAAATTCTTACAGTGACCCCAAAGACAGCCAACTTATTAAACAACTTCTTTGCAAGTGTCGGTTCCAATACTGCAGCCTCGATCCCAATTACAGACACTCACTACCGACAATACACGCCACAACAAAACTCAAGCTCATTTTTCTTTGATCCAATTCTACGATATGACATCTCTCAAGCATTAAAAAATCTAAAAAATAAAGATTCTTACATTAATACGATCCCGGTAAAAATATACAAATTAGTATCCTAGTATCCGATGGAACTGCAATACCACTCAGTAAGCTAAGGAGTGAATCAGTAGCATTGGGTGTACGTAGTATGGGCGCAAAAGGTTAGATTGCAATGAAATTGCAAATGTTGAGCAATGTTGCAAAGGGGGAGGGGAAATGTTGCAAGAGGTTATGCAACAAAGGGGGAGGGGCTATGCAACTCTGGGGGAGGGGTTATCCCCCAAGCTGCAATGAAGGGGAGTCCACCTGACCTCTTTCGGGGAGAAGTTGGGACGGCCTCATTCCCCCAAAGGGGTATACTTAACCTAAGAGAGGGTCTTTGGGGGAGAAGTGGGACGGCCTCACCTCCCAAAGGGGTATACAGAACCTAAGAGAGAGAGAAGGAGAGAGGAGTGTTCGCCTGGCTCCTGCCAGACGCATATTGAGAGTTCATCCGAGTGCCCGCTGTCTTATAAGTTCCTAATCAACCAGTTGGCTTAGAAGGCTTCTTAGAAGGCGTAAATGGCTTATTCAGGTGTACATTATTAGGGGTGAGTTGTCAGATTGCGCTATTTAATTAATTAAAGCATATATTCTCGACATTTGGATTTCCGCCAGTTGGCTTAACCAGCCAGTTGACGTAGAATACCTAGAAGGCAGGTGTATATATATTAATTACATTTTCAGCTGCCAGATTGCGCTATTCAGATATTCTTGACAGTTGGCTTAGAAATCCTTCAGTCGGTTTAGAAGGCCTAACCATCCATTTGGTATACATATAATTAAATAATAATATCGGTTATGTTACAACCAAAAGAATTAAATAAAACACCATCACATCATTCTGTTTATTTAGACGAATTATTGGATTCAATTTCACGAAATATATAGAAAATAAATACAAAATCCTATACAAACGATGGAATATATATGATCAAAAAATAAAATAAAAAATAATAACAGCATAAGAAATACGAACGAGGAATATATATAATCAAAAAATAGTAATATACAAAACGATGTAGTATAACCATCAATATAACAGTACAGAAGAAATATATATATATATATATATATACAGTTATATTAAATAATTAAATATATTGAAAAAAAATAATATACAAAACGAAGGAGTATAATCAACATACTAGTACAGGAAAAACATTATATATGTGTATATATATATATAATATATATATATACACAATTATATTAAATAATTAAATATGTTGAAAATAAATATACATCAAAATACTTTATGTTCTACTGCGCTTAACTAAAACACTAAACTCACACGTAATCGAGTCTACAGTCACATTATTTCTTTGCACTACGCGGTAAATACAATTTAACATTATTTCACCGCTCAAGTTATAGGAATACCTCTACTCGATATAAATGGCCTTCATATCGTTGAATACTATTTTTGTGCCCACTTTACATTCGGATGGTAAGTTATCCTTAAACACAGCTAGAATACACTCAAAAGCATGCACAAAGAGAACATCGTTGGCCATCACGTCATTATTAAATACAAGTTTATAAACACTCCTTTCCAATCGAGGGTTTTTTCTTACCGTCCCGAGCTTTTCAATCGTGAACTCTTCTTCACTCTGCATAGCGGCAATTGAAATAATCTACCAAGTCGTAACGACAGCTACTCATTATATAGAGATACAACTCTTCAGGGTGAACAGTGTAGGCGAGCTCTGCCCTGTACCGCTCAAGTCCTTTGTACCAAAGTTCGAGATATTTCGAAGTGTCTAAACCTTTTAAATAAGCATCCAGCTCTAGACCATTCTCGCCTTGTTCATTTCTACACTCGATAAATCCGTCGAGCAGAGCGGTGTATGCGTATTCAAGAACCGTGTCAAAATAAATCATATCCGTAACACGAGCGTCTAATATAGGCTTCAGCTTGCGGAATCCGACGATTTCAAACATTCTGTCGAGGATGAATCGGTTTCGCGTAGGGACAAGAACGTTATTATCAGATACATTCTTCCACATCAGTCGTATATCAATGTATGGCTGATCGTTATTTATACACAATGTACAAACAACGGCATATGAGGGGGCATCACTAATCTGTTCTCTTCTTGTACCAACACCTGCAGATATTTTATAACGGTCCTCACCCCACTTCTCAACTATCACGAAGACTCTATTCATCTCAACACTTAAATAAATAACATTACGTTTACCAGAGTTTGTTTGCACCTGCAAATCGTTTCAAGTACATAGTTAATGGTACCGGTTTCACGCCTGAACACGCGCAATTACTTCGTCACGGACACATCGTACGCGGCATTGAGAATGCTTCTCAAAGGAAGTTCCATCGTATTCGAGGAGTGCACGTCCAGTCGGTTCAAACTCAGAGATGACTATGAGCCACGGGTGGGAGGATAAGCTCGACGGGAGCAGTGAGTCACACCATAAGCTGATGAAACGTTTACGGCGCTGTTCCGACGTGAATACTTGTATTCCATAATACTGGGTAGGTGTTTTGAGAAATTTTCCGATACATGAAGCAATATCGGTTTTAATGTTTTATCGCTCTCACTTCCCAGAATACGCTCCAGACATTTTCGCTTAAGTGGAATTTCACGAACTAAACACATTTTATTCGCAAACCGGTGCACTATTTGAGAGAAACATGTTACCGTATTTATCTTTTTTGTTTAACAATCGATACTCGTCTCTAAATTCTATCAGAAAGTCACACAGGCCTTTAGCCACAACCTCACTGCGAACCTCGTCATGATATATATGAATGTAGTGGTAAAAGTACTTTAGTTTGTCCATGATGACAAGATTTACATTCTCAGCCGCAGAGTACGCGTACTCGGTATGATGCAGCATGACATAATACCGCCTGTCACACCACTCATCGACAAGACACATTATCCATATCCGTTGCTTCTCTTCTGCACGCGTTGTTTCTTTCACCTCATTGTGTATGTACGCTTTTATACAGTTTAGCCTTACAACGTAGTCCATTTAATGGACGTCCGAAGGTGGGGGAAAGGGGGGGCAGTTGCCCTCCACTGTATATACCAACTAATTTTTCTTTTCATAATGTCAACTGACCGCCAATCGGGTTTGTGCATGTTGAGTGTCCATCGACAAAAGGTAATGAGTAAGAAGAAAGCCTTCACGAAGACCGTCATTGAACGTTTTGGTTACTGATAGACGCCGCCTACAGCTTCTATTTAATGAGTAGTGACAACTGAAAAAGGTATAAGAAAGATATCTTAACAATTTTTTTTAATAATTTTTACTTAAAGTTTCATTTATGTTACTTCTTTCTTTCTTCGTATAGTGTGTGTATGTATGTGTGTCACAGTGTGTGTGTTTGTGTATGTGCGTGTGTGTGTGTGGGTGTGGGTGTGAAATACAGTATATAATTCACGTTCCATGGGTCAGTTTATGACTTTATTTGACTTAATAAAACAAATTTGCTCTCAGGTTGTGTGTAGGCCTAGTCTGACAGCAATTTGACAATTACCACTAACTTAGCAAATGAAAAATGAGTATTGAGTAGCCTTGATGTCTTGTCCATACTTGTCTCACCTACAAAATATCCTGAGGACGCCCCTGGTCCATTACATCGTTTGTGCCACGAAATCCGGCAATAATCTCGCCAGAATATCTATAGAGAATTTGAACATCTTGTTCCCTCGCGCGATTCAATGTATCCTTAAAAGTGTCAAAGGAAGGGGAGGTAGGCTGTCTTTCAATATTCCCTGTATTTTCCGACTTATACCACTTCATAAACGTCGAACACGCAATATCAAAAGTAGCCATCACTATTTTTCTTCTACGTGAGAAAATAGGCGTCTGAGCTCCAGGGTTTGCAGCGGCCAACTGAGCACGCAAGGATAGAGATATGCTCAGGTAATGGCAGGAGTCACGTGACCGATCTTACAGTGGGCGGAGCTTATGATTGTATACACGCACGCACGCAAAGGAGAAAATGAAACCTTAATTGAAACAATTATACACAATAAATAAACATATCGTTAACAACACACACACACACACACACACACATATATATATATATAAACAATCAAGGATTAAGGTATCCAAAGGGTACGGTATCATAGGTACCAGGCACCTGGTAACTTTTCCTATAGGTGTTACAGCATACCTTCGTGCCCCTAACTTCCTTCACACACCCCAGCTTCTGCGCCCGAAAATTGTGGGTCCCCACAGTCAGTTCGGGTAGATGGTTGCCCACATCTTCCAAGCACACTAGATGCTTCAACGAGCCAAATTTAACGATTCGCCGGTTCGTTTAGTTTCACGATATATTGCATATCCTCCCCAACCCTCATCCGTAACCCATACGTTTTTGGCCCTATTGATACAAATGAGTCAGCGTATGTACCATCAATCACCACACTCATCCTTGATCTCGTCAGTTAACTCTCCAAGGAATTCCCCAATAGCAGGCATGTATTCACCTTCCCTCGCTGTGAATATCATGCTATCTGTGTCAGCCTACAGCACCCTCCGCCCAAGAGAGTGCAGTAGTTCCCAAAGCTTGATGCGGGCGTAGGCCGTTGTGAAGCTGACTACAGGTATGTTTGTAACCCGTGAGGTACCTGTGGCCAGTTCGGTGATGTTGTACTTTATTATGTAAGTATTACCTACATTCACGATATCCATAACCTCTTTATCGGGAGCGTTGGTATATTCCCAGACTTCACTATAACTTTGTGCCAAATGAACGTTCCCTTTGCCAGTATTCTGAGTAAATTTCCCCCAAAGACTATTTAGACACAACTTTGCACTAAAGCGCCTGCCAGGATTCTTAACAATTTGGAAGCGGTCAAGCTGTATACGTTCATCGGCATTGTAACACTGAATATAAGCCGTTTTTTCATCTTCGATATCAATTCCTCGCGGATACCCCGATACTTCTACCTTATCCTTCAAAAAAGCGTTTATATATGGCGTGAAAAGGTTGGGTAGCTTCTGAAACCTTCACACCTCATGTATCTTTAATATTCTGTATTCATGACGAACGGCTAGGTCCAGCTCAGGGCTTGTATATACACCTGTGATCTTACGCTGATTGGTTGTATGATTACAATCTCCATTGTTCTCCTCTGCGCACTTCACGCACAGGGGAAACATGAGTTTGTGACCTATAACGACGAGTAAGATCGGCATCCATAAATCGCGAGGGGGGAGCACGTCTATGAAAGAGAGTCCAAAGTAGCGCTCACTCAAGTTAGCTGAGAACTCCTCGATGGATTGGCATGGCGGGGCCCACCAGTTTTTCAGGCGCACCTACGGGGTATGGATTGTTCTTCTTCACGTAGGGATATAAAGAACAGAAGTCGTAGTAATGGTGCTTCACCCCCGGCGTAGGCGGAAAGTATAGCTTGAATAGGTTTGTATGCCCGCCAAACAAGCTGTCACTGCATTTGAGGCGGTCCAACACCATTGAATGTTTGATGGCTCTTATTTCTTCACGGTACTGGACATCTGTTTCCATCCGTGCATCATACTCATGCTCCCACACGATCTTGTAAATGAACTGGGAGCCTATAAGTCGATCGCGGTTACGGGTCCATGCGAGGCTGTCGGCGGCGGATCTTCCATGGAGGTCCCCTATGACGGCACACTCAGGGCGCGGGCATCCATGCCACCAACAACCGTTAAAGGAGTACACAGTCTTCTCACCAGTGGTTGGATCCTCACTTAGACCATCAACCCAAAAATACGACCATTGACCATTCCGCAACCCGGAATACTCTGTCAATATCTACCATGAAGTTGTTCATATTGAAGGCTGTACTACTTAGATAGGCCTGCATTATACGGCCCAAGATATATTCTATGTCTACAACGGCGAAGCGTCTGAACGTTATTACTACCCAAAAATCAACATCCCCATCATCTGACCCTAACCAGAAGGATAACCTCGTCCGGACTTCACGTTCGTCGCTGTTCTGAAGGGAAAACTCCACAATACCTTCAACTACGCGTCGCAGTCCAACGCCGTTGCTATACAGGGATCCAGGGTCAACCCTGGCCACGTACCTACTTCTAGTCAGGGCAGGGGTGGGAGTAGCGGTGCGCACCAACTCGAATGTTATACCTTCCTCCACAGCAGGTGTTGTGGGCGTGTTTTATGTATACCCCGGTCTGTTGCTGTAGGTGTATGAGCCAGTAAATAGCCTTGTGTCCATAACTGTGGGGATTGTTTCTGTAAAGCATAATGAGGCGATCGTGGTTGCCACCTGCAGCGGATCGCATTTGAAACGGGCTATGTACATCCTTCTCAAGGCCTGGAAACATACTCTAAGTATGCGCACATCATTCACGCAATAACGTTCACATTCATCAGCTATATTGTATGAACTAGCTTCATTAAAACTCTTGTAGTAGCGGTCAAATTCTTTACGCTCACTATCACTCATGTTGGTGTAGTTAAAGTAATGTTTGGATGGAGGTAGTTGTGCGTAATTTAAAGTTTCGCTAGTGAGGAATGTGTAAGGGAAATACCCTTTTGAAACTTCAGCGGCTATCCCCATGACCTTGGCTAGCTTTGCTAATTTACAAGGTGTGAACAGCAGGGTGTCTGTAAACTGTACATTACCTCTTATCTGCATCTGTATTAGTTTGTTGCCTCTTTTCAAGGGATCACCTGTAAATATCGCAGACGACTCGTGTTCAAGCAACTCCTAATAAAGGAATTGTGTGTCAAATTTTGTGTGTCAAATTATGGGCAAGAATATACACAGTCATTTTTTTTAACGTGTCCGCTAACTTGACAATATAAGATACAGTTTCACAGGGCTGTCGTCTGCAATCGTTTTAAAAACGTTTGTCCGTTTCCCACATTTGTGACACTCATCACAGATAGTCTGGCTTACAAGTAAATGTGGAATAACCTCTTTGGTTTCAGCTTTCGTGTATGTTTCTATATCGTACTACACGGTCATCCAAGGGCTATTTTTAGGCTTAGCATCTTTCATATAAGATTTATATTTTTCATGACGTAAAACAGTGAATTTCATCGCATTTATGTTTGAAATTTCCCCAATTATCCATCATGTGAAACATACCGCACTTACAAATCCTCCTTTTCCTGCAAGTGATAATTGATTTATGGAGTTCAAAGCATTTATTATTGAAAAATGTACGCCTACACACATCACACTCCCTCTTCTCAGTTTCAACTACATGACTTTCACACTTGGGGCTTTTACACTGCTCACATTCCATGTAGCATTCCTTACAATGTTTCACTATATCATCCGCAAACTCGAGACAACCCTTATACAAATCATGATGCCTTCCACATTTTCGACTTTTATCATAACTAGCGTGGAGAGTCCTTATATTACGGATGGGGAGATACGATGTTCCTGACAATCCTAAAATAAGTAGAGGTCTTGTACGATCTCTCACACAACTTTTAAAAAACACACACAGTCCTACGACAATCATCCATTTCAAATACGACTGTACGAGTATTCATTTCCTGCACGACCCTTCTCAGCTCTTCAGGACCCATATTACACTCAAACTGAAGCTTACAATCTGAAGCCAGTTTACGGGCACGCTGCACAACCGTAGGTAGCCAGATATTATACGCGATTGTATTTAGTACAGTGAACATATGGGCTAAGATTATTGCTATAAAGCCGCAACCACGATTGACGTTTAAATGCTTTCTGTAAATAGATTGAGAATTGAAATTAAGAGTATAAGGTATGGCACTATGACCCGCAACCCGGAATACTCTGTCAATATCTACCATGAAGTTGTCCATATTGAAGGCTGTACTACTTAGATAGGCCTGCATTATACGGCCCAAGATATATTCTATGTCTACAGCGGCGAAGCGTCTGAACGTTATTACTACCCAAAAATCACCAACATCCCCGTCATCTGACCTTAACCAGAAGGATAACCTCGTCCGGACTTCACGTTCGTCGCTGTTCTGAAGGGCAAACTCCACAATACCTTCAACTACGCGTCGCAGTCCAACGCCGTTGCTATACAGGGATCCAGGGTCAACCCTGGCCACGTACCTATTTCTAGTCAGGGCAGGGGTGGGAGTAGCGGTGCGCACCAACTCGAATGTTATACCTTCCTCCACAGCACGAGGAGCTGCTACTGGTGCTGGTGTGGAGGAAGTACCCGGAATTGAATGGGAATAAGGGGGTATATTTGAGGAAGGTACGATGGTGGGGGTTGTGCCGTAAGACGTAGAGGGTTAGGGCTCTATTACTGTGGGTCTAACAACCGGAGCAATCCTGGCATGCTTTATACCTGACGTGGAGGGTTCTTCATTAGGGCGGAGTGAAAAACCCATTTTTCGAATTTTCAAATTGGCTAGTGTGGAAAATGTGTGGAGTAGTGAGGAAATAAGCTGGTATAAATTTAAAATCATAACATTAATATCTTCAGGTGCCACAATGACCTTCAATATTGAAAAAAATTGAAAAAAGCAGATTTTAACCAATAATTACAGAAGAGTCCACGATGCACAATAGTGCTGTCGCTCTCGTAGCAGGTGGGTGTTCTGTTGTTGGCGTTACTCAGATAGTCTAAACTATATTTCTTATATATTTTGCATTTCTGTATTGTGTTGCCCTAAGTTTGCCATGTACTATTAACTGAAATTAACATATAATTGATATTAGCTCTTTCTTTTTCAGATTTGTATACTTTCAAAATGTCTCGAGTTTGTGCAAAATCAACCAAAGCCTCAACTGAGTGCCCCATGTTTGGTATGGGGGAAGATTTGTGGCACAGGAATCTTCCTACATACGAAGGAGTTTTTAAATATTACTTGTTTGTAAGAAACGATTTGAAACAGAATACTAATAAAGATCCTTCAATATCTCAAATATTAGAACAAGTTGTTGATAAATTGAAAACAATTTGGGAAAGTGCTTCCGTCCCAATTCTGTCAGACAGGCGAATTGAAACAATGTTCAGAAGCTACCACGAAAAGTATCGTGTCATTATGAAGCCATACCAAAGCAGAAAAAATTCTGAAGCTTACAAAGCAAAGATTGATATGTTCAAAAAAGAAGCACACACGAAACTTTTTGACATTGCAGCGTGCAAGTGCAAAGTACTAACACAATGTTCTTGTCCCAAAGAAAAAACGGTTCCAAAGGAAGAAGTGACGTTCCTCTTAGATCAAAGGAGTGAAAGAAAACTGTTTATTGATAGAGTAGATATTACACTCTCAAAGAAAAAAGCATCTACGTTGCTAAGAAAGCAAAAGAAGCTGTGAGGCTCACCAAAGAATCTTCACAGGAGAAATTGCAGGATACAAATGTTGAATTATCATCATCGACATCAAATAGTGAAAGTGAATCTGGCGAAATATCAGACGATACATTTCCAGAGCCAGTTAGCTCGAAGAGAAAGCTCGAACAACCTGAAGAACAATTATTCAAGAAAAGGAAAACTACAAATCTACCTTCAGTGGCTACTGCTTGTGACAGGACTGCAGTTTCAGATCGAGCTGCAGCATTCATTGTTAGTGCAGTATTGCAAGATATTGGAGAAGTTTCTATTGACAATACATCTGAAGTAGTGGATAGGAGTAAAATCAGAAGAGAAAGACAAAAGAAGAGATCAGAAATTATGAAAGATCAAAATCAGGTCCCAATCAGAGGAATCTATTTTGATGGTCGAAAAGATTCTACACTCTTCCAAGAAAAAAAAGAGTCCAAAGTATATCAGAAGAAGGTAACAGAAGAACATATCACTTTAGTGAGAGAACCTGGTTCAGATTATTTGGGCCATTATTCTGTGAATTCTGGATCAGCTGAAGAAATATGTAAAGGAATGTTTGAGTATATTGGAAATAATGACATGAACCTGGAAAACCTTGTTGCCATTGCATGCGATGGTGCAGCAGTCAACACTGGAGAAAAGGGAGGCGTTATAAGGCTTATAGAATTGAAGCTGAAGAAGCCAGTTCAACATTTAGTGTGCCAGCTCCATGCCAATGAATTGCCATTACGCCATTTAGTTGCAAAGCTGGATGGA
The DNA here is from genome assembly GCA_023014485.1 of Bathynomus jamesi. NCBI lineage: Eukaryota > Metazoa > Arthropoda > Malacostraca > Isopoda > Cirolanidae > Bathynomus > Bathynomus jamesi. Next base: position 240,655 of record JAJOZX010002210.1, read on the forward strand.
AAAACATCTGGCCCCCGCGGATTCACCGGTCCTATTGGCAGGGAATTAGAGAACTGTGAGAGTCTTCCTATTGTCGAGTTTGAAAGGATTGATGCTGAGGAACCAACTGTAGACTGTGAAGATCTTAGCACCGACCAAAAATATCTAATTGATATTCATCAGGCCATAACAAAGGGATATTGCTCTCCAGATCTTGCTCATCGTAGTCCAGGCAAAATGGCACATTCACGATGGCTGACTACAGCAAATCGTTTGCTTCGTCTATACGTTTCAACTGTAAGTCCATCTGAGAACCTCATGAACATTGCTTCTTTTATAATGAAGGTCTACATCCCAATGTGGTTTTCTATTAAGCAAAGTACGTCTTTTGTCAATGGCTCAAAACATGTTTTCAAAACTATTGAACTAACAAGAACAATGAATGACGAAGTAAAGGATATTGTAAACCCTGTCATACAAAGAAATGCATTTTTTGCAAATCCAAAAAATATTCTAACATCAATGATTCATGGTGACCGCAGCGCCATAAGAGAATTAGCGTGGAGGCGAATAAAGAAAGCAAGGCAAACAAACAAGGAAAAAGTTGTGAGGCGTTTCACAGTACCTGTTATTCAATTTGAAGCTACTGATTATACTGATTTAATTAATTGGCAAAAATGCATTGTCACTGAACCACCTGTGACAAGACACCTGACAGAAAATGAGATTGAAGAACTCATAGAAAACAAGAGTACCCCTCCATTCGAGAAATTCCCTTGTCATACACAAGTAGTAGAAAGAATGGTAAAATTAGTGACTGAAGCATCATCAAAAGTATTTGGATTGAACGCGCGAGATGGCTTCATAAGATCAACACTTCAGTCACGTAAAAAAATGCCATCATTCGAAAGTAAAGCTGAATATAAAGTTTAAATAAAACGTTAATAGAAAAAAACATGCGCAAGGATGGGTGGTTGGGAGGGCATGGGTGGAGCTCGACACGCAGCCACCTCCTCGTGGTGAGTTCTGGATTATTTAGATCATTAATCAAAAGAACATTGATCTAAATAAACTAAGAGCTGCGTAATTCAGTAACTATTTTGGTAATTGGAACACTTAATATATAATAATAACAAGTAAGTTTCAGTTATTGTACTAATGCAGAATATAAGAAAATCATTATATTTCACTTTTTTCGACGGCTTTGTGGCACCTGAAGATATAATTTCGCAGAACTAATATTTATGCACAGTCATTATCTATAGCACCCACATATTTTCCGCACTAGCCATATTTGAATTTCGAAAAAAAGTTTAAAAACCTCATTTTCGATCCGCCCTATTCTTCATCATGCTTCCACTTTGAATTGTCGCGTGCTACAGGTATCGCTGGTGAGGGTTCGTCAGCGGGGATGGAGTCTGTACCTACACGGTCATCGGGGTCATCTGTAATATCGATGATAGGGGGCTGTACATCGTCGTCATTCACGGTTCTGTGGAAGAAAAAAAACAATATAAGGAGCAACACTTAAATTTTGTTATTTTTGTAAATGACTCACTTAGGGGTGTGACGTGTTAGAGATGGCGTCTGTAGAAAAATTCAGGTTCACAAGCCCCTCCACATGTATTATATGTGGCCCCACAGGATGTAGTAAAACTGTGTGTATGCTTAAAATCATTAAAGATAAGGTCGCATGTTGGAAATGGATAAAACGTTTGCGGAGACATTCACAGTGTTCTCCCACCATATTAATATAAGCGTATTCTTCATCAATCAGAATCTATTTTTCAAAAATAGATACATGCGCGATGTGTCGTTAAATACACAATATCTAGTCTTATTCACTCAATGTAGAGATGTGTCACAAATTGGGGTATTAGCAAATGAAATGTTCCCGAATCAGCGTAAGGAGTTTTTGGAGGTTTATAAAGAAGCTACAAGTCAGCGTTACGGATATTTGCTTTGTGACCTTCACACGCGAAATACGTTTAGGTTGCTTCTAAGAACGAATATATTCCCAAACGAGCCTGAAACGGTGTATATTCCAGAATGACAAATAGGCTGAAAAAATATGGTGAATTAATAAAAATCTATCAACGATTGCCCCGGGCACTGCAACAGATGTTTGTTAAAAATATGGACTCCGACTTTTTAAAATGCATCTGTGAAATCTTTCTTAATGTTATAAAATGTAATGTGCCGATGATACCCCCTCAGAAGGCTCGCTTACGTCGTTACAAGAACATAATACGTGCGCTCGCTCGTAAAAGTCAAACTGTGGGGAAGAAAAAGCGAATTATTATACAAAGAGGGGGATCATTCCTCCCCATCATGTTTTCAGTTTTGGGCCTTTACTTATGAGATTAATTTAATGAAGAAAGTGGTAGTGATTCCGCACGCGGTGTATGCTTCACTGCAAAGTTCAAAGATTCCAGACACGGTTCTAGAACCCCGTAAAAGTAGGCTTAAAAGAATGGAAAGCGATTTGTTAGGCCTATTAAACAGTGAAAAGTCACCTGATGAGAAAAGGATCTTGTACCAAGCGGCTCTGCAGAAATTTCTCCATGAGTACGAAGATTAAAAAACCCGACAGAGCTCCCCGTGGTTATTAGGCACAGCGCTAGCAACGATGAGCATGGCGACATAGGACCTGGGCCCGACGTTAGAGATGACCAGCCAAAGAATAACGGAACGCAACACATCAAGCATGTATTAAAAAGCAGTCTCCCACATAAATTGAGGAATAGAGTGAGGACTCCATCATACAGTGGACCGATACGGGCAAGGTCTTTGTTCAAGGAACAAGGGTACAGGGATCCAATATCGTCGACATTGTCCATGATCTGGTGAGAAAATGGGACAGGCCCTCACCAACAGGATGGAAGCATATTAAAGCAAGACTACAACAAATAAATGTCCCCTAAACATTGATAGGAAATCTGAACAGGTTAGAAGACGGAGCAATAGGGCATATCATACTCTGGGTTCAGGGTTGAAATCTTGGAAAAACAAAGTGGCTAATATGTATTCCAATGTAAAATTAGTTCTAAGATGGGTTTATTAATTGCAACTTTTCCGAAAAATCTAATTTTCATGGTCAAAATCGCGATTTTCTGATTTGAAGGCTGCCTAACGCAGCCTCAGGGCACCCAAACCAAAGCGCGAAGCTGTTCTGCATATGATTTAGTCTAAAAGCTGCTTTTCTGACCTCATCCTTGCTTTCTTGCGTGTTTCAACACCTCTGGGTGCTGAAAAAATGTTTAAATTTCCCGTAAAACTTAAGAATTTTAAGTTTTTCTTCAAAGAATAGGCGCGGCTCACCAGTTCTACTCTGATCGAGTAGCGGGAGACTTGCCACCTCCACGTGTAGGTTAACACGCCTGTTCTTCCTGGATCCCTGAAAAGCGTGGCCTCATAAGATCTTATATTATGATCTTGTGAGGACTTTCAGCTCTTATGAGCATTAACGATAGCTTCAGCCTCTTCATCAGCCACTCGAACCTGAAAAGCTCTTAAGTATGTCCTGCTTCGATCTGAACACTGGGAGCATTTCTCGATGGTCTATCCTAGCTCTCACCCACCCATCTCTCCTCTCGTGACCGTACACAGATTGGGAAGCAGTTGAGACTTCGTGTACAGCTCTCTCGCAGGACTGAGTATGAACAGAGAAAGCGAAGCGTCCACTTTGAGTGGAGTTTTCCTGAGATCCTCGAGCTCAGTCAAGGTCATCTTGCAGGTGAAAATAGGCTCGTAAATATTCTCTGATTCCCAGTTGATGAGATCCTCAGGCGAAGTGGCTTGCAGATTGACTTTGGGATTTTTATGGGGCCTCACTGTCGTATCACCAAAGTCTCTTCCGTCTCTGATCTCTCTCTGATGCTCATCCTCACTGCACAGGAATGAAGCCAGGATGTTCTCAGGATGTGCGTGGTAAGCTCCTCCTATGACTGCAGCAGAGATGATGTTCCTGACCTCGGTAGTCTGGTTCCTCAGCAGCCTCAGGCTTGAAGAAACGTGTGCAGGACTAAATTTGAGGTGGTGCTTCACTTTGATGTCGTATTACATTTTGAAGTAGAAGTTAAGGCAGAACTTCACGAGGACCTCAAGCCTCCTCAATACTTCCCCCTTCAGTCCGTGCTCCCTCATCCACAACAGCAAGATGGTCTGTGCAGTAGTGGGCCACCTGGATTGGTTCAGAGGTCCGCACTTGAGACCAGCCAACTGTGGACTGAGACTTCCAGACTTGATGGCTTTGATCAGAAGATAGCAGTTGTGGTGGTCTGTGGAGAGAGATTTGACTATCTCTACTGGCAGTTCTATGATATCTTCAGTTCCTTCCACTGGTTTGAAGTTGAAGTTGACCCCAAGTTCATCAACTTTCTCAAGAAGTTTTCCAATAGGCCCACTGAAGCCTGACCGGGGAGTTACAGGGCCGTCCAGCTTGATGATTAAGTGCCTCAGGGGGAGCTCGTTCACATGGAGCTGACAGATCATCCAGTGGCACTTGCGACCCAGCATCTTCTCCAATAGGGCTATGGCTCCGCCCAACCACCCCGTGTTGGTGTTGGTAGAGTCTCCTCCAATCATTACAAGGCTCTCGTCAGCTCCGTGATCCAGAAGCCACTCATGCAGGCCCTGAGCGATCTTATGAGCAGGCTTTTCTCCTTCCTCAGGTTCCTCGGGAGTGAAATGGAAGAGTTACTTTCCTTGAGGCTCCCACGTGATAGTGTAATGCTCCTCGATCACTTTGCCAGGATGAAATCTCCCTGTCACTTCGTCATATTTCAACACCTTTGTGTTCCTATCCTGCTTGCCATCAAAGAATATCCCAGAGATCTTCTGCTCCACTGACCTCTGCGTGAGAGCTTCAACTGATGAGGCCATTACTTCCTCCTTGGCCCTCCAGACTTTCATGCCATCTATGGCCAAGTAAGCCTTGTCTTTGGAAAGATGACCGGCCTTGATGAGGTCGTTCAGGAAGCCAGTGGCAACTGCAGCTGCCGGAACATTTGCCACACTGTACCTCAAAGCTGCTGAAGCTGTCCCTTGGATCTTCATGTAGTTTCGTGTAGCAGAAGTTGGAGTTTCGGCAGGTACTTCAGCGGGAGCGTCCATAGGAGCTTCAGTAGCCTCAGCATTGCCAGAGGCTTCTTTTGCAGCTTCTTCCAAGTTTGGCTCTTCGTCCTCCTCAAAGTCTTTCATGAGAAGCTCTTCATTAGTAGCCTCCTCTTTCTTCTTCCTCTTCACAGCAGAAGCTTCTTCAGCCTCCTCTTTCTTCTTCCTCTTCACAGCAGAAGCTTCTTCAGCCTCCTTCCTCTTCGCTGCTTTGATCTGTCTCCTGCTGTCTTCGAAGTCTACAGAAGACATCTGGATTCCTGAAGCTTCGGAAGTCTTCACTCTCTGGTACTACAGTCACTGAAGGTCCAGTTTAGGAATCTTCACCTCCAAAGGACAGTTACAGTTCACATGGGCCTTGAGGGAGCATCCTGAGCATCCGCTCCCCTCTGAACCGCACAAGAAGATCTGATGCTTGCAAACTCAGACTTCACAGAGTTTATCCAGATCAGCCATCCTCTTCTCCTGGGTAGCAGGCTTAACTCTCCCGTTCACAACGTCTGTCATCTCCTTTCATTTCAACAAGATCTTATATGAGAGCGATTTTTCCGTGATTGTCACAGGCGGGGAGAACTTTACATTCGACTTCCTCCACTGAGTCATCACGAGTGAAGCCAGCTCGTTAGTCATCTCTCGGATAGGGTATTTAGACCTTTGGATGTCATGAATGAGGAACTTTTCCTCCTGCAGACGAATCCCTCTGAAGAACGGCCCTCCAAGTCGGCACCTCGCTGGGAATGAACTCCTTCCCGGGCCCACAACATCCGAGAGCTTTGTACCTGACATTTTCCTTGTTTGGGGGCAGATTCGGCCATCATGTCTAGTCGGTGCTTATTCTCGCTCTTGTCCAATCTGTAACAAATTCATATAAGTATGTTTAGTGTTCTTTCGCCATAAATATAGACAAGGAATATAATTTTTGGTTATAATCAGTGCTGCCAACCGGCATTCTTAATTAAGAAATTAACCTAAATTTGGTAATGAATATTTATTTTGGTAATAGAAAACCGAATTTGGCATTGCAAATTTAATTTAAAATTCGTAATAATGGTGTAACATAAGCTTAACCCTTTGTCATTCAGTACCATTTAATTTTAGCGTAGGTTAATTTTTTTACTTGAAATATGCATAGGAGGTATATATAAGCATTTTTAGCAATCTTTTTTTGTAAGAACATTTCTAAATGAAATAATTTATGTGTCCATTAGTCAACAAAGATCTAATAAGGTAATTAGTGGGTGGTAGTTTGTACTCTCTCTGTATATATATATATATATATATATATATATATATATATATATATATATATATACTGTATATATATATATATATATATATATATATATATATATATATATGTAACAGTACATAAAAACAATCGTAATGAAAAATTCATTTCATGTATCCAATTGGACACGTGTTATCATAGACAGAAATTGACCCTATGAAAACTTTGTGTCCATTTCGAAACGAACTTTGAATAAAGTCTTTTCTTCACAGTTATTAACAATATTACTTAAACAAAGTAAACAGGGAGCTTCCTTAATACTTCTAGAATGAAATTATAGTCAAAACAAATATAATAATGGTGATTAAACTTAGAAAAATTTCAAAAAACACTTACCGAAAAAAATGGCGTCCACTCACTTCTACTTTACAATTATAACTGGCGTAATTGCTCAAAGCCATCTATTGAGAGAATGTTGAACTTCGCCTTCTGCGTCCAAATGGTTACAAAGATTCAAATGGAGTAGATTGTTTTCTTATGTATGTATGTATTAAACCTGTGTAAGAGTTAAGCAAAGTTAATGTGTCTAAATGGCAACAAATTACGACAAAGGGTTAAAAATATGAGGTTGTTTGTGTTCAATTGAATATTCGGTATTCCAACATAGAACAGAAAACCGCAATTTTGAACATGATAACGCGATTTTGGGGAATAGTTGCAGCAAAGAAACCCCTCTTAGAATTAAATTTTACATAAAAATACATATTAGCCAGAGTGAAATCGGGACTCGGAAAAGTATGATATGCCCTATTGGAGCAAGTTTCGCATGTGTCACAACTGAGTACGCCATCACCCCCAACAGTAGCATCTCTGAAGAGGAGAAAGAAGAGAACAAACAGCCAAATTTATCCATGTGTCTCTAAAATACGCAAATGGCTAACATATTAAGAAAACGCTATTATGATATTTCTAGGCCCGCCTTCTATGGCGGCGTTAATAGACTGTACAGAGGTGTTTAAAATGATGGAGTAGGGAAAAAAGATGTTGAGAGGTTTTTTGCGGGAATAGGATGCTTATACACTTCATAAACCGGTGAGAAAAAGGTTTAAAACGGCCAAGACAACAGCGGCTTCGATTGACTCTATTTGGCAAGCGGATTTAACAGACATGCGAAGATATTCAGTGTATAATGATGGCTACCGCCACATCCTATTCATAATAGATGTATTCTCTAGATATCTGTGGCTAATTCCTCTGAAAAAATAAATCGCCTGAAACAGTTGCTACAGCTACCAAAACGTTGATGTTGAAAGGAAACAGGGTTCATGGCTATTTTTGTACGGATATGGGAAATAATTTATAGGCCGCGCCTTTTCAGAACATGCTGACAGAGTTTAATATTACTTACTACACTAGTAGTTCTATAGATAAGGCCTCTTTATCTGAAAGAGTTCAACGTACCATAAAGGAACCCATGCATCGCTCTTTTGCACATAAAAATACATACAGATATATAAACGTTCTGGGGTCATTGGCCTCATCATACAACTGTTCACACCATCGTATGATTGGTACAACACCTAACGAAGTTTTAGAAAGTGCTACGCGCACAGAGGTGAGAAGAGATGGAGCCTGCCAGCACACTCTAAACATTTCAAAATCAATGATTATGTAAGGCTATCACGTTCAGGAAATAAATTCGCGAAGGGATTTGAGCAAGGATGGACACGTGAGATTTTTAAAGTTAGTGCTATGAGACCTAAAGGCGAGATAATGATGTATTACGTTGAAGACTTGAATGGGGAAGAAATCGGAGGAGGCTTTTACCGCGAGGAGTTGAGTTGCAGAAAGTGACATTTAATTTAGGAAAAAGTGTGTTTAAAATTGAAAATATTTTAGGCAGCAAAGGTTCAGGAAGGATGGAAATGTACCTGGTGAAATAGCTAGGGTACCCAGAAAGCTTCAACACATATAAAAGCTGCTGCAATAATGAAACTTAAATAGTATGCAATATGGCGCCTAGCTACTTCTATGTCACACTCCCGTCGTCTTCTTCTCTGGCTGTACATCGTAACAACACCCTGGCCAACTTCGTAACAGAACTCCATGGGCCCATTGAGTTGGAACATGATTCGTACGAAGTTGGTGTTTGTGAATTCCAGCTAGCCACCAAATTTTTAACTCTTGAAAATGAGCAGATCATATTTCTAATCCTTAGAAGAGTCGATGAGTGTGAAAAATTAGGCATAACCTTAGACAACACTATGCGATCAGTCCTGTTCGGTGAGGTACAGCACTGTAGTACAAATGTAACACTAGGAATCGGTCATTATGACACAGCCACGGACATTGTGACGGGGTTAAACAAGAGTCTTGAAAAGTCGTACCTGACGAACGATTTACTTTTTGAAGTCGTAAACATAGACACACCTGCACGCACGTTGAAGTTAAAATCAACGCTTAGTAGAAATAGTAAAGACAAAGCGCTGTTCACAATTGTTGCTGAGGGTCGATATGGTACAGCCCTCCAAAGAGATACCTTTCACGAGGCACAACATGACTTGTCCAGCTTAATGTACCAGTTGAAATTGGAGAAACTGGGCGAAAGCTACCCATCCCCAGACATGTGCTATATTTACAGCAATATCGTAGAGCATCAATTTGTTGGGGACACCCAGGCGCACCTGCTGCGCATTGCACACATTCCCAACCACAGAGGGAAGAGTTTGAGCACTAGATATGACAAGCCCCATTATGTGAATGTTGCGACTAATCTATTAACCAATATCTCAATATATATAAGAATGATTGAGGGAAAAAACTTCCCATCCAGTGATGGGAGCTTAATAGTGAAGCTACACTTTCGTCGCATTCAGTTATAATGACCCGAATGCTATTCACAGTCTATAGAGGGGTGAGATATAAGCGTGGGAGTGGGCTTGGCTCCATTTTTTCAACCATACTACGCACGGCTGTCCCATTGTTGAAGAGGGGTGCTAGATATCTCGGGAGGAAGGCGTTATAATCAGGTTTTAACGCGGTAGAAGACATAATGGGTGGAACTAAACCTAAAGAAACTCTAAAAAAAACATTTAAAACGTACACGGGACGAAATCATCAAAGATCTACAGATCTACAGAAGCTAAGGCTAACAAAGACCATAAGATCCGCTCTAAGGTTAGCCCGAGAGAAAGGAAAGAGGAGGTGGTTAAAAGTGAAAAATGGTTAAAAGAGAAAAATGCGTGGTGGTGGAAAGAAGAAGAAGAGGGCTGTCCGGAAGAAGGGGTTACCAACACGTGGCGCTAAACGTAAAAGGACATCAAAAAAGAAGTGTTCTAAACATATGAAGCCTATGGCTGATCATTTTTTTAACTGATATAAGCTGAGGACACTACTCTCACGAAGCATAGGCTGATTACTACTTGTTGAGAGAGGTGGCACTATTTCTGACTCGTCATTGCGCGTTTCATCCATCCGTGTAGCTCATAATGTTGTAAATCGGAACTGTCCCTCTTTGATATGCCCCCTACACAGGTTTCTATTGAGCATAGCGAATTTATTACAATTAACCCATTAAACACAATCAATTTACCGAGTGCCCCTATGGAATTCGCGATACCCATCTCAGGACCATACTTTTTTGAGCCAAGCTGCATGCACATGTACGCTAAACTGCGTATAGCCCATTCAGATGGAACGGACTTCGATGATAGTTACTCTGCATACCCTGAAACCAACTTTCTACACTCCATATTCAACCAGTGCGAGGTGTATTTAAATCAGGTTAACATCTCGGCAGGAACGGGTTATTATCACCTACGAGCCTATCTGGAAAATGTCCTCAATCTTTCAAAAGAAGCGAAGGACACCTTTTTAACTGCCGATGGCTATTATCAGACTAAGATGAAAGTAGTATAAAGGATAAATTTAAAAATTCTAAAAAAAAGATATACGAATGTTTTGGACGTCTTCATACAGACTTTCCATTCCAGGAGAAACTGCTTATGAACGGCATCGACATGAAACTAAAACTCAACCGCACGAGTCTTGAGATCTGCATAAATTTGGGACCTGATCAAGAAGAGGGCGCAAAACCCGTTGTGATTTACATCATGGAAACATATCTACTTGTACGGCGAGTGAAATTAAGTTCCCCGAAATATGTAGAAATTGAAAAAAAATGTAATACACGCAACAGTAAAATACCCAATTAACAGAGTACAGATCAAGCGATACACGGTGCCCGCCGGATTGGCCTCGAAGCAGCTAGAAAACGTAACTCTGGGAGTTCTACCTAAAAGGATATTAATTGGAATACAGGATCACGTATCGGCGAATGGAAAATATAAAAAGAGCGTCTTTAAATTCGAGAATTTCGGCCTTAAAAATATAACTATACGTAAATGGCGTTGCACTGGGCGGGACTATGGTTACGGACTACTCATCAGACGCGGTGTTCCCGCTTTGCGCGAGAGCTTATAGTAATCTGGCCCATATTGCTGGTGGCTGTGACGATCTTGGGTTTGGCGTAACGCAGGAAGAATTTGTCGAAGAATTTAACCTTTACACGTTTGATATCACGTCTGACTTATCTGCTAGTGTAAATACACACTTAAGTCCACAACAAAGTGGGAACATTTCAGTCAGATTGGAATTCGCCAACCCTATAGACGCGCCTTTTAGTGTACTCGTGTACCTCAAATCACAAGCTCTAATAGAAATTGACCGCTTCCGGAACGTTGTCACAGACTTTTAAAATGGACGCAAATACACTCCAGAGAGTAATGAAAAGTGACCGAATTACACGCTCCAATTTTATCTGTGTGTTTGCGAAGAATGAAGCATTGAAATTGGCAACTACGAGAGATTGGTGTAGTCTTATCGTCAACACCGACATTGTTGGTAATGTGGGAATTCATTGGTTTGCAATCTATTTTAAAAATAGGGAAAGAATGTACTATTTTGATTCACTCGGCACTCAGCCCTGGAGTGATCCTGTGGTTGTACAACTTATTGAACAGATACATATCCTGAAATTGTCTGGAATCCTTACCGTTTCCAAGGATATTTTAGTAATACTTGTGGCATGTACTGTCTTTCATTTCTGCTGCACATGTCACGTGGGAAGGCATTTATAAATTTTTTAAAATTATTCGATTTGTGCGACATTGAAATGAATGGCGAAATGGTATGCAGACAGATAAAAAGAAGGTTCCCATTTGTACGCACTCGTTGTATTGTGTGAAGTTTTACGTGTATATATATATATATTTTTGTAACTATATTGTGTAAAGTTTTACGTATGCATATATATATATATATAATTATAACTGTAAAATGTTCCCATTAATGTTTGTCTTATTTAACGGACGCTAGTTCTGTAAGCCGTATTGTACTAAAACATGCTTTCTACCATTTAATAAATTAAATGAAAATACAATGTGTTTTGTTCTTAACCACCAAAAAAAACAAATTTACATTAGTTCTCGGTGACCTCGCATTCGTTGGACCGGATGTGAGCCAATACCTCGACCTCGGTATTCAGGTCACTGGGCTGGCTGCGCGGAAAAGCCTCCAAATCGTCGTCATTTATTTGCCTTTTATCAAAACTATCGAGAAAAGTAGCTATAACACGTTCAAGTTCGGAATCGGTCCTTAAAGGAGAAATTAACATGATTAGTCCCATGATTAGTCACAGAATGTGCAATAATATAAAAACAAGTTGAAACTAACTTAAATCAGTTCAAATCGGATTTGCCTCTTTACTTGCGTTACTTTATACACACTCTGTTTATATTACCATATATATTAACCGTTAATCACAAAGACACGTCCCCTTAGATTCAATACAATTGTCTCGAGTTTGCTAGAATAACATAAAAATAATACGCAAGAAAATGTTAAACCGAATTAGTTAATCCGAAAACCGGGTGATAAATAGAGAGCGAATGTTATGATGTTATCTACGACATAAATTAACGCTGTACAAATCGTAACTGTCAAATTTTAAAACAAAACGTTCCGACTAACATTAATAAATAGACACCCATATAAAGAAAAGAGCCTCTACAGTTCATAAATTTTTTCGATGTAGAAAAACTTTTGGCCAAGAAAAACTCAAAATGAAAGGGTAAAATGAGATTACTAAATAAGATATAAACATTAGGTGAGGTTATATTATGCCCGGTTAGGTTACGCTAGGTTAGGTTATATTATACCCGGTTAGGCTATGCTTAGGTTATATTATGCCCGGTTAGATTAAACTGGGTCAGGTTAGGTTAGGTTATATTATGTCCGGTGTAAGAGATCTACAGATCTACAGAAGCTAATGCTAACAAAGACCCTAAGATCCACTCTAAGGTTAGCCCGAGAGAAAGGAAAGAGTAGGGGGTTAAGAGAAGAGAAGAGAATAAGGGGTTAAGTAAGGAGCAACACCTATCATTCGTGGGTTAACATTCATTCAGAAAAAGAGAAAAAAGACTCACCATCATCATCCGCCGGCCACTGCCGACAAGTCAGAAAAATAGTCGGAGAGAATAGGAGAGGGGTGAAAGATGAAAAAAAGTAAAATAAGAACGCTTACAAGCCATGAAAACACAGTCTTAACTCACAGTCATACCATGCAAACTAAAAACATGCAAGAAAAGAGAGTTACAGATATGCAAAGTAAGAAGAGGATAAGAAAAAAAAAAGTAGGTAAAGTTAAACAAAAAGTGGGTTAGTTTACTCTACGAGCTACATCTACGTTCATGTTAGTCTAATTTTTTTTTTATTTTATTGCTGGCATCACACGCTGGCATGTCACAAGCTGGCATTAATCGTCAACAGACTCATCCTCGACCATCACCCCCAGAGCTCCTGTGACTAATTGTTTTTTTTATTTTAAACAACGTTAATATTTTTAAAATGCCTATCTAAACGGTTCTTAAACATATTAACGCTGGTAGAATGAACGACTGACGCGGGAAGATTATTCCATTTATCAATTACTTTAAACGTAAAGAAGTTTTTAGCGATATTAGTAATAAAACGTCTGCCACGCAACTTAAATCCGTCATTACGAGTATTACTATTATTGAAAGTGAACAATTTGTCAAAATTTACATTATCGATATTATTAACGATTTTGAAAACTTCAATAAGCTCCCCCCTTAATCTCCTAGTTTCGAGTGAATACAGGTCTAACTCTTTAATCCTATCTTCATAAGACTTGTTGCGCAATGACGGAATTAGTTTCGTGGCACGACGTTGAACCCTTTCTAACTATCAATATCCTCACGGAAGTACGGGCATCAAAACTGAACTGCATATTCTAAATGAGGCCTGACCAGGGACTTGTAAAGGGGCAATATAATATCCTTCGATTTGAATTCGAAATTACGCGCTATGAAGCCTAACATCCTATTAGCTTTTGCGCAAGACTCCAGGCACTGGTTCCTAACCTTTAAATCCTTAGATACGCGTACGCCTAAATCTACTTCCTCGTCAACGCTCGCTAACTCCCTATTATCCATCGTGTACGTGTAATTATTGTTGCGAGAACCTATATGCAAAACTTTATATTTGTCTACGTTAAATTGCATCTGCCACTTATCTGTCCACTCCATAATCCTATTTACATCGTCTTGGAGCCTATTTCTATCGTCCTCGTTAACAACCTTACCGCCTATTTTAGTATCGTCCGCGAATTTTGACACGCATCTAGTCAATCCTACATCTATGTCGTTAATGTAAATTACAAATAGCAATGGGCCTAACACTGAACCCTGTGGGACACCGCTACCTACATCTAACCACCCCGATTCACTACCATTAACTACGACCATCTGTCTTCTAGCACGAAGCCATTCTTCAACCAGTTAGCTACCTGACAGCGTATACCGTGCGCTATGACCTTCGCAATTAGTCTCCTATGCCGAACTGTATCGAACGCCTTTTTAAAATCTAAATAAATAACGTCAGCTGCTCTATGCCTATCGTATTCGCGCACTATTTCGTTATAAAATTCTAACAAATTAGTTAAACAAGATCTATGGCGTCGAAACCCATGCTGACTACTATTAATCAAATCTCTACTTTCTAAGTGATCGATGATACGATCCCTAACTACGGATTCCAAAAGTTTACCGACAATTGACGTTAAACTAATGGGCCTATAATTGCTAGCTGCTGCGCGGTCGCCTTTTTTAAAAATAGGCGTGACGTTAGCTAATTTGAAGTCTTCAGGAATAATCCCCGATTCGAGTGACTGATTAAAAATCTTCGTTAAGGGGCCTACGATAACGTCTTTCAAATCTTTCAAATGTCTGGGATAAAAAGCGTCAGGGCCTGGAGCCTTGCTAACTTTTAGTCTATCGATATAATGCGCAATCTCAGCCTCGTAAACAGTTATTTCATCCAAAATAGTCTCGCTACTAAATGGAACGATATCGTCCACGTCGGGGACATTATTTACGTTTTCTACGGTAAAAACTGTCGCAAAAAAAGTTATTGAAAATACCCGCCATCGCCTGAGCGTCAGAAGCCAAAGCGCCATTAACATCCACTAGAGGGCCTATGTTATCTTTTACCGGCTTACGATTATTAACGTATTCAAAAAACTTTTTTGGATTATGTTTACTATCCGCAGCTATAAGTATCTCTAAATTACGCTTGGCATTCCTAACTGATCTTTTAACCTGACGTCTAAGCTCTATGAATGACAAAACGCTGGGGTGTTGGTTTCCCCGTTAAACCGTAGGTCTAGGGTGGGGTGAAAAGATTGACCTTCTGGGCTAGGTTAGGTTAGGTTATATTATGCCCGGTTAGGTTACGCTAGGTCAGGCTATATTATGACCGGTTAGGTTAGGCTATATTATGCCCGGTAATTCTACGCTAGGTTAGGTTATATTATACCCGGTTAGGCTATACTAGGTTAGGTTATATTATGCCCATTTACGCTACGCTAGGTTAGGTTATATTATACCCGGTTAGTTTATGCTTATGTTATATTATGCCCGGTTAGATTAAACTGGGTTAGGTTAGGTTATATTATGCCCGGTTAGGTTACACTAGGTTAGGCCATATTATGACCGGTTAGGGTACGCTAGGTTAGGTTATATTATACCCGGTTAGGTTATATTACACCCGTAACGATCCCGGTTAGGCTATGCTAGGTTAGGTTATATTACGCCCGTAACGATACCTAAGCGCAACCACAGGCGAAAACGTGTTTTTGATGGATATCACTATTTTCACCCTTCCCCTATCGCGTCGTTTGGGTTATAATGACCTTACGACACTAGAAGTATGGTTGAAAACCTTATGAAGCGAACTACTTTTTTCACCTCTATCGCCAGCGGGGCTCTACCGCCCAGATGTGATGCGCGTCTTAAGGCCCCAATATCCCGTTCAACTGGTGGGAGGTGATGGGGTTGGGGGTGGAATGCTCGGTCTCTGGGTGGCGGGAACAGCAGGAGAAGCGCGAGCCAATGAAAAAACTTTCGAGGCGATTTCTGGCGAATTTTAATTTTGGCGCTTAGGTACCTTAAGACGCGGGACCCCTCATATATATATATATATATATATATATATATATATATATATATATATATATATACATTATATATATAGGGAGAGAGCTACAATAAGAGAAAACGCCCAGCAAATTTTAATCACAAAGCAGATATCCTTTCACTTCGTTTTATTACGAATTTTTATAAATTAACTAACACTTGCACTGACTGATACGATGTATATAGCCCAAATCACAAATTAATTATTATGTAATTACTCACATTTCGAATGATGTTTCCGCTGGTCCTTTCTCGTCGTAACAAATTTCTACAACAGTCTGCTTTGAAAGTAGAGCGTTCAGGCAGGTCTGCCGCTGCGAAAAGGTGGAGTGCAGTCGCTGGATAGAAATCTTCATCTTCAAACAATTTCGGGGAGATGTAAAACTGCTGTGATTGATTCATGACGAGATATTTCTGTAGTACTCGTTGATAATGCAACTGATGAGGATTCCAGATGAAAATGCTTCTTATATAGACGGGAGCCTAATTATAAACGCCCACAATAGCCGAATCACGAGTTTCCTATTGGCCGTCGGTGAAATTTGTGTGGAGCTTAACGTGTGAGTGCTGCCATCCACCAACCAGAGGTCATGGGGCTCCGCCCACTGGGTTGTAAATGGCTGAGCCGTGAATTCTGGGGCGTGTCAGATATAACATACCGATTCCATAGATTTCTTCCAGAATCGTAGATTGAGAGAAACGCTATGTTTGGAAAATAAAACTTGTTTTTCTGGGGCGCTGATGAATTGGGTGGGGTAAATGGAAATTTGCCATAAAACAGGAAAATAGTTTAAAAAAAAAATTGACTAGCCGTGACGGAGACAGAAGCCTTACGATAAACGTCTGAGTTTAAACTTTATGATGTCCAGAGATCGCGTGTGATAAATATCCATTTATTGCCTTAACTGTGTCAATATATATATATATATATATATGTATATGTGTATATATATATATATATATTATATATATATATTATATATATATATATATATATAATATATATATATACATTTTTTGCAGCTATATTAAATAATTTCTATGTACTGTAAATACGGTATTCATAAATTCAATGTGATTTTTTGCTGCCATATCAAATTATTCTATGTACATACGGTATTCATAAATTCAGTGAAATTAACTAGGCTTACTTGCAAACAGTGATATTCGTTTCGCGCGGTACTTTATTAACTAATGCCTTACTCCCTCGCGGTCATGTGCAGCGGCACAATCACCGCAACTTTCAAATTCCCGAGTGCGTCCCCCTGAGTTGAGTTTCACTGCCTCCTGACGGCAAGGGCGCGGCGACCCCTTGGAGAAGCCACCACTGGCATTGGGTCCTGCTCCGCCGTCAAACGGATCGTGGAGAGACTCACCGAGCATCTCAGGATAACACTCAAACCCCCCCCAGCGCTGCAGTCAGTCCCAAATTCGTTTCAAACGGCGCATTCTTTCGTCACCACCTCGTCCAAAAATATTCAACGGTCCCGTCTCGGCCGTTGTACGGTAAATCATTTGGCGATAAATCTGGTGACGCGCCCTATTGCATCAGCGAATTTTTCCTCAAGCACGACGGGTTTCCCTTCCCCATCCATACGGGAAGGCCTAGAAAGAAAGCATTCTTCGAGTAAACAAGCAGAGCGCACACATGTATCCACGCAACAAAAGGGCTGCACTGCAAAACAGACACTTCAGGCACAGGGTTGGAGATCCCCTGCCTTCATCAGTTGTCTCTTTGCATCATTCCGTGGATTACTTAGGCTACTCGTGTACTTGAACAACGTTTCCTTTTCTCCACTTCGGCAGGAGCGACTTCGACGAGAACAGCCACACAACGAGTTACGGGCACCGCATTCGAACTCAAACACAGTTCCCCCTGCCCCTCTCGTTTCCTCCGTTCGCTCCTCATTCCTGCCGTACCCCAACCCCTCCCCTGCGGAACCCCCACCCCATGCAGCAGCGCCCCCTCTTCCGATCATCTCCCCGTTCTGAGACGACCGTTCATTCCTTCCTGCGTCAGGAATTCCACGACATACCAGGTCAAGCGTCAAATCTCGGAGTGCCCCCACCAGGTCTCCCAACAAAATGGTATTTCTTCTTAGTATCGCTCCTTCGTCTCTGAGAGGGAACTACTTGTAGCGGATCGACAAGAAATAGACCAACAAATAGACAGACAAATTCTTTCCACGCCTTCATCAAACATTATTCGAAAAACATACGTGGGCGAAAAATCAAACAATGGAAACGTCTGTTTCTTCCCAAAAGGCGCGAACGCAAGCCCTTAACAACAAAAGGACGCACGGGCAAGGCGTCTTACGAATTGGCGCGAAGTCCGCATCACAGGAACTACGTAATATAAGCGAGATGCCACACACACTCAGTCTCACTTACTAGCTATCCGCTTTCATGAGTAGAACACGTCCGACAACCGCCCTCCGGTTTCCAGCCGGAGGAGCGGCCTGCTGCTTCCTTCAAGGCATACGAATACGAACTATCATCAAGTAAGACCTTCTACAGACCGCCTGCAGAAGCAATCCTTCGAAGCCCAACCAGAATCATTACGGGCCTACGATCTACAAGGTCAGCCTTCAAGTTTTCTACCGTCTACGAGAGATCTTCATCACTCGGGCCTACCGCAAGCATCTTTTCCTTCGCAAAAGGCTTAATCAACCGGGCGACCATCGCGCACTCGAATCATTCCAATAGGAAGGCCAACACGTCGAGCCTATCAGTCAACAGGCCCCTCTCAGAGCAACGCGTCAACAGGTATCATTATCTTACTGGTAAGCCTTGTCTATTTGCTTAATAACAATAACGTAAAGCCTACCCAGTGAACCGCAGAAGATTAGGCTATAAACGCAGTGTTTCATAACACCACAAATTGACTCTCGTTAAAACGCAGGAGGCTTATTACTCAATTCAAGTGATATTTGTGTAACCTTTGTCAAGCATTTCACTCTGTTATTATTAAGCCGCATCAATTATTCTATGTGCATCCAGGCAATCATTTAACCTACTTAATCAGTGTCACGTATTCTATTCAGTGTACCAAAAAGTACGCGCATTCTGTGTCATTACTAGGCCCGTTCAATCATCTAGCCTACTTAATCAGAGTGTCATGTTTTCCATTCAGTGTACCAAACGCACGTGCATTCTTTATATCATTTACTAGGCTCATTCAATGTCCCATGTTGCATACCATTTACATATCATCAATGAATTACGTGTCAATTAAGCTATTAATCATTCTTCTTCTTAGCTAAGTTTCTATGTCATAAGCATAACGTAAAGGCTATCAAATAATCACTGTCAATTCTTTGTTAATCACGGTGAATAAATAATATCTTTATTTTCATAATAAAATACAAAACAATAAGGTACTTTTTATAACCTTAATATTAATTTGCTTGGGTGTAATCCAAGTACTTGTAGCGGAACAGACAACTACAGAGAGAAAACAGACAAAGAACAGCCATAGGAATTCGTTTCACCGCCACTTTTCAAACATTCTTAAACACACGTGTTGTCGAGGAACAAAGAAAACTCAAAACGGTTTCGAGCAATGACGCTAGCCTCGAACTGAAGGATTCGAAGTTTCCCAAGGTTAAATAAGGCACAGTTCACTGGCACTCCACCTCACTTCTTTAGTGCGTCCATTTCGTAAGACTACTCTGTACGCCGTCACCCCACATCAGCTTTAACCGGCTCAAGACCTAGGCTCATTTCAATATTCACATTCAAGAAACGAAGCATCATTTCAAGTGAACTACCAATACTGCCGCAGCAAACCACAACGGCATCAGGAATTTTCCCTTGGTCTCTTCATAACCGCTCAACCGGTTATCAATCATCCTCGAGAGCACCGGCAAGGTTGCAACGCTACGAGAAGCATCCTCAAGGTGGACACATTGCGTGACTCGACGCCGAAAGCTACAAACCCAAATCACTCCACATCTGGTCAGCTTTTACCGCTTTACGAAGAACGGCCGTCTACGAGACTCCATTAGGCCCATCAGACTTTGACTTACGGAACAAACTTCCAAGAGACAATAACAACCGGGCCTACGCCTACAATATCGTCTTCAGTCCATCCACCACAACCGGGCCTACGCCTGCAAGATCATTCATAGACTTTCCTACACCTCGAGAAGCAACAACACTCGGGCCTACGTTCTACAAAGCCTACAGCAAATATCTTCTCCTTCGCAAGAGGCCTAATCCACGACACGACCAACGCGTGAGCGACCATCTTCAATAGTACGATCAACGACACTTCGAGCCTACAGTAACAGGTTCACTCGACACTTCAACAAAGGTTTTCATCGTCCCGGTAAGCTAAGAGTACCTTTTCTAAGTAACTCGTGAAGCCTACGCCAGCCTACCGCCGAACGGTAGGCTATACTCCCAAAGTGAGTAATTAAGCGTTCCAACTAACTCTTGTTAAACGCAGTAGGCCTATTTCCTAATTCCTACTTCCTAATTCAAGTGTCCTTCAGAAACTGTAATTCACATCATCTACTATTGTGTTCACTTATATATTTGTGTGATAATTAAGTTCTCCACTGCAGGCCTAATTCATTTACAGTGTATATTCCCTCAATTATCATTAGGCCTATCCCATAACGCACGTTATCAATCCATTATTATTAGGCCCATTCAGTTGTTATATGTTCATCCATGCAATTAATTAGCCTACTTAATCAAATAACCGCTTTTTCCATTCAGTGTACCAAACGAACGTGCATTCTTTATATCATTTACTAGGCCCATTCAATGTTCCATGTTGCATGCCATTTACATACCATCAATGAGTATATTACTTATTACGTGTCAATTAAGCTATTAACATTTCATCTTATTAGCTAAGTCTATGTCATAAGCATAACGTAAAACTATCAATTAATTACTGTCAATACTTTGTTATACCACGAAGAATAAATAACGTCTTTATTTTCATAGTAAAATACAAAACAATAAGGTACTTTTTATAACCTTAATATTAATTTGCTTGGGTGTAGTCCAAGCTGGTGACCCTTGCTGCCATTCCGGTCGCTTCCACTAGTATGGTGGGCCTACTCCATTAGCTACTTTTCAATTGGTGATACTTTACATCATAAATTATTAACCCAGCCTATCATTAATAAACAATCAGTCATTGTATCAATTAATCGTTAGCATACAATCAAATCATTAGCACATTAAACGGCTAAAACTAGGCCCACTATATATATGAAGGGATTTACCAACATTGGAAATTAAAATTGGAAATCGGGATCAGATCACATCGCTTTAAACTTTATGGTATCCAGAGATCGCTTATGATAAATATCCATTTATTGTCTGAACTGTGACAATATATATATATATATATGACGGGATTTACATCCATCTAAAATAACTTTAAAAAAAATTAACTGGCCGTGACGGAGAGATCGATTTAAAGTTTATGGCCAAAGTTTATTACCTGTGATAATATATATATATATATATATATATATATATATATATATATATATATATATATATTTACGTCGTTTCTATACATTAATATACTGCGTGGTCATTGCAGTTAAATGTACATATTCACGATTTGCGATGGTGCCCTCTCAGGGCATTCGTTTCTGCCCTATGTAGGAGAATTTCGACTTATGACTGATCGAGGCCCGTGGTGTAATGGATAGCGCATCTGACCGGCAATCGGAAGATCCTGGGTTCGATTCCAGGGCGGTTCACCTCATTTTTCATTTGTTCGTTATTTCTCTTCCTCGTGTGCAGAACGCTCCTCTATACTTACGTCGTTTCTATACATTAATACACTGCGTGGTCATTGCAGTTAAATGTGTATATATATATATGTATATGTATATATATTGGTGAAGGCCGCTTCTGGCAAGCTTCAATTTCAATTTAAGCAGAAAGCCACAGACAAGAAGGAAAGAAACATCCATCAAGTTGGAAAGGGACTATATTTTGTATATTGCAACGTTTCAAGCACAAACTATGCTCATCCTCAGGCAAAAATTCTAAAAAGTTAAGAACATAATATTAAAAACCATAATGACATTAACAAAATAAAATAGGGAAAAAATCCACAAGCATTAAAAACAAAAAGTCACACTAAAAAAATTCTAGAAAGTTACAATTAAAAACCATAATGACTATTATAAAACAAGAGCGAACAATTAACAAGCTTTAAAACAATGAAAGTGACACTAAAAACGAACAATGAATAACAGCTATAAAATACAAAATGTAAAACTCAAAAAAACTAAAAATTCACATGCTATCTTTTAAAACACTAAAAAATTAAAAACCCACACTAAAAGGAACACACCTTAAGTCTAAGCAGCACAGATTCCGAGGCAAAACTAAAAAAACAGAAGCATCTAAAACCAAGTAAAGGTTGGTTGTTCAAGATGTTCAGTTTAGACGGAGGGGAACGGATGAAATATCAGCGTTAAGCGAAGGGGAGAGTGATTTAATATACAGGGATTCTAAAAGTCTTAACGTTTGCTCATATGGCCATAGAACTGACAAACCTTTGAAAACTAAAGAAGCTTCAGCTATACGCAGCCATGTTATTCTATGCAAAGTCGATATAACTTTAGCTAATTTTAACATTTTAGATTCCGCTCCGTGTGAGCAAACGTTAAGACTTTTAGAATCCCTGTATATTAAAACACTCTCCCCTTCGCTTAACTCTGATATTTCATCCGTTCCCCTCCGTCTAAACTGAACATCTTGAACAACCAACCTTTACTTGGTTTTAGATGCTTCTGTTTTTTTAGTTTTGCCTCGGAATCTGTGCTGCTTAGACTTAAGGTGTGTTCCTTTTAGTGTGGGTTTTTAATTTTTAGTGTTTTAAAAGATAGCCTGTGAATTTTTAGTTTTTTTGAGTTTTACATTTTGTATTTTATAGCTGTTATTCATTGTTCGTTTTTAGTGTCACTTTCATTGTTTTAAAGCTTGTTAATTGTTCGCTCTTGTTTTATAATAGTCATTATGGTTTTTAATTGTAACTTTCTAGAATTTTTTTAGTGTGACTTTTTGTTTTTAATGCTTGTGGATTTTTTCCCTATTTTATTTTGTTAATGTCATTATGGTTTTTAATATTATGTTTTTAACTTTTTAGAATTTTTGCCTGAGGATGAGCATAGTTTGTGCTTGAAACGTTGCAATATACAAAATATAGTCCCTTTCCAACTTGATGGATGTTTCTTTCCTTCTTGTCTGTGGCTTTCTGCTTATATATATATATATTTTTTTTTTTTTTCCGGAACTGTACATATATAGGCTTTCCTTTGGCTAACCCTTCGTTAGCTTCCGCCTGAATTGTTCATTCTGACGAAGGGGAAGCTTTACACTCCACCTTAGCCCTACAGTTTAACGGGGAATCCTGCAGCCCAGCGTCTTAACCACTAGGATACCCAAGGTTCCCATTTATCTACCAACCATTTGTGTGGAAGGATGTTTACACTCCACCTTAGACCTACAGCTTAACCCGGACCACCAGCAGCCCAGCGTCTTAACCACTAGGATACCAAGGGTTCCCATTTATCTACCATCCAATTGTGTGGAAGGATTGCTGCGCGCCGTTGCCGTCATCGGGACTCGAACCCGGTGCATATAGTCGTGCATATAGTTGTGTGTGTGTGCTAATAGGGGCTTTATGGGCGTATAGTCGGGAGTGTACGTGCGTTTGTGTGCGTTTCTTGGCTGTCCAAACGATGTATACACTGTGCCAACTGGCTGATAATGCCTGGAGGCACTGGCTTCTACGCCAATTGGCGAATTAGGATCTTATAAGAGAGCGGGCGCTCGGCTGAAGTCTCAATATGCGCTTGGCAGGAGCCAAGCGAACACTCCTCTCTACTTCCCTCTCTCTTAGGTTAGGTATACCCCTTTGGGTGGTGAGGCCATCCCAACTTCTCCACCAAAGAGGTTAGGTGGACTCCCCCAGCTTGCTGGAGGAGTTCCCCTCCCCACCTTTTTGTGGGGTGCCACCCTGGGGTTGGCACTGGGGGCTTGCAACAAAGGGGAGCGGGATTGGCACTGGAACTCATTGCAACATTGCATAATTGCATTGCACTCTAACCTTTTGCGCCCATACTACTGCTGCCAATATATATATATATATATATATATATATATAATTTTATTATGCAAGAATTTTCAAGAAATAACGATGATATAAACTATAATAAATTATGACCTTGGTACGCTAGTAACGGTACTTACCAAATCTGAATGATGGGGTGGACACTGGATACGATATATATTTAACTATTTATATGTGACAGCGCGATTTTTATCGATATTTCAGATCGACCCTACGATTCTTAGTCGAATATTCATCTATTACTAAATCGTAGAATGATGGGTCAGATTTCATTTGGACTAATAACTCATTTTCGATGCTCATAAGGGCTAAGTACGACAGCCTTTCTTCGCCCATTGTACTTCTTAGGTACGTTTTAATTCTCAAAGCCGAAAATGATCTTTCTACTGATGAAGTTGTAGAGGGAATGGTTAGTACTAGCTCTACGAGTTTTTGAAGTTAAGGCATGCTTTCACTCAAGTTGTTTAGGCTCAAGAATTATGCAATATGGCAGGAGATATTTTCCTTGAAATTCTTCAGATGAGTATAGGACACTTAGTTTTTTTCAGTCTTATAAAATCAAAAGAGCCACTGTGTAACTCCGCAAAGGTTTTAAGAATTTCATCAGGGAATGCCTGGCTAAATTTGAGAAAATTTTCGGGATTCAGAAGTTCTAAAAATTTCAACTGTGACAGATTTCCAAACCGAGCAGTAAGTTGCATGCAAACCATATCTATGATTTCTAAATAAAGTTTTTTCATTTCCAAATCTGGCTGATCAGTCTGTGCTAGCCTTATTTATTTTGGTTCTGCATCAGCAGTCAATGACATGCGATATTTCGCCTTTGTCATACAATCATCAAAGCCATCCGTATGTTCTTGAACTACGCTGAAACACTCCAGCGTATCCCAGGACATTTTTCGGCCAATAGTAAGGCAATATTTGTTAAGCCCCGCCCAGCACTTAAGGATCATATTCCTATGCAAGTATATTCTATGCTCAGAGCGTACCTTGTTAGAAAGCACATGAGAAAACAAGGAAGTTTCTCTTAATTTTACTTTGTATTGCTTAAGTATACTGAATAAATTAGAAAATTTATTGATATTTATAATAGCATTTTATCAATATTTAAAAAATTTAAATTTTGAAATTTAATAAAAAAAATTGGGTACGCACTGCGTACCTTGCGTACCCAGTGGGCACGCCTATGATATATAGTAATACCTTGAACAGCGCGGTTTTGATTAGCGCGGGTTTTGATGTAGCACGGTTTGTATTTTCGTCAATTTTTTAAAATTTAGCGGGCAATTTTCCTATTGTTTTCAAATTTCTTTTCGGTACTATTTCATTCGACGAACTTTCGACTTTTATTCGAAAAATAGACGATCCAATTAACCGCGCTGTGCAAGGTATATATATATATATATATATATATATATATATATATATATATATATACTAGGGGCGGTCAGAAAATAAGTTTACACGGCGTATAATTTCATAACTAAAGGACCTACATTGATTATGTTTGTATCAGGTGAACTCGTTAATCATTGTTGGCAACACTGCACGTCGATTCAGCTGCCATCTATCGTACATTGGTTATACGAGTTCATGGCGGCTTGACTGGAACAGTGCCCTGTCATTTCTGCAACGATATTCCGAGTCTGTCAGTGGTCAGGAATTTCTCGAGCGCATTGTCACAGAAGACGAGACATGGGTTCATCACCGTACTCCGGAAACAAAACGTGCCAGCATGGAATGGAAACACCCTGGGTCCCCGCTACCAAAGAAATTCAAGATTGTGAGGTCAGCTGGCAAAGTGATGGTTACCGTGTTTTGGGACCACAAAGACGTTTTGCTCGCAGACTTCATGCAAAAAGGCACAACAATCAATGCAGCTGCATATTGTTCAACGCTGGAACGTTTACGAGCGGCCATTAAACGTAAACGTCCTGGACTGTTCCGTAGGGCATGGCACTGTTCCAGTCGAGCCGCCATGTTCAACTGACTCATATAACCAATGTACGGTAGATGGCAGCCGAATCGACGTGCAGTGTTGTCAACAATGATCAACGAATTCACCTGATACAAACATTATCAATGTAGGTCGTTTAGTTACGAAATTAT
This sequence comes from Bathynomus jamesi, assembly GCA_023014485.1. NCBI lineage: Eukaryota > Metazoa > Arthropoda > Malacostraca > Isopoda > Cirolanidae > Bathynomus > Bathynomus jamesi. The sequence continues at coordinate 266,759 of JAJOZX010002210.1, forward strand.
ACGCCGTGTAAACTTATTTTCTAACCGCCACTCGTATATATATATATATATATATATATATATATATATATATATATATATATGTGTGTGTGTGTGTGTGTTGACATTAAAAATATTTCCTATGATTCTAGACTTTTGAAACACCCCGTATAAATCGCTTGTTAAGCTTCATTTAGAATATGCTGTCCAGTTTTGGTCGCCTTATATGAAGAAGAATATAGAAATGGTAGAAAGGGTTCAGCGCCACGCAACAAAGCTTATTCCAACGATAAATGGTAAGACATACGAAGATAGACTCAGAGTTAACCCTTTACTGCACAGTGGTCTTTTCCGAGACTGAATAAAATCGTCTAGCGATAGCCAGAACAAAATCAGTAAACTTAACCCTGTATGCTAAAGGGTTAAATTTATATACGCTTGAAACGCGGCTTTTAAGAGGCGAATTAATTCAGATGTTTAAAATTTTAAATCGATCTGATAACGTAAATTGAGAATTCTTTAACATTGACGATAAGAACATTACGAGAAACAATGAAAATACCAATTAACCCTTGCGTTAGAGAATGCCGAATGGACAGAAAAGTAATGAGAATGTGTCAAAAGTGTGGTACTGCGTGCTCTCCTTAAAGGCGGAGGCATGCAGTTAGAGAGTTCGGAGCCAGCAAGAGGTGGGGAAGTGATGAGACGAAAAGCATTTGATTTCACCTAGTCAAATAGGGCTATATGGGTTGAACCACCCGACACGTGAGAAGCATACTGGAAATTAATGATTTGTGCCAGACTCTATCAAAAGCTTTTGATATGTTTAGCGCAATAGAAGTGGTTCCACCGAAATCTCAAAGGGAGGATCGCCAAGATCCTCTTTGTGATGGACTGAATGAAAGCGAACTTCCAGGAGGAAGGGAAAATACGAGATGGAAGGGAAAGACGGAAGACTTTGCCTAGGCAGCGTATTAGCACCTGTGATGTTATCGAGACCACCACCATGGCCGAGACCGAGACCAGAAAAAAAGGTCTCGAGACCGGTCTCGAGTCCTACATCACTGATTAGCACAGAAGCACTGTTCTTAAGAACAACAGGAGGAACACCATCAGGACCGAAGGCCTTCTTGAGTTGAGTCCAGATAGGAGAGAAAAAACATCTTTGGAAGAGATTCTAATTTCAGACAACTAAGTCGGAGGGAGGAGGAGATCGAAGAACAGCACCAGAATCGTCCATGGTTGAGTATGAGGCGAAAGTCTGAGCGAAACGTTCAGCTTGTCAGGAGAAGGGACGTCAAGTGAGTCATCTGAATGCAAAAGGGGAGGAAAAGAAGAAGTAAAGTTGTTGGAAAGGTTCTTAGCTAGATACCAGAAAGAGCGAGAAGACCTAGAATTGGATAGGTTTTCACATTTTTGTCGGATGAAGGAATTTTTGGCAAGTCGAAGAACAGATTTTGTACGATTCCGAGCACAAATGTATAGCCGGATGTCGACAGTACCTTCTGAAAGCCTCCTCTCTGGTGCGGGTAGCAGTAAAACACGTAAAATTAAACTATAGGTTTTTTTGACTAGTAATAAAAATACAATATGGAATGTACGCCTCCATACCCGAGAGAATCACTTCCGTGATGCCCTCAGCACACTCGGAAGGGCCCCAGCCAGGGAAGCAGTAATCATTTAATGGGAAACCAGAAGAGTACTTCCTAAGGGCCTCCCAATCAGCGGCGCCAAAGTGTCAAAGGCTTCTCCTCTTGGGAGGATTCAAAGTTCGAATTGGAGCGATAGGACAGGAAACATATATAAGATTGTGGAGAAATCATGTGGTCGGAGGAGTCCAAAGGAAAAAAAGTTTGACAGAATAAGAAGGATGAGAAGTGATGACCGAAAATCCAGAATGTTGTGCCTATATCCAAGGCGATCGGGGATACGAGTAGGGTGCTGTACAATCTGTTCAAGGTCATTCAGGATAGAAAAGTTGTAAGTTACTTCACTAAGGATGTCAGTGAAATGGGAGGAAAGTCAAAGGTGATGGTGAACATTGAAATCTCCGAAAATGGAGATTTCAACAAGTGGAGAGTGGGATAGAATGTATTCCACTTTTGAAGTGAGGTAGTCAAAGAATTTTGGATAGTCATTAGAATTACCCAGCTGTTCATCCTTCCACGCATTAAAATTTGGTTGGCAGATAAATGGGTACCCTGGGTACCCTAGTAGTTAAAACGCTGGGCTGCTGGTGGGGTGGGGTTCAGATTCCACGTTAAACTGTAGGTTTAAGGTGGGCTGAAAAGCTTGACCTTCGTCAGAATGGACAATTCGGGCGGAAACAAACACGAAGGTGTTTTATATATATATATATATATATATATATATATATATATATATATATATATATATATATATACATATATATATATATATATATATATAGAGAGAGAGAGAGAGAGAGAGAGAGAGAGAGAGAGACTGTATGAATAGCGGTTTGACTTTCCATTCTCTTTTTTAATGTAAGATTGACATGTGAAGTTAAAAAACAATATTCTCAGTTCTACATCTTTAAGTTTCAATACTTATTTTAAAAAAACTATAATGTCTATTAGGGAAAATTTTACTGCCACTTTAATATCATAAACGAACCTGCATCGACTTCTTTGGATCTGCAAACTACTTTTGTACAGATATTACTGTAATGTGCGATATATACCTTTGGTTTGCTTCCGCCCGAATTGTTCATTCTGACGAAGGTCAGGGTACCCATTTATCTACCAACCAATATTTATTATGTGGAAGGATGAACAGCTGAGTTTTGCTACGCGCCGCGTGCCTTCACCGGGTCTCGATCCCGCGGCCAATGGATTCGTACTCAACGACGCTAACCACTACACCACCGAGGCGTATTTAGGGGGACAGAAATGCATCTATTTTAGAATTTCCGCTTTTAGTTCTTCACGGCCGTTTGAGTTACATTAACGGAAAAAAAAAATATATATATATACCACGAGGAGATTGCAAACACCAATCGACCAGGGAAGTGCTCCGGGGGACCTTAGACAGAAGATAGGGAGTGCTGAAACTCCCGTTTCTCCTGTCACTGTCCTCCTTAGCTGATCATTTTCTGTGTCTCATCTACCCTGTGAGCAGTCCAGTATACTCTCAAACACACACATCTGTCCTTGTTCCTCACTACATATATGTGCGTCTTACGCACGACACAATCTTTTCAAAATTAAAAAAAAATTAAAATGGCATCAACTTCAAGGTCCTCGGAGTCCGCGGGGAAGGGGACCATAAATGTTCCCACTTCTGGTTCCCCCGCTGCCAATACCGGAAACGCAGCCAAGGGCAGCGGGGCTGGATCTGCTGCTGCCCATTCGAGATGTTCTGGGCCTCTGTCTAATTCACGTTTCTTAAACTTCTGCAACATTCGTGGCCTTTTCTCAAATTTTCAATCTGTTGAACACCACCTCTCCTCCTCTAAACCTCATCTTCTTTGACTCACTGAAACTCGGGTGTCTGGCACGACTGACAGCAACCCCTTTTCTGTACCCTCTCACTTTCTCTATACTCAATTTCACTCCAGAGGTGGATGTTGCGTATATGTACAATATTATCTAACGTGTTATCGTATTTCCGAACTTGAATCTACCGAATTCTATACCCTCTGGCTACAGTTTACATGAGTATCTAAAACTAAATACATCTGCGCTGTTTACCTTCCCGCTAATTCTTCTGACTATCCCAAATTCTTTGACAACCTCACTTCCAAAGTGGAATACATTTTATCCCGCTCTCCCTTTGCTGAAATCTCCTTTTTAGAAGATTTCAATGTTCTCTACCACCTTTGGCTTTCCTCCCATTTCACTGACATCCCTTGTGAACTAGTTTACAACTTTTCTATCTTAAATGACCCAGAGCAAAATGTACAGCAGCCAACTCGTATGCTCGATCGCCTTGAAAATAGGCCCAACATTCTGGATTTATTTCTTGCCTCTCATCCTTCTTCTTACTCTGTGAAACTTTTTCCTCCGTTGGGCTCCTCCGACCACAATCTTATACCAGTTTCCTGTCGTATCGCCCCAATTCAGCCTTTGGATCTTCTCAAGAGAAGGTGCATTTGGCACTTTGGCGCTGCTGATTGGGAGGCCCTTAGGCAGTACTTCTGTGATTTCCCATGGAATGATTACTGCTTCCGTGGCCAGGGCCCTTCCGAGTGTGCTGAGGGCATCACGGAGGTGATTCTCTTGGGCATGAAGGCGTACATTCTATATTCTATTCTTACCACTACTGCAAAGCAACCTTGGTTTAACTTGTTGTAATGCTATCCGCAACAGAGAGGAACCTTTCAGAAGGTACCGCGCTATCCAACTCCTCACTCTCACTCAGCTTATATTTTTGCCCAGAATCGTGCAAAATCTGTTCTTCGACTCGTCAAAAATTCCTTCATCCGACAAAAATGTGAAAATCTATCAAATTATAATTCTTCTCATTCTTTCTGGTATCTAGCTAAGAACCTTTTCAACAACTTTACTTCCTCTTCTTTCTCTCCTCTTTTCCATTCCGACGGCTCAGTTGCTGTCTCTTCTCCTGACAAAGCTGAACTCTTCGCTCAAACTTTCGCTTATGATACAATTCAACCCTGGACGATTCCGCTGCTGTTCCTCCATCTCCTCCCCCTTTGACTTTATTTTGCTGAAATTAGAATCTAGAATCTAATCTTAAGATGTTTTTTCTGCTCCATCTAGCCTCAACTCTTGGAAGGCGTACGGTCCTGAGAGTGTTCTTCCTGTTGTTCTTAAGAACTGTGCTTCTGTGCTGACACCATGCATAGGCAAACTCTTTCGGCTTTGTCTCTCATCTGGTACTTTTCCTTCCTGCTGGAAGTTAGTTTTCATTCAGTCTGTCTCAAAGAAGGGTGACCGCTTTCAGCCCTCCAACTATCGTCGAATTGCTTTGATTTCTTGCCTTGCCAAAGTTTTTGAATCTATCCTTAAAAGGAAGATTCTTCAACACTTCTCACAATCTTCTTTCAGATCGTCAATATGGGTTCCGAAAGGGACGCTCTACTGGCGATCTTCTTGCATATCTCTCTGACTCTTGGTCATCCTCGTGATTTCGGTGAAACTTTTGCTATTGCGCTACACAGATCAAAAGCTTTTGATAGAGTCTGGCACAAATCTTTAATTTCCAAGCTGCCCTCGTTCGGTTTCTATCCTTCTATCTGTGCCTTCATCTCTAATTTCCTTTCTGGCCGACCGATAGCTGCGGTTGTAGATGGCCACTGTTCTCCTCCTAAAGCTATTAACAGTGGTGTTTCTCAGGATTCTGTCCTGTCACTCGCTCTTTTTCTTTTATTTATTAACGATCTTTTAATTCGCACTTCCTGTCTTATTCACTCCTGTGCCGATGCTTCCACTCTTCACTTCTCCACCCGCTTTCCAAAGCGTCCCTCATGATTCGCGTCGTACGTCTATGGGACACCTGACCTCTGATCTTTCTGCTATATCTGATTGGGGCAGAGAAAACCTTGTGGTTTTCAATGCCTCATAAACTCTGTTCCTTTATCTGTCTACTCGTCACAATCTTCGATACGACTATCCCCTTACCTTCAACAACACAACTCAATCCTCCCTCTTCTCTTAACGTTCTTGGCGTTTCCTTTTCTCGTGATCTTTCCTGGAAAGACCACATATACTCTCTTTCTAAAACAGCTTCTAAGAGGTTAGGTGTGCTGTACCGCCTCCGCGATTTCTTCATTCCCACTCAGTTGCTCTCTCTGTACAGGGCCTTCTTCGCCCCTGTATGGAGTATGCTTTTCATGTGTGGGATGTCTCAACCCATCTAGCCGTACTTGAGCGGGTGGAATCAATGCCTTTCTTCTCATCAATTCCCTGCCTCTTACTGACTGTCTTCAATCTCTCTCCCTTCGGCGCAGTGCTGTTTCACTCTCTTTTTAGTATCGGTATTATAACGGACACTGCTCTTCTGAACTATGTAACTGCATGCCTCCTCCTTTAAGGAGAGCACCCAACACCAGACTTTCGACACTCTCTCATTCCTTTTCTGTCCAACTATCTAACGTTAGGGTTGATCGGTATTTTCAATCTTTCATCTATTCAACCGGTCAACTATGGAACAATCTTCCTCAATCCATCTTCCCTCCTGTCTATGACCTCTCATCTTTCAAACGCAGAGTGTTTAGGCATCTCAAGAACCCTGGACTTTTTTTTTTGCTCTCTTCTTCTTTTATGGGGGGGGGGGCGTTTTTTGCGGACATTTGCATTTGGCCACTCCTTCCTGCATAAAATATATATATATATTTGTATATAACTTTGTGTGTGTGTGTGTGTGTGTGTGTGTGTGTGTGTGTGTGTGTGTGCGTGTACAGTATATATTATTTCATCCTTATGTGTATTAAAAAAATCAGAATGTCGTTTATCTAAACCTTCAAATTGTAAACCCAAATGTGAATAATGGCATTCCTTGAAACGTTTAACATTTTAATGTATTTAACATTTTACTTTGTATTGATCAACGTCATAATATTTTAGGCAACATTTTTTTAAAAACGAAATTCGCTCTTTCACTGCGTATGAAATGTAAAAAGAAAAATTATTAGCGTTAATAAAGAATAAGTGTTTTGAAATATTAATGGGCGAACGCGGTTGAAACGCTTTGAAATTATTATTATTTTTTGTTTTTTTAACGTTGTCTCTCTTTTTGTATGTTTTCTTTAAATTAAATAAGGATATTAAAGGTCATTTACCGTCTCTTATTAAAGAACTTTCAACGCTCTACAACTGTCTTGTGAAACGCGATCAATAACGAAAATGGTTCATTTGAATTATGTGAACGCGCCCGCGAAAGCTAGGTTCGGATACCTATGACAGTGGTTCCCAGCCTTTTCTGGTTTGAGGCACCGCAATGATATCCATCTTCTTTCCCGGCACCCCTCAAAATTTTTTGTTTTCTTTCGCGGCACCCCTGAGGTTTCGCGTCTCTCACTGTTCAACAATGAGTTAGACCCCCTGAGCACCATGTAAATTGAAACTGAGCCTATATAGTTTCTTATGAACCTAATAAAGTGGAATGTTTTGGGTCATTTGAAGTTTTTATGTTTCGTAAGATTTGAATTTTAAATTAGTTATTTTTGTGTTTTTCCTGGAATTTAGCGGCAGTAGTACACCCACAAAAATGTCGAGTGCAATGCAATTGCATGCAACATTGCATCTCGCACCATTGCAACATTGCGTGCAACAAGATGAGAGACTGATTTACCCTCCCCCAAATATATATATATATATATATATATATATATATGTGGCGGAGGGCCGAGTTTAGCCTCTCCAAAGCTGGATAACCTAAAATAAAACACAAGAAGGAGAGAGAGAAGATCCATCCGTTTGTGGCCATGGCGCATCCCATAATGGTGTCTTCAGCATCACAGCCATCTGGCATAGAAGGTAGCCATTCGTATGGCGTAATCAGCTGTCAGGCAGTTTCTTTAGAGGGTACAGCCGCCAGTCGTATAGGACGTACACAGCTATTTCCTTGTACTTACGTACGTACACACTGTTTCATTTATTTATATATATATATATATATATATATTATATATATATATATATATATATATATTATATAGAGGGTGTCCCAAAAAAAACTATATATTCTTTATAGCATCATATATTTTATAATTTAAAAAAAAAAACAATATATTGTTATAGCAATTGCCAATGAAAGGTAAATTAGTAATCTAAGTGATCAAAATGTTATAGCGAGTTCTTTGCATATAAAATTTAATTAACTACGCCAAGTGCTCAAAATGTTCTCCGGCGGCATTAATGCACTTTCAATACAACAAAATCGTGTGGGCTGATGAAGCTACCTTCAAGCTGAATGGCACAGTAAATCGACACAACTGAAGGTACTGGTCACTTGATAATTAATCCACACGTTTATGTGGATAAACATGTTAATTTACCAGGATTAACAGCATGGTGTGGTTTATCATCCAGGGGTTTGGTTGGACCATTTTTCTTTAATGGGACAGTTACCGGTGCCGCATATCTTGACATGCTGCGGACAGAAATTATACCTGCAGTTCGGAAGTTGTTTGGAAACGACGACTTTTACTTTCAACAAGATGGAGCCACCCCTCATTATCATTGTGATGTCAGAAGGTACCTCGATGAAACATTGCCTAACCGTTGGATAGGACGAAGAGGAAGCGTTGAGTATCCTCCACGTTCACCGGACTTGACTCCACTTGATTTTTATTTGTGGGGCTACCTGAAGGATGCAGTTTATGGTACAAGACCTGCAACACTCGAACACCTTAAGGATGCAATTAGGGAAAAGTGCGGGACCATCACAGCATCCACATTAGTCCATGTCTGCGAATCAGTTAGTCGACGCATTCAAAAGTGCATTCATGCCGCCGAAGAACATTTTGAGCACTTGGCGTAGTTAATTAAACTTTATATGCAAACAACTCGCTATAACATTTTGATCACTTAGATTACTAATTTACCTTTCATTGGCAATTGCTATAACAATATATTGTTTGGTTTTTTTTAAATTATAAAATATATGATGCTATAAAGAGTATATAGTTTTTTTTGGGACACCCTGTATATATATATATGCCGTTCCTTTATGTAAATATTTGCTTCTATGGTGTAATTAAAACACAACTACAGCGTTGTGTCTATTTAATATATATCGAAATACAAAATATGGATATACATTAGGTGCAAAACAGGGATAATAAATACGTGATTTATAGATATTTACATATAAAAATATCACAACCAGTCGAGGAGAATTGCATATACATTAGACGCAAAAACAGGAATAATACACAATGGAGTTATTTAACATATATATATATATATATATATATATATATATATATATATAAATAAAGGGTGATCCAGAGAAATGGGACCCAAAAGAAACCCCTGTAACTCTTAAAGTATAAGTCCTTTTATAAAATCATACGCATCATTCGAAAGAGGATAGTTACAAGTTTGTACAGGATTGTACAGGTTTTGACAATACAAGACAAGATAAGATACAAAACAAAATAAATGTGTTAGTTAAAATTAACCCTTCAAGATGACTGCATGGACTGTGGAACAGCTGCGTTTCATAACTGAGCAATATTATGAGCATGGAAGAAGTGTAGTTTCAGCTCAAAGATCTTTCAAGACAAATTTTCAGATGTCAAAATCACCTTCTAAGAAAGTAATCCGTGGGTGTGTCAGAAATTTTTCCCTAACTACGATGGAGATTTCGCACGAAGACGACAATTCTGTCAATGGATCCAACAGAAGGTAAATGACACCACCAATTTTCTAGCAACTTTGATTATGTCAGACGAAGCCCATTTTCACTTGAATGGAACTGTAAACAAACAAAATTGTCGTTTCTGGGCAACAGAAAATCCATTGAATATTACCGAAGTCCCGTTGCATAGTCAGCGTGTAACTGTTTGGTGTGGTCTTACTGCATCTCAGATCATAGGGCCGTAATTTTTCGAGGATTCCACCGGAAACACGGTCACTGTAAATGGTGATCGCTACGAAAAAATGTTGACCGATTTCCTTATTCCTAAATTAAGAGATCTTTGTCTAGAAAACCACTGGTTCCAACAAGACGGAGCTACCTACCATACCACCAGGAACTGCATGGCAGTTTTGCGTCAAACGTTTCCAGGCGAGTTAATCTCAAGATTTGGAGACGTTGAATGGCCCGCAAGGTCTCCGGATTTTTTTCCCTTAGATTATTATCTCTGGGGATATTTAAAGAGTAGTGTCTACAGAAATAACCCAACGACCTTGCAAGAATTGAAGGCCGCCATCACAAATGAGATACAGGCCATACCACCGCACACTCTTGCAAAAGTGATGCAGAACTTACAAGCGAGAACACTGGAATGCTTGGCAACTAATGGAGCACATTTGAAAGGAGTCATTTTTAAAAATTAAATTTCATAATAAACTTGTAACTCTACTCTTTCGAATGATATATAGTTTTTATGAAAGGAATTAAATATTAAGAATATTTGGCTTTTTTTTATGGGTCCCATTTATCTGGATCACCCATTATATATATATATATATATATATATATATATATATATATATATATATATATATATATATATATATATATATATATATAGGGGAATGAACTCAGAATGGTTCCCTGAGTTTTTTATGATACACACAGACCGTGCATGGAACAAGGAACTCTTCTGGGATAATTAAATCCACTATAGTCCGAATAAGTAATGGTAAATGACAAATACCATAGTTTTTCTTTTTCATGATGCAAGCCCGACGTGGGCAACGGGTCTCTCGCAAAGAGGTCCCATAAATATAGCTTCCCTCACCAGCTATCTGCAAAGCAGACAGGATCCAGCTGGGACATGGGTCTAGGGTTTAAAGCAGCCTAGCCCCACTACATTTAGAACCTCAATATAAGTAAAAGACTCGTTGCATTCACGTCGGATTGAATAAATCAAAGAAAAAGGGGTAACTATTATATTTTTAGCCAAAACCAAAACTTAAACCTCAACTGGCAGAATTGAGCGTCCACTTTATTCAATCCGACGTGAATGCAACGAGTCTTTTACTTATATTGAGGTTCTAAATGTAGTTGGGCTAGGCTGCTTTAAATCCTAGATCCATGTCCCAAAGCTGGATCCTGTCCGCTTTGCAGATAGCTGGTGAGGGAAGCTATATTTATGGGACCTCTTTGCGAGAGACCCGTTGCCCACGTCGGGCTTGCATCATGAAAAAGAAAAACTATGGTATTTGTCATTTATCATTACTTATTCGGACTATAGTGGATTTAATTATCCCAGAGTTCCTTGTTCCATGCACGGTCTGTGTGTATCATATATATATATATTATATATATATATATATATAATATATATATATACGCGTATCAAAAAATAATACAGCTAGTACTGAAGAACCCTACATAAAACAAAATCAGAAGACACAACATTTGTGTAATATATATATATATATATATATATATATACAGGGTGGGCGGAAAGTAGCTCCCTATTTTGGATTGGTAAAAAAATACGTATATTATCCATTTATTTCAGAAGAAATAATATGAAAAGGTAGGCATACATGGTAGGTTTTCTCTAAAATTCAATGTGGGCTCCAACTCTTTCCACCAGCTTCTGGAGCCGCCCAGGAATGGCGTCCACTAACTTTAGCAGGAACTCCGGCGGGATGGAGGACATGACTTCCCGAATTCGGTCCTCCAGTTCTTCCAATGTCCTCGGTTTGGTGCGGTAGACTTCTTCCTTTACCCACCTCTAAAGAAAGAAGTCGCACGGTTACCGCTGAAAAACGGCAGAATCGGTTCATTGTAACGGTGTGGTGTGGTATGACCTCAGATCAGGTTGTGGGCCCGTTCCTTCTGCGCAACACCATGAATGCTGAGCGGTACCTTGCTATGTTGCGAAACGAGGTCTGGCCGGTTGTCAGCACATGGGAGAACATCGACGATCTGATATTTATGCAAGATGGCGCCCCTCCGCACTTCGCTCTTGTTGTCCGTGAGTGGCTGGATGCCCACTTCCCTGGGCGTTGGATGGGTCGTCGTGGTCCACATCAATGGCCAGCCAGGAGCCCCGACTTGACACCGTGCGACTTCTTTCTTTGGGGGTGGGTAAAGGAAGAAGTCTACCGCACCAAACCGAGGACATTGGAAGAACTGGAGGACCGAATTCGGGAAGTCATGTCCTCCATCCCGCCGGAGTTCCTGCTAAAATCAGTGGACGCCATTCCTGGGCGGCTCCAGAAGCTGGTGGAAAGAGTTGGAGCCCACATTGAATTTTATAGAAAACCTACCATGTATGCCTACCTTTTCAGATTATTTCTTCTGAAATAAATAGATAATATACGTATTTTTTTACCAATCCAAAATAGGGAGCTACTTGCCGCCCACCCTGTATATATATACAGTATATACAGTAGGGTGTCCCAAACTCATAGGGGGCCAAATATTTTTTCGGGATACAAATCCGCTCGTGTTGCGCTCTTTTGATGTTTCCCATTAGAAGTCTTCCTATAAAATTTCAGAGAGATCGAAGGAAATTTAATGGTCCCGAACTTTGAACACTTTATTTCTCCTCTTAACTGAAAGGCAAATTAACTGAAATATTTCTCTCAAAAGTTCCATCACAAAGATGATTATACCAAATAAACATGTATTTTAATCTTAACACACAAACAACAATTTCAAAGCATCACATTTATGCATTTTAACTAAACACGTGTTTCATGAGATCCGTTTTTGTTCCCTTCCGGCTCACATTCCGTCGGTGTGAGTGGACAGTTCGAAGGAGGAACTGGAGGTCTTCTTCATCACGGCACAGAGGTTTGCTTGTGTATTTCTCAATGAGGGCGATGCCTCGCTCTGCTGTATCATTGACCACCATCAGTTCTTCAGCTCGGCTCTTTGCCAGACGGTAGTTTTCGTCAGTAGGCCATGTTTCAGGGTCTTTGGTGAGGAACGTGGGCTCAACTTGGAGAAACTGGAAGAGTGTGGTGGATCGACTCGTCACCCACGGACTTAAACGGCCATCCACTTGCAGTCCCTTGCCTTGGACCCGTTTGAGTCCTTTCCCAGGGCGCTTTTTCAGGTTAGCCGTCATGTTACGCTTTTCATTGTCGTCAACTCTGTCATCAAACAGTGCAAGACAGATTAAGTCCTCCGAGATATATCACAGATGACGGAGCACAGCCCGGTAAGCTGTGTTTCCAACGTCCTTGTCAGGGTAACCTACAAGAAGATTGCACAGCCTAACGTCATTTTTGGGAGATTTGATGGCGATGGGAGCCTCGTGCCAGTGACGCACGTATACAGGGCTCACGAAGAGAGCCATACGGCGAACCCCTTGCAGTTCTTGGAGACGAAGTTCGGAGAACTGGGACTGCAGTAATGCTATTTTCAGGTAGTAAATAGCTTTGGCCATCCATCTGGCCTGATGTTAAGCCCCTGGAGGCCGAAGCTTGTAACGTCCTACGTCGTCTCCGAGGTACAAGAGGCTCAGTCGAAGAAGTTCTTCATAATCCTCTCGAGGATGATTACCACTTATTAGGGCATCGCGGAGATAGTCTATTACCTCAAGTCGCATTTGTGAAAGGCAAGCATTGTCATTTATGAAGGCTTTAGCCACCTCGTCCTTGTCAAATGCATCCAACTGACAGTGGTTCATTGATGGCCAGGCCTCCTTGAATCTCCTGAAAAGTGGGATTTGAGGACTTGGTGGTGTTCCTAGGCACACGACGAAGACATCCTTGAGAATCACTTCGTGAACGTGATGACGGCAAGCAAACCATAAAAGAGATCTTCCCAATGCCGCTTCCAAACGCGCACACGCACCTTGCACTATCCCTGTGTTTGATGCCGTCGTGTCAAACACCATGCCTATGATCTTGTCCTCAATTCCGACTAGGGTGAGCGCTTGATGGACTGCGCTTGCCATTTGCTGTCCTGTGCCGTCTATTATTTTCGGTGCTCCTAATAGCTCTTCCACACCATCCCCAGTCACCACAACAGCAATCCGATCGACTGACTTACCCTCCTGTTCGATGTCAGTGAGTATCTTTGTGTCCCAGTGGATCTGCAGTCGAGGTGGAAGCTGCTCGAGGTGGCCAATAACATTGGTCCCTATCATTGTACGGGCCTTTTGTCGGAAGCGGTGAACCGTGCTCTTTGATGGAACACTGTCAGGACCGAGAGCTAGGGATTTTGCAGTCGCAGCAAACGCTGATGTTGCCTGTCGAACAGAAAGGCCCTCGCGATCCCAAGTTGCTGCCAGGTCAAGATCACTCAGACTTTCTTTTAGTCTGTCATGTTTGGGAGCTTTCGAAAGTTTAAGTCCACAAGTGACGGCTTCGTTTCCACTGTCAGCTGACGATGTGCTAGAACTGCTGTCGGTAGCCTCTTCTGTGACTCCTACAGCTAGAGCCTCCTCCGTTTGACGCCGGTGTGCCCGCTCAAGAGCTCTTTCCCTTTCCTGTCTTTTCATTGTGGCTGCATTATATTTTCTATCTTCACCTCCCATGTAACTCGTATGTCGATCTGCCCTTTGGGAAATGAGGAATTCCTTGTCTTCAAGAGGGATATCTCCCCGATCCAGAACTTCTGAGCGGGCGACATCAAAAATATCCTCCATATCAGCCAAGAATACATCCCGCTGCATATTGTAAGTCATTCAGTCTTGTTCTTGTTTTTATGCAAATTTCGATACCTCTGAACCAAAGCTTTCAGTTTAGTCGAGGCATGAACGGAGGTTGTTGCCAGATTCGAGTTGGCTCTAGCCCAGATTTCTAATACAGCCGATATTACAGCCTTGACACTGTTGGAATCTGTCTTCTTTTGGTCGCGGTGATGGTAGAAGAAAAGGAGCAACACGTCCATATTACTTGGTAATCGAGATTTAGCCAGCTCTGCTATCGGAGACCTCTCAAGAAGCCACAACTTGATGTTTGATATTGTCAACGCCATCATGATCAATTCTGAAAACCAAAAAAAAGTCATCAAACGTCGGGACCTCTAAATATCATCTGATCGAGTTAAAAATCACACAGCCAATGCTTTAGCCCAAACCACATCCGGGCATGACACGAGTGGTCAGTTCGTGTTAAGAAAGAAAATTGGGACACCCTAATATACAGTATATATATATATAGGGTGTCCCAAACTCATAGGGGGCCAAAACTTTTTTCGGGATACAAATCCGCTCGTGTTGCGTTCTTTTGATGTTTCTCATTAGAAGTCTTCCTGTAAAATTTCAGAGAGATCGAAGGAAATCTAAAGGTCCCGAACTTTAAACACTTTATTTCTCCTCTTAACTGAAAGGCAAATTAACTGAAATATTTCTCTCAAAAGTTCCATCACAAAGATGATTATACAAAATAAACATGTATTTTAATCTTAACACACAAACAACAATTTGAAAGCATCACATTTATGCATTTTAACTAAACACGTGTTTCATGAGATCCGTTTTTGTTCCCTTCCAGCTCACATTCCGTCGGTGTGAGTGGACAGTTCGAAGGAGGAACTGGAGGTCTTCTTCATCACGGCACAGAGGTTTGCTTTTGTATTTCTCAATGAGGGCGATGCCTCGCTCTGCTGCATCATTGACCACCATCAGTTCTGCAGCTCGGCTCTTTGCCAGACGGTAGTTTTCGTCAGTAGGCCATGTTTCAGGGTCTTTGGTGAGGAACGTGGGCTCAACTTGGAGAAACTGGAAGAGTGTGGTGGATCGACTCGTCACCCACGGACTTAAACGGCCATCCACTTGCAGTCCCTTGCCTTGGACCCGTTTGAGTCCTTTCCCAGGGCGCTTTTTCAGGTTAGCCGTCATGTTACGCTTTTCATTGTCGTCAACTCTGTCATCAAACAGTGCAAGACAGATTAAGTCCTCCGAGATATACCACAGATGACGGAGCACAGCCAGGTAAGCTGTGTTTCCAACGTCCTTGTCAGGGTAACTACAAGAAGATTGCACAGCCTAACGTCATTTTTGGGAGATTTGATGGCGATGGGAGCCTCGTGCCAGTGACGCACGTATACAAGGCTCACGAAGAGAGCCATACGGCGAACCCCTTGCAGTTCTTGGAGACGAAGTTCGGAGAACTGGGACTGCAGTAATGCTATTTTCAGGCTGTAAATACCTTTGGCCATCCATCTGGCCTGATGGTAAGCCCCTGGAGGCCGAAGCTTGTAACGTCCTACGTCGTCTCCGAGGTACAAGAGGCTCAGTCGAAGAAGTTCTTCACAATCCTCTCGAGGATGATTACCACTTCTTAGGGCATCGCGGAGATAGTCTATTACCTCAAGTCGCATTTGTGAAAGGCAAGCATTGTCATTTATGAAGGCTTTAGCCACCTCGTCCTTGTCAAATGCATCCAACTGACAGTAGTTCATTGATGGCCAGGCCTCCTTGAATCTCCTGAAAAGTGGGATTTGAGGACTTGGTGGTGTTCCTAGGCACACGACGAAGACATCCTTGAAAATCACTTCGTGAACGTGATGACGGCAAGCTAACCATAAAAGAGATCTTCCCAATGCCGCTTCCAAACGCGCACACGCACCTTGCTCTATCCCTGTGTTTGATGCCGTCGTGTCAAACTGATCTTGTCCTCAATTCCGACTAGGGTGAGCGCTTGATGGACTGCGCTCGCCATTTGCTGTCCTGTGCCGTCTATTATTTTCGGTGCTCCTAATAGCTCTTCCACACCATCCCCAGTCACCACAACAGCAATCCGATCGACTGACTTACCCTCCTGTTCGATGTCAGTGAGTATCTTTGTGTCCCAGTGGATCTGCAGTCGAGGTGGAAGCTGCTTGAGGTGGCCAATAACATTGGTCCCTATCATTGTACGGGCCTTTTGTCGGAAGCGGCGAACCGTGCTCTTTGATGGAACACTGTCAGGACCGAGAGCTAGGGATTTTGCAGTCGCAGCAAACGCTGATGTTGCCTGTCGAACAGAAAGGCCCTCGCGATCCCAAGTTGCTGCCAGGTCAAGATCACTCAGACTTTCTTTTAGTCTGTCATGTTTGGGAGCTTTCGAAGGTTTAAGTCCACAAGTGACGGCTTCGTTTCCACTGTCAGCTGACGATGTGCTAGAACTGCTGTCGGTAGCCTCTTCTGTGACTCCTACAGCTAGAACCTCCTCCGTTTGACGCCGGTGTGCCCGCTCAAGAGCTCTTTCCCTTTCCTGTCTTTTCATTGTGGCTGCATTATATTTTCTATCTTCACCTCCCATGTAACTCGTATGTCGATCTGCCCTTTGGGAAATGAGGAATTCCTTGTCTTCAAGAGGGATATCTCCCCGATCCAGAACGTCTGAGCGGGCGACATCAAAAATATCCTCCATATCAGCCAAGAATACATCCCGCTGCATATTGTAAGTCATTCCAGTCTTGTTCTTGTTTTTATGCAAATTTCGATACCTCTGAACCAAAGCTTTCAGTTTAGTCGAGGCATGAACGGAGGTTGTTGCCAGATTCGAGTTGGCTCTAGCCCAGATTTCTAATACAGCCGATATTACAGCCTTGACACTGTTGGAATCTGTCTTCTTTTGGTCGCGGTGATGGTAGAAGAAAAGGAGCAACACGTCCATATTACTTGGTAATCGAGATTTAGCCAGCTCTGCTATCGGACACCTCTCAAGAAGCCACAACTTGATGTTTGATCTTGTCAACGCCATAATGATCAATTCTGAAAACCAAAAAAAGTCATCAAACGTCGGGACCTCTAAATATCATCTGATCGAGTTGAAAATCACACAGCCAATGCTTTAGCCCAAACCACATCCGGGCATGACACGAGTGGTCAGGTCGTGTTAAGAAAAAAATTGGGACACCCTAATATATATATATATATATATATATATATATATATATATATATATAATATATATATACATACACCGTAAGATGGGGTAACTTGACACCTGCAGTGGTAACTGGGCCCTACTAATTCTAAGGTAAATTTCGTTATTTTTTCCGTAAATTTTAGGTACCTTTCCATAGTTAGGTACCTACAACTTAAGGAAATAATTCATACTTTTATATAACGAAATTTACCTCAAACTTAGTGGGGCCTATTTACCCCTGCAGGTGCCCAGTTACCCCATCTTACGGTGTCTTTATATAACCTTTGATTAACCTTTGGTTAGCTTTCGCCAGAATTGTTCATTCTGACGAAGGTCAAGCTTTTCACCCCACCTTAGACCTACAGTTTAACGTGGAATCCGAACCACGCCCCATCAGCAGCCCAGCGTCTTAACCACTAGGCCACCTAGGGTACCCATTTATCTACCAACCACTCTATTGTGTCGAAGGATGAACAGCTGGGTTTTGCTGCGCGCCGGCTGCAGTCGGGTCTCGAACCCGGGGCCGATGGATTCGTGTCAGTGACGCTAATCACTACACCACCGAGGCATACATATATATATAATATATATATATATGTATATATATATATATATATATATATATATAATATATATATATATAATATAATATGTATATATATATATATATATATATATATATATATATATATATATATATATATATATATATATATAATATATATAAATAATATGTATATATATATATATATATACACAAATAATATGTCTATATATATATATATATATATATATATATATATATATATATAATAATATATATATAATATAATATGTATATATATATATATATATATACACAAATAATATGTATATATATATATATATATATATATATATATGGGATGAATTTCACGATTAAACACGTGAAATGAATGATGTAAACCCACAAGGAAAGATAAAATGGAAATACATGGATTAAGATTAGTTTCTACCATGCTTAAATAAAATAGTAAACTCGCACGTAATCGAGTGCACATTTACATCCTCTTTGCTTTGTACTACACAATAAATGCGATTTAACATTATTTCACCACTCAAAGTATGCTGGTATCTATATTCAATATAAAGGGCTTTCAACTCGTTTAACACTATTTTTGTACCTATTTTACAATTGGGGTCAAACTATCACGCTCTTTAAACACGAATAGAATACAGTTAAAAGAACGCACAAAAATGACATCGTTTGCTACAATATCACCATTAAATTCAAGTTTATAAACGCTCCTTTCCAAACGGGTGTTTATTCTTTCAGCGCTGACCTTTTCAACTGTAAAATCTTCTTCACAATTCATATCGGCAACTGAAGTATGTTTTTAAATCGTGCCGACAATTGTGTCTTATTTAAAGAAATAATTCTTCAGGGTGAACAGTGAAGGTGAGTTCAGCCCTGTACCGTCCTAGTCCTTTGTACCAAAGTTCATGATATTTCGAGGAGTTTGCACCTTCTAAATACGTATCCAGTTCCAAACCATTCTCGCCTTGTTCGTCCCTACGCGTATTCAATCACCGTATCAAAATAACGCATATCAGCAACAGGTGCGTCTAATATAGGTTTCAGTTTACGGAAGCGGACGACTTCAAACATTCTGTCGCGAATGAAACGGCTTCGCGTGGGGATAAGGGCGTTATTGTCAGCAGCATTATTCCACATCAACGGTATATCAATGCATGGTTGGTTTGCATCACGATTTACGCATAGCGTACAAATAATGGCGTATGAGTTTGCATTACTAATCTGTTCTATTTTTGTGCCTACACCTGCAGGTATTTTATAACTGTCTTCACCCCACTTCTCAACCAACACGAAGATTCTGTTCATCTCTTCAACACTTAAATAAATAACATTGCGTCTACCAGAGTTTGATTGTCTACATTTCGTTTCAAGTACAAAATTAATAGCACCGGTATTACGCCAAAATACACGCACAGACTTCAACACGGACACGTCGTATACTGCATTGAGGATGCTGCTCAACGGGAGTTCCAGCTTTTAATAGTTTTCTATTGATACTGCGAGGAGAGAACGTCCAGTCGGGTCAAGCTCTGAAGCGGCTATGAGCCGCCGGTGCGTTTTTTGGCTCGGCGGGACCGTGCGTGCTGTTGGGGAGGTGGGATGTGTGGGGTGGGTATGAGTCACATTGGTTGCGTCATGATCGCCGCCAAGCGTTAGTGATTCGTGTACGAAATTGTTCCAGGCTGTTTAAAGATTGGTGCGCACTGGTGACTCATCCGAATATTTAAAACTGTATCCCATTATACTGGGTAGGCGTTTAGAGAATTTTTCCATCTGCGATACATGAAATAATATCCTGAAATGCGCACCATACATATTCTACAACGTTCAGGGGTAACTGTATTCACCATTGTACTTTCTCGAACTATGCACATTTATTAACATTTTGGCGATCTAATTGAGAGAAACATGTGTCCATACTTGTCCTTTTTGATGGACAAACGATACTCGTCCCTAAACTCTACTAAAAATTCACACAAACCTTTAGCTGTAATTTCACTGCGCACCTCATCATGATTTACATGGACGTAGTGGTAGAAATATTTTAAACTGTCCATAATCACAAGATTCACATTCACCGCCCCAACGTGCGCCTACTCGGTGTGATGTAACATGGTATAATATCTCCTGTCAAACCAATCATCAACAACGTTCACAACCCAGATCCTTTGTTCCGCTTCTGCAAGCGTTGATTCGTTCACTTCACGATATATGTACTCTTTAGTGCAGTTTAATCCTACAATATATTCCATTACATCGTTTGAACCGCAAAACTCCTCAACGCTCTCACCAGAATAACCATAGAATATTTGAACGTCTTGCTTCTCATGCTTCGCACGATTTAATGCGACCTTAAAGGTTTCAAAAGAGGGGTGACTAGAAATTCTTTGGGTGTTCACCACATCTGTAGACCTTAGTAAATACCACTTCAGGAATTTAGAGCATGCAATATCATTGGACGCTATAGTTATTTTTCTTCTACGCGAGAATTCTTCAACAGTTAAAAAAATACATCTGAGAAACGGCTTGCGGGGATCAACTGAATACGCAGGGAGGAGATATGCCCCGATTAGTAGCAGGAGTCACGTGACTCTTTTTATTGGTTAGTAACATACAGTGGGCAGTGCTTAGATTTTCTTACGCGCACACACACACACACACACAAAGGAGAAAATGAAACGCAGGCTGAAACCTAATTAAATGCACATGTAATAAATAGAAAAATAAACTGTAAAATTTCGTCAACAAGTAAATAGACTCTAATAGAACAATTATTTATATAACAAATATTCACGCCTTACGGTATCCAAAAGGAACAGTGGCGTAGGTGCCAGGTACTACCTGGTATCGTTTCCTGTATGAGCTACGACACACCTTCGTTCCCCTAAGCTTCTTCACGCTCGCCCAGCTTCTGTGCCTGAAAGTTATGAGTTCCTACAGCCAGGTGGGGTGGTTGGTCACCCTCATTTCCATCATCTTTAAAACTTACTAGCTCTTTCAGCGAATCAAAGTTGACGATCTGCCGGTTCGCCTGGTTTAGAGTGATACCTTTAGTCTTCACGATGTATTTGAACTCATCCCCCACCCTCACCCGTACCCTATAAGTTTTTGGTCCTGTTGAGACAAAAGAATCAGCGTAGGTGCTATCTCCATACTCATCCTTGATCTCGTCAGTCAACTCTCCAAAGAATTCCCCAATAGGAGGCATATTATTCACCATCCCTCTCCGTGAATATCACACTATCTGTGTCTATGTACAGAACCCTCCGTCCAAGAGAATGCAGTAGACTCCAAAGTTTGATGCGGGCGTAGGTTATTGTAAAAGTGGCTACAGGTATGTTTGTAACACGTGATGTATCTGCAGGGCCGCCTAGAGGGCGGGGAAGCCGGGATAAATCCCAGGGACCCGGACCTCTAGGGGGTCCGGAAAGAGGGGGGTAAAATCTAAAAATATTAATAAACCAATTGATTAAATAACAGAGAGGAAATCTATTAATGAACATACATTTTATAGAGATTATCATAGTTAAACTGAAACATAAAATATTATCTGCAGTCCACCAATGCCCAAGACCAACTGACAGATCTGGGAACTATTGTAATTGAAAGCCAGTTAGCCCGTACTTTAAATTTCATCAGAATCATTTACCACTTTGCTAGAGAGAAGGCAAAGAAAGTACACTTCTATTTATGAAAATCTTGCAGTACACAATTGTCTTGCCTGCATGGACTGGTACTACATTTGTAAATTGTATGGTGATAGAATTAACATAATTGATCCGAAAAATAAAATGGTCATTTTCCTCTGAGTTGTTTATTCATACTGTATGTTTTGAATTGTGACTTGGACATATAATCAGTTTGCTTGTTATGTACACAAAAAACATTCATAATAAAATACTGACATGGGGGCCCATATACCAAACCTTCCCCAGGGCACAGGGCAGCTGTCGGCGGCCCTGTGTATCTGTAGCGAATTCGGTTCTGTTGTACTTTATTATGTACGGATTACCCACAGTCACGATCTCCATGACCTCTTTATCGATGGCGTTAGCGTAATCCTACACTTCGTTATAACTTTGAGCAGTTGATCCGGACTATATACACCCTTCTGAAGGCTTGGAAACATACTCTAAGTACGCGCACGTCATTCACGCAATAACGCTCACATTCATACGCTATAATTTAAGAATTATCTTCATTAAAACTGTTGTAGTACCTCTCAAAATCTTCACGCTCGCTATTACTCATGCTGGCATAGTTAAACTAATGTTTAGGGGCGGGGTGTCCTACGTAATTTTGAGTGTCGCGAGTGAAGAAAGCGTAAGGAAAATATCCTTTTGAAATTTCGGCGGCTACGCCCATCACCTTCGGTAGCTTAGCTAATTTGCAAGGTGTGAATAACAAAGTGTCTTTAAACTGAACATTACCTCTTATCTGCATCTGTATAAGCTTGTTTCCTCTTTTCAAGGGAGCACCTGTAAATATCTCTGATGATTCGTGTTCAAGCAGTTCCTTATAAAGGAATTGCATGTCAAATTTTCCGGCGTTATGGGCAAGAATATACACAGTCATCCTTTTGAACTGGTCCGCCAACTTGACAATATAGGTCACAAAGAGTTTCACGGGGGTGTTGTGTGCAGTCGTTTTAAAAATGTTTGTTCGTTTATCACATTTGCGACATTCATCACACTCGATGTTTATACACTTGTCACAGAGAGTCTGTCTTACAAGTAAATGTGGGATAACCTCTCTTGTTTCAGGATTTGTGTATGTCTCTATATCGTAGTATACAGTTATACAGGGTTTATTTTTAGGTTTGGCGTCTTTCATATAACATACATCCTTTGTACCATCTGCCTTATACTTCTCATAACATATAGTACAACAAATTTTATCACACCTATGCCCGAACTCGCCGCTATCATTCAACGTATGAAACATGCCACACTCGCAAATTCTCATTTTCCGAAACGTCCCATTTGATTTATGGAATTCAAAACAGTTGTTATTGAAAAATGTGCGTCTATCTACATTACAGTCCCTCTTCTCAGCTCCAACTACTAGACTTTCACATTTGGAGCTTTTACACTGCGGACACCATGTAGCAATCCTTATGTAAAAATGAACAATGAATAATTCCTACATCCATATAATTCTTATATTCATTCATATATAATTATTATGTTCATTCGTATACTTAGTATATTTATATAATCCTTATATTCTTATTCATATATTCATTTTGACGTATCAAGTCCAAAATCGTATAACGCTGACATAAGTTTGGATGAAACTTTGATTTGCTTTCTATTTTATAATTGGTGAATTATTTCTTTGTAAACTAGTTAATCATTTTGTATAAAGACCAAAATCGTATAAAGCTGACACAAGTTTGGATACATTTTTGATTTGCTTTCTATTTTATAATTGGTGAATTATTTATTTTTTTAAAACTTGATCATTTTTGTAGACTTAGCTTAATAATGTAATCTTCATTTCCTGTATACATTCTCTCTTCGTTGTAAAAGATGGTCATGTCCTGCTTAACGTTTAATTTTTAATCTTAAGCCTTTCATTTTTGCCCGTGTGCATGTTTGTTTGTAATTCGTGATGGGAAGGCATATTTCAATTTCCATTGTTAGTTAACTCGGCAGATCATGATAACATCAGATCTGTCAGTATGCGGTTTAAAATAAAAATATGGCTTCCTCTTGCTTAGCAGGCTAGACATTGATACAGGAAAAATATTTGTTCTGCCTTTAAATGTTTTGCAAAGTAAATCAGCCTATTGAGAATAAAAAAAAACAGATCAACATTAAATAATAATGATGTCAGTAAAAAAATTCAATATAAAAGCCCATACAATTTCTCCAATGTTCATTCTGATTCTTACTGATCTGACATTTTAGCAATAAAGTATAGTAAGAAATATTTTTGTCTTCTCCTTCGAGCCTTGCTCTCTTCAGAGAACTTAGTCATTAAAATAGAGAAAAATAATTTCCCGATACGTTACAAAAAGAATCGGGGAACCTTCAGAGAGCTCCACAGAACCCTCCGATCCACTACAAGAAGAAATCGGAGAGTAGTATAGAAGAAACTACTGCGAGTAACAAATCCGGTGCTGCCACCTAACCAGAACCCCAGTCAACTTCGAACCGACCAAGGCCATAGACGGAGGGGTTAACACTTACAATGTTTCACTATATCATCCGCAAACTCGAGGCAACCCTTACACAAATCGTAATGTCTTCCATATTTTCGGCTTTTATCATAATTCGCGTAAAGAGCCCTTATATTGCGAATAGGGAGATACGTTGGCCCTCACAACCCTTTTTAAAATAAGTAGAGGCTTTGTACATTCTCTCACAACTGCTTTTGAAAACATACATAGTCCCACGACGATCATCCAATCCAAATACAGCTATGCGAACATTCATTTCCTGCTCTACCTTTCTCAACTCTTCAGGTCCTATGTCACAATCAAATTCGAGCTTGAAGTCTGCGGCCAGTTTACGTGCACGCTGCACAACCGTCGGCAACCAATTTTTTTTAGCCACTGTATTTAGCACAGTAAACATATTAGCCAAGACTATTGCTATAAAGTGGCAACCGAGATCGAGGTTTGTGTGGTTTCTGAATATTTGATAACTGTCAAAGTGAAGAGTACTGTATACGGTGTGACCGTATGTCCCGCAACACGGAAAACGTGGTCTGTATTTATCGTGAATTTGTCCATGTTAATTTCGGTGCTGCTTTGAGAGGCATGCATTATACGACCCAAAATATAATCTATATTTACAGTAGCCAAACATCTGTAGGGTAGTCGCGTCCTGGTTTCACGTCCCTCACTGTTCTGAAGGGCAAACTCCAAAATACGTTCAACTACACGCCACATCCCGTGTTCAACACCGTTGCTATACTTGGCTCGCGGGTCGACCCTGAATACATGCCGGTTTCTAGTCGAATTTTATGCTACTGTCTATAGAATGAGATGTTGCTGTGGAGGGTGCGGATGGTATTGAATAGGAATAAGGGGGCACAGTTTTATTTGTAGGAGCTACTGTAGGGGTTGTGTCTTGAGACGTAGAGGGCTTGGGCTCTATTACTGTGGGTCTAACGGCCGACGCACTCGGGGCGCGCTTTACGCCCTGCGTGGAAGGTGTTTCAGCAATGTGACTGTTGTCATGCCACACGCTACAGTTACAGTTCTCGCTGCTGGGGGATCCGGAACGCTAGCGGGGGTGATGGTGCAGTCTGTAGCCTCAACAACAACTACACTGTCGTCGGTATCATCAACCTCATCTGCAATATCGACGATGGGACAATGTTGCTGGCACAGTACCTCTATCTGCGCGCCTCTAAAATACGCAAATGGCTACCATATTAAGAAAAAGCTATGATGACTTTTCTAATCCAGCTTCTTACGGAGGTGTTAATAGACTGTACAGAACCGCTTATAATGAGGGAATAGGGAAAAAGATGTTGAGAGGTTTTTGCGGGAGCAAAACGCTTATGCACTTCATAAGCCGGTGAGAAAAAGGTTTAAAACTGCAAAGACATTAGCAGCCTCGGTTGATTCTATTTGGCAGGCAGATTTAACAGACAGGCAGAGATATTCACTGAATAATGAAAGGTACTGTTACATCCTGTTTATAAAAGATGTATTCTGTAGATACTTGTGGCTAATCCCGCTGAAAAATAAATCGCCCGAAACAGTTCCTAAAACACATACAGATATATAGACATTCTGGAGTCGCTGGCTTCATCCTACAACCGTTCACACCACCGAACGATTGGTACATCACACCTAACGAAATTTTAGAAAGAGGTACGCGCACAGGACGTGAGGTGAGAAAAGATAATCGTAGAGCGCCGCCACGTTCTGTACGTTTCAAAATCATTGATTATGTAAGGCAGTCCCGTTCGGGGAATAAATTCTCGAATGGATTTGAGCAAGGTTGGGCACGTGAGATTTTTAAAGTTAGTGCTATGAGCAGTGGTGTAGTGCTGTGGGAACGCGTAGGAACGGCGTTCCCTTACTTTTTTTGGTAGACGGAACGGCGTTCCCTCACTATTTCAAATAAATCCGAACTTACAAATCTCTAACGTCATGAAATTTTAATTCCCACCCCCTAGGAGAAATATGAGAAAGAATCATTAACTGTTTCATTTCTTTTAGCTTCGACTGAGGCAATGCTAGCCTATAAAGATCTGGTGGAACAGTTACCACGGCGTACCAGTTGTTAACTTTTTTTTAGTTAATCATTCCATTTGTTAGCTATTTTTATTGATCGTACTGGATGTCGGATATCTAATGACACTGGAAATACTGCATCTTCAACCTTGGAATATATCCTAATATCCAGTGCATATGACCTCAAAATATCCCTGAAATTGGTCAGATTTCAAAAGATTTCCCGGGGGGCTTACAGTGCCCCCGGACCCCCAGCTGTATGGGCTCGCCGCGCTCGCCATTGTCCCCCCCCCCGCATCTGAGTAACACTTTCAAAATGCGTTCCCTCACTTCTTTATTTAGCACTACACCACTGGCTATGAGACCTAAAGACGAGGTGATGTTGTATTACGTTGAAAATTTGAATGGGGAAGAAATTGGTGGTGGTTTTTATGGTGAGGAGATGCAGAAAGTGATCCATTGAATTGGGTCGTGAATCATGAGTTTGGAATATGCGAATTTCAATTGGCCACCAAATTTTTAAGAAATGACAATAAAGAACCCGTTTTTACGGTTCTCAGAAACCGTGATGAGTGTGAAAAGGCTGGAGTAACTCGAGACGATAGTGACGATACCATGCCTTCCGCCCGGAGTGGGTAGGCCCAGTACTGCACTACAGAAGTAACACTAGGGCGGGGTTCTTATGGCAAATTCGAGGATATTGTGAGTGAATTAAATGGTAGTTCGTAAAGTTCAAATCTTACGTCTGATTTAGTATATAAAATCGTAAACAAAGACACCTCGGTACATACTTTGACTCTAAAATCGAAGGCTAACAGAAATATTAAAGACAGCACTGTTCAAAATTATAACCTAGGGCAGATATGGGATAGCCTTCCAAAGAGATACTTTTCACGAGTCACAACATAACTTGGGAAGCTTACTGTATCAGCTAAAATTGGAGAAATTAAACGACGGAGACCCTCCCTCGGACATGTGCAATATTTACAGCAATATCGTCGAATATCTTTTGCTGGGGATACTCAGCCGCGGCTACTGCGCATCGCCCACATTCCTAATCATAGAGGAAAGAACTTGAGCATTGCATACGATAAGCCTCATTATTTCAAAGTCGCAACTAGCCTGCTAACTAGTATTTCAATATATATAAGAACGATTGAGGGGAAAAGGTTTCCATTCGGTGACGGGAGCTTAAAAGTGAAGCTTCACTTCCGTCGTACTGCGATAGAATGACCTGAAGGCTATTTTAAGTCTACCGAGGAGTGAGCTATCAGCGCGGAAGAGGGATTAGGTCCAATTTTTCAACTATACTGCATATGGCTGTCCCCTTGCTTAAGAGTGATGCCAGATATCTCGGTAGGAAAGCGTTACAATCAAGTCTTAACACGATAGAAGACGTAATGGCCAGGGCTAAGCCTAAAGAAGCTCTAAAAAAACATTTAAAACGTACACGGGGCGAAACTGTCAAAGATGCAAAGAGAAAAATACGTGGTGGTGGAAATAAAAACCGGAAGAAGACGTACACTGTACGGATGAAAAAGAAGAAGGGGTTACTAACTTGTGACGTTAAACGTAAAAGGTCATAAAAAAAAGAAATGTTCTAAGCTCATGAAACCTATGGTTGATCACTTTTTTAACTGATATAAGCTAAGGACGTTACGCTCGTGGTTCATAAGCTGATTGCTACTTGACGAGAGAGATGGTGTAACTATTTCTGGCATGCCTCCGACGCAAATATCTGTAGAGCATAGTGACTTTATCAGAGTTAATCTGCTAAACACTATTAGCTCGCCAAGTGCTCCTATAGAATTCGTGATACCGAGCTCAGGCCCTTACTTTTTGGACTCAAGCTGTGTGCACATGTATGCTAAACTACGAATAGCGCATTCAGATGGGTCGGATTGCGAAAACGACTACGTTGTATATCCAGAGCGAACTTTCTACACACCATATTCAGCCAGTGTGACGTAATTTAAATCAAGTCAACATTTCTGCAGGGTCTGGCTACTACCACATATGATCCTCTCTGGAAAATGTCCTCAACTTTTCAAAAGAAGCGAAGGATGCCTTTTTAACTGCAGAAGGTTATTATCAAACTAAAGATGAAAGTAATTATAAAGAACAAGTTTAAAAAGTCTAAAAAGATGTATGACTGCTTCGGACGCCTCCACATAGATTTCACATTCCAGAAGTTGCTTGTTAATGGGGTCGATATGAAATTAAAACACCCGTATGAGCCCTGAGATTTGTTTAAATCTGGGTGCTGACCAAGAAGAAGGCGCGAAGCCTGTGGTGATTCATATTATGGAGACATATCTCCGCGTACGTCGTGCGAAATTAAACTCTGCTTAGCAGATGGAAATTGAGAAAAATTTACTACATGCCACAGTGAAATATCCAATTAATAGAGTTCAGCTTAAGATGTTGACAGTACCTTCAGGTTTAATATCCAAGCAAATAGAAAATGTTGCTCTCGGGGCTCTGCCTAAGTGGAATGCAGGAACACGCTTCTGTGAATGGAAAATACAAAAAACCCGCATTTAAATTCGAAAATTTCGGCCTTAAAAATGTAACTCGGTATGTCAACGGGGTAGCTTTAGATGATACATTGGAAACAACTTATTCTACAGATGAAGAGTTTTCACTTTGCTCGAGAGCGTACAGCAATCTTGATCATAGTGTCGGTACTTGCGACGGATTAGGAATCGGTGCAACGCAGAATGAATTCGTCGAAAGGGTAAACCTGTACCTTTTTGATCTCTCCCCGGACTTCAGGTGGAGTATAAACACACACATAAGCCCACAGCAGAGGGAAACATCTCAGTCAGGTTAGAGCTCGAGAAGCCTCTAGTCGCTCCTATTAATGTAGTAGTTTATCTTGAGTCGCAAGCTCTAATCGAAGTTGACAGGTTTAGGGGTGTAGTCACAGACTTTTAAAAATGGACACGGTTACACTCCATAGAGTGATGAAGAGTGACCGATTCACACGCCCCAAATTTATTGGCGTGTTTGCGAAGAATGAAACGCTGAAATTTCCAATCACGAGAGACTGCTGCACATTTATCATGAATACCGACATGAGCAATGGAGAAGGGATCCTTTGGATAGCCGTCTATTTTAAAGATAGGGAACGTATGTACTACTTTAATTCACTGGGCAGACATCCATGGAATGATGGTATTATTGTAAAATTTCTCGAACAGTTCCAAATTCCACAAATAGTGTGGTATCCTTACCGATTCCAGAGTTTCTACAGCAATGTTTGTGGCCAGTACAGCTTGTACTTTCTCATGCATATGACTTGTGGAGGGAAATTTACAGAATTTCTGCAATTATTCGACTCGTGTAACCCTGAAGGTAATGATAAATATGTGTGTAGGCAGATAAAAACCGATTCCCATTTGTAGTCACTCGATGTGTTGTGTGAAATTTTATGTGTATATATAATTGTACTAAATATGCATCGTGCGCAGTACAGCTTTCAGTATCATATTGCATAAATTTATAAAATGTATCCCCTAATACAAATTTGTGTAACGTTTAAGGATGGGAATTATGTTCTTTAGCTAATTTAAAATGTAATGTCTGTTAAATGTGTGATTAACAAAAATTGGTTATATATATATATATATATATATATTGTTTTTTGTACAGAATGCAGTGATAAACGAGGTTGCTGTGAAGTTTTATGCATATATATATATATTTGTAACGACATCTCTTCAGCAATTAATCATTTCAAATTGTACCAAATATGCACCGTGCACAGTATAGATTTTAGTAATATATTGTATGAATTTATAAAATGTATCCCTTAATAATAACACTGGCTCTCAAGTATTTTCCATCAGATATAATAATGGGTGGGCTAGATAGCTGTTCGGACGCTTATTCCAAATCTGTTTTTCGTTTTCCTCTAGCACATCTAGTTTTCGAGATGAAACCGATCATAATATATATAAAAAATATAATATGTATATATAATATAATACTATATATATTATATACAATATGCATATAACTATATATAATATATATAATACTATATGTAAAATATATAATATGCGTTCTTTATATAATATAATAATATATATAATATGCACATAACTATATATATTATAATGTATAATATTATGTATACAGTATATAATATGCGTCCTTTAAATATGTAGCGGAGTATTTTGTCGTTGCAGCTTAGGTGTAGGTTTTTGCTTTACCGTTTCTGTACCCTCATGTGTGGGATTTTGTCGTTTCAACTTGGCTTTCCGCAGGTTGTCTTGTGGTATTTTAGGTGAGTGCAGTTGCTGGCCACAAATTTGCAAACGTTGAACATGTACACCCTTTTATTCTTTGGCGTAACAATCACATGTCTAGTTGTGTGTTGTGTTTTGTTTTGTGTCGCCCACTTACACATTTTATTTTTTAGGTGATTTACATCAACCCACTCATCGATCATCATGCTTCGAAAGTGTAAAAATCACTCCGACAATTTCTGTTACGTGTGCGGCTCGTTGACGACTAACTCACAACGGCGTACAATCACGATGGATCTTCGGAAAACTTACCAGTTATACTTCAGCTGGCCACTAGGCGACCAAGATAAGGCGTGGGCGCCACATGTTATCTGTACCGCTTGTTCGAAAGGATTACGTGACTGGTTGAACCAAAGGAAAAAGTCGATGCCGTTCGCTATACCCATGATATGGAGGGAACCGAGAGACCATCATGGCGATTGTTACTTTTGCAATGTTAACATAACTGGATTCTCCGTGAAGAACAAGCATAACATCGTTTATCCGAACGTAGACACCACAGCATGGACTCGATTCTTTGGAAGACGAAAGGGAATCCGACGAAGGTGCGATTAGCGGAGATGCGGGACCTTCACACATGACGAAGAGAGAGCAATCGGAGCAGGAGAGGCTTACCCAAAACGATTTGAATGACCTCATTAGAGACCTAGCCCTCTCCAAAGAGAAATCAGAACGTCTCTCCTCGAGACTCAAGCAGAAACACTTACTTGAGAAGAACGTCCGAGTGTGTCACTATCAAAAACAAAACCATGATTTGGCGACATTCTTTTCGAGAACTTGTCACAAGTACACACATTATCTGAGTGGCGCCTCTTCATTGATTCCTCACAGCGAAGCTTGAAAGCGGTTCTCCTGCATAACGGGAACTTAAAGCCGTCCATCCACTCCGTTCATCTAAAGGAGACGTACGATAACATGAATATATTACTCGAAGCAATCCAATCCAGCACTCATCAATGGAATATCTGGTGATCTCAAAGTCATTAGTATGTTAATGGGCATGCAAGGAAGGTTCACGAAATACTGTTGTTTCCTATGCCTATGGGACAGCCGTGCTACCGCGGATCATTGCATCAGACGTGACTGGCATCAAAGAAGCACATACGAGCCAGGAACGGGCAGTGTCCAGTGTGTTCCTTTAGTTGATCCAAAGAAGATTTTCCTGCCACCTCTCCACATTAAGCTCGGCTTAATGAAAAATTTTGTGAAAGCGATGGGTAAGGCGAATTCAAGAGGGTTTCGATATCTTGTTGAGAAATTTGCAAAAATCAGTGCCGCGAAATTGAAGGAGGGAATCTTTGTGGGGCCCCAAATCAGGTAGGTTCTGCAGGATGAAAGCTTTGAAGAAAGCCTCAATGCCTTAGAACTAAAAGCATGGCAGGCTTTCAAATGGATTTGTGGAAACTTCTTGGATAACCACAAGTCTCCCGCATACAAAGATGGAGTTCAGAAACTGCTCGATGCATATCAAGAAATAGGCTGTCGCATGTCCTTGCAAATACATTTTTTATATTCGCATGTAGATTTCTTTCCCGAAAACCTTGGCGCAGTGAATGACGAACAGGGGGAACGCTTCCATCAAGACATCCAGTCAATGGAAAATCGCTACCAAGGTTTCTGGAACGAAATTATGCTGGCAGACTACTGTTGGATGTTGTACCGCGACGATCCGGACAAGTTTTACAAAAGAAAATCCGATTAGGTGTTTTTTTGTATTAGTATGTTATTGTTTATTTAAAATATTTAAATGTATCTCTCTCCGCGATTAAATGTTAATGATAGTCTGCACTCGTGTTCCCCCGTTTGTTCAATTGTTTCGGCATAAATAAAAAGTCAGTAAATAGAAAGTAACAGTGTGTAATTATCCCGGTTCCTTTCATTGTTCGAAAGTTTAATAGCGCTCACCGGCCACAGCTACCCGTATGCACGTGTTTATAAAGTACAGTGAAGCGAGTGTAAAGAGAAGAAAGAGCAATAATAAAGGCAAAGTAATAAAATAAGTTAATAACAATAAAACAAGGAAGTGTAGTAATGCCTAGTTAAGAATATTAATTTTTGTTTAGTTAAGATTATAATGTTTAATATAAACTATTTACTAATAATTGTGAAATTACGATAAAGTATGTTAGATTGTAATTGTATAAAATTGGAAGAGTTGGCAATCCTGAACAGAGGCCCAGAGAGCGGACTACCCCTAAAAAGAGTCAGTCATTCGGCAGCGCGATAAGCGTAAAGTTGGGGCCATGTAACCTTAAAATCAAATTAATTGTTTTGTGCCCCTCTCCGACGTAAAATATTATAGTAAAATTTCCTACTCGCATCCCCTCGAATTAATTAAAGCATTTTCGGAATTAAATAAAGTGTTAACAACCGTTTAAAAAGAGTGTTAATGAACCTCCCCTTCCCCCTTTGTGTTGTAACGACTTTCATAGTCTCGGCGTAGCTACCATGAATTTATACGGTGAAAACGAGTGTAGTACAGAGAAAGTAAACGATAAATGCAATAGCGAGCAGAAAGTAGAGTAAATAATGAAGTATAATAAATAATAAAACTTATTCACGACAGAAGTGTACACTACAACATACATTTGATATACGTTTGTGGGTCTGAGCTGCCAGGTTAGGTTGCCCTCTCCCCCTTGGATATCACATATATACAATTCACATATACAGTGGCATTCAAAAGTCTGCGTCCACCTTATAATCACCCAATCACCTAAATGTAATTATTATAAATTACGAGTAGTAAAGAAATTAACAATTTAATGGCATAATCTTAATAATCGATATGACCTCCCTTTGCTTTAATGACAATTTCCAGCTGTGAGGCATAGATTCGACAAGTTTCTGGATAACATCTTGTGTTATGCCGTTCCAGCATTCTTCTACATTCTCCCAAAGAGATTCAAGAGAAGTTATATTCTTTTTAGCTTTCAAACTCTTCATATGGTCCCAACGATGCTCTATTGGATTGAGATCAGGACTTTGTGGAGGAAACTTCATAATTTGTAGAATACCTTCATCTTTTTTCTTGTTGAGATAGTTCATGCAAAGGTTAGAAGTGTGTTTTGGATTGTTATCCTGCTGGAAAATGAATCGTTGACCACAAAGCCTCAATCCTGATGGTATTGCATGTCTCACTAGTATGGCGTGGCACTTCTCTTTTGTGAGAGTGTAATTGATTCTGTGAAGATCTCCAGGTTCAGAATAACTGAAACAACCCTAAACTTGAATGTTGCCGCCACCATGTTTTAATGAATGTTTTATGCAAGGATCTATCAGTTTTTTCTCTTGCCCACTCCAATATTTTAGCCTTATTTTGCTTCCTCAGTAGTGGTTTGGAGAAAGCAACTCTGCCATGGAGACCAGCTTTTATGAGTCTTCCTTTTATAGCACTTGTACTTATTGGAGAGTCCCGTTGTTCATTCTACTGTGCCTGAGTCTGTGTAGCTGTGGCTTTTCTGTCCCGCAATGATGTAACCTTGATGTAATGATCCTCAGAATCAGTAATCACTTTAGGTCTGCCAGATCTTGTCTTTGAAGAGCACGATCCAGATTCTTTATATCTGCTTATAGTTCTTTGGACGGCCCCTTTTGAAGCGTTAATTTTTGCCGAGATCTAGCATTGGGACATTCCCTCTCTTGAAAGGGCAATTATTTGTCCTCTCTGTGCTAAACTAAGTTCCTTAGACATTTCAATTACGGCCTGTAAAGAGAGAATAGAGAAAATGATTAATTATTTTTTAATCAAATTACTACACTGTCATTGACTAATTGGTTTTATCTGTAATAATAGACCAGTTGTTAAAATTACTGTATGAATACACTATTTTGAGGATTAATAACATTTGGCTATGGTCTGTCATCAATACCTGGGTTAAAATCGGTGTTATTATACCGTAAAGAAATAAAAGCTACATTACTTACACATGTAGGAGAATATATGAAATTCCATTTTTTGTAAAAGAAAATACCTTAATATAGCGGACATACTTTCTCAGAGTTGTATTATTTTATAGAAATTGTTTAAAACTGAGGTGGACGCAGACTTTTGAGCGCCACTGTATATATATTAGGGTGGCCCTTAGTTGTATGTGATTTTCTGAAATGAAATATTTTTCATCTCCCAACCTCCAAAGTTGTTCTAATCCATGTAAAAATGCTCTGTGTAAACTTTCAGCTCAATCAGACAATATTAAGATGGCCCCCAAAGGCCCTAAAGTTTCAGATTTTAACAATATTGATATTTTTTCTTATAAAACCATTTTTATCTCCTTTACAGTGTTTTATTCGAAAGAAATATAGAATATAATCGAAAGAGAATTCAATTTACAATAAATTTAGTTATAACCATTATTTACTTAAAACCAAAATTGGAGGAGATATTCACGGAAATTGAAAAGTATCATATATATATATATATATATATATATATATATATATATATATATATATATATATATATATATATGGACGAGATATTCACGGAAATTGAAAAGCATCATAAGTGCGTAAAAAAAACCGCTTCTGGAAGGTTCTAGAAAGTTCGATTATGCTTTGTGATTATTTTCCCAAACAAAGTTTGCAAATGAATTATAAAGGTTTTATATTAGAAATACCAATTATCGGTGAATTTTGAAACTTTAGGGCCTTTGGGGACCACCTTAATATAGCCCAATTGAGCTGAAATTTTGCACAGAGCACTTTTTTATATATTGGAAGAAGATTAGGGGTTGGGAGCAAGTAATTTCAAAAGTTGAAAAATAGGGGCCACCCTAATATATATATATATATATATATATATATATATATATATATATATATATATATAATATATATATATGTGTCGGGGTGATGATGTTGTATTGCTTTTTTTCCGACTGTTTAAGGGTTGCTCTGTATGTCGCTTCCTCCCACCAACAAGGAAGTTTATACCGTTTAATTAATCTGACTGCGAGATTCCGGGACAACACTTTATACTCTTTGCCCAATTGCGTCCTGTCCCTCAGTCCGTTGAGAGAATAGAGTGCCTTTCTCGGAAGGATATAAATTACGAGTTTTCCTTTTGTCAGTCCTTTATTTTCACAAGGGAGAAAATAACTTTTAAACTATTAATGGATTTATTTTACAATACAGAGTAATTAGAAAAATCAAATCCTTTTCACTACACTTGTTTAGAGAGTTATTAACGAACAAATACTTACATCAAAAGGCTAAGGGGCCCAGCCGAACCGGCTGGCCCAAGGGCGAAACACTGACTCCTGCCCGAAGGCCGAGGCGGGACTCTCTCAAGGCGTTTCCTTTTGTCCTGCAGAAACCCCCATGGTGCCACGTGTTACAAAAGATTATTAAACTTTGCAAAATCTTACTCTAATAATGATATTAGCAAAAGAATTTACATAATTGGATATTAGCAAAAGAATTTATATAATTGTAGTTTTACACTTAACTCTTTTATATGATTTATAAAAAAATTTCTCATGTTCTTATGTTCTTGTGGTTCGGAACCCACGTAAAATTGTAGGTCCCCTCCGCCACCACGGAGGACATGCGCAATACACAATTACGAACGCAGTTAGGTAGACCAGCCATGAGTGCATCCTAGGGTCTTTGTTGGTCTGAAACATTACATTATAACATTATATATATGAAAGAAGTTTTGTTTTATTTCTTTTATACACACCCACATATATACATTTCATATACTTTTGTGGGCCTGAGCTGCCAGGTTAGGTTACCCTCTCCCTCTTGGAGATCACATATATACAATTCACATACAGTATACTATATATAGATATATATATATAAAACTACATATACTGGACGTTTAAATCAGTCTCTCGCCTTGTTGCATGCAATGCTGCAATGTTGCCATGTTGCATGCACTTGCATTGCGCTCGACATTTTTGCGGGTATGCTACTGGCAGCAACCCGATTTGAAAACACTGATCTATGGTCTTATATGATATATAGGAGTGTGTGACGTTTCGTCCGGTAGACGTTTCATTGATAGGTTTCCTATAGGTTAGGTGAATAAAGGTTTCATTAGGCTATAGATTACGCTTGGTTAGATTAGTTTAAACATAGTCCACATATATATAGTCTCGGGGATTATTCTTGTGAAAATGCCTGCGCTTATAACACTAGGCAACAAAGATTTTGTTACAGAAGACCAAATAGGTGCTCCTAGCTAATTTCGGTATGCTGATTTCAAATCTATAATTAGATTTTTCTATCACGTCTAGATTTTGTGTAAAATGCAAATCAGTTTTAGTAAAATTTTCTACCACGTCCAGATTTTGGTTTTAATCGGCTTAATGCCAGTAATATGAAACTTGCTTTTCAAGGTTAAGCAATTTTTTTTGCCAACTATATACAAATTCGAACAATTTTGATAAATAAAATTTATCCCGAGTTGGCAACACTGAGTCAAGAGCATAGTAACGGGCAACGGCCCAACGGTCAGTCGCTACGTGACAGTCAAGCAGAACGGTTGTTGAAGCTCTCTGCTGATGAGCAAGTGACAGGTTGTGGTGACTTGTGTGTTTTTATAGCATTTGTTTTGTACTACGGTGTGTATTTCTTTTATTTTGCACATCGTAATAATTACTTTCTACGTTTTTTCAGATATTGTATGGTAATTCAAAATGGCATCAAATAGACGTGCTTGTGTAAATCACCCAGACAACTTCTGCTTTGTCTGTGGACAATATACACCTAAGCCACAACGTAGAAACATAACAACAAAGATTAAACTTGCCTACAAGTGTTATTTTGACTGTAAGTTAGGAGACCAACAGAGGGACTGGGCACCACATATTTGCTGTGCACAGTGCAATGCAATGTTAATAGCTTGGATGAATGGTAAAAGAAAAGCTATGCCGTTCTCAGTCCCCATGGTTTGGCGTGAGCCGAAAAATCACTTCAATGATTGTTATTTTTGTTTGACAAAGATTGCTGGTTTCACAAAGAAAAACAAATCAAAGATCACGTACCCAAACTGCGAATCAGCAATGAAACCAGTACCACATGATGAAACAAATCCACCACCAGTTGCACCAGCAACGATAACAGACAGCAGTTCATCTAAAGATTCTGCTAGTGATATAGAAACAGGGAAAGATGGCATATATGTTCCAGATGCAAATATTTCCCCACATTTGTTAAGTCAAGCGGAGTTAAATGACTTAGTGCGCGATTTGGAATTACCAAAAGAAAAGGCAGAGTTGCTTGGTTCAAGACTTCAAGAATTTAATCTTCTCCAACCAAACACCAAAGTTTCCCATTTCCGCCATCGCCATTTGCAGTTTTCATCATTTTACTTACAGGAAGAAAACGTTTGTTTCTGCCACGATATCAGTGGTCTGATGCAAGGGATTGGCTGTCGCTATGATCCAAAAGAATGGAGACTGTTCATTGACTCTAGTAAAGCTAGCCTTAAAGCTGTATTACTGCACAACGGGAATGAAAAACCTTCAATACCTGTAGCACATGCCACTGGCCTTAATGAGACTTATGAATCGATGAAACTGCTGCTAAGACTCATCAAATATAAGGACCACACATGGAATATTTGTGGCGACCTTAAAGTTGTATCATTACTTCTTGGGTTACAGTTGGGCTACACAAAGTATATGTGCTTTTTGTGTCTATGGAACAGCAGAGATGACAAGAACCACTACAAAAAACATGATTGGCCATCTAGAACTGAACATGTTGTTGGTAAATACAATGTGAAACACCCAGCACTTATTGACCCTCAGAAAGTACATCTTCCACCACTTCACATTAAACTTGGCCTTATGAAAAATTTCGTGAAGGGTATGGATCATCAAGGTAGTGGTTTCCAATATTTAAAGGATAAATTCAAAGGAATATTGACAGATGCTAAGCTAGAAGCTGGAGTTTTCACTGGACCACAGATCCGCAGTGTCATCCACGACTCATCGTTTCCATCTAACCTAAATGAGAATGAACTAGGAGCATGGACATCTTTCGTTGAAGTTGTCAAAAATTTTCTTGGAAACCACAAAGCTGAAAACCACCGTAAACTCGTAGAAAACATGCTTAAATCTTATGAAATAATGGGATGCAGAATGTCTTTGAAAATTCATTTTTTACATTCTCATCTTGACTTCTTCCCGGCCAACCTTGGGGCTGTAAGTGACGAGCATGGTGAGCGCTTCCACCAACAGATCTCAGTTATGGAAAACAGATACCAAGGTAATTTCAACCCAAATATGATGGGAGATTATTGTTGGTTCCTGCAGAAGGAGAGCTCGTCATCCTACAAGCGACAAAGGAAGAGGACACACCAAAGTTTCACTTAAGAACAGGAATTTGCCTTTCAGTAGTAACAACAAAATACTAACGCGCTTTGGGTGGATGGTTGGGCGCAGGGGTGGTAACTCCGCCAGCGGAATTCCGCTGTCTGTCTTAAGCCAGAATAAAGGAGGAAAGACATCCCTGTTCACTAATTATTTAAGTATGCTTAACATAAAACGTGGCACGGAAAAGTAGCTTAGACGGCTTTCGTAATAGAAGCGGGTGAGAAAAAAAATGAAAAATAGGGGTTTTCGGTTACACAAAATCTGGACGTGATAGAGAAATTTTGATATCAGATCTGAAATCAGCATCAGCGCTTTAGTAGGAATCAGTAGTTCACGTGTCTGTAACAAAAAAAAAGTTGAAATTTGTTGCCTAGTGTAATCAACAGCAAGTAGCCAAATAGGTATTATGTTTTTAAAATGAGGGTGAATCCGACAATTTTTATTATGCAACTTCAACATATAAAATTTATTTTTATAAAATTATATATTTAATTTATAATTTCTTAGTTAATTAATATCCTTAACAACTACAACACTATAATCATGCAACTCTGCCGGTGGCTATTTTTGCAGCCAATCAAAGTTGCTAAGGCTGATGACGTAATGAATCAATTGGAAATTAAACTTCAAAAACTTCAAAAACTTCAAAAAACTTTATTCAGAAAAAAATTTTAATGACAGAGTTTTACAATCTTTAGATTTGGGTTATGACATTATATATTGACAGTACTCTCATCTGAATATGCCCTCTGAAGCATGGAGGCTTTTCAGGCAAAATTAATTTCATTTAGCTTATTTTAATACATAAATTAAAAACTAATAAACTGAGCATCCAAAGTTAATTGAAGATTGTCCATTGTAAAATACCTTTAAAGTGTGCTGCGGTACTCTGTAACAATGAAGAAACGAAAATTTAGCCGTAACATTAAACGGAGAGTAATATGTGATAAACATTTTAATGAATTAAATATGGGCCAAGATTTTGTGGACAACTGACCCATTTTTTTATCACTATTGTAGACCTTCATTACAGTGAATTGAGTTGTACTCAATGAATTAGTTTTATCAGGATTGTTATTATGTATATATATATAATATTTTTTTATTGGGGTTGTTTAACCCCCTTCGCAACATCTAAGGTCATATGACGGAGGGGATATATATATATATATATATATCCACTCGGTGGTGTAGTAGTTAGCACCGCTGACTACGAATCCACCGGCCCCGGGTTCGGTGACGGTGACGGCATTCGAGACGCAGCAAACCCAGCTGTTCATCCTACCATACAATAAAATTAGTTGGTACATAAATGGGTACGTACCTTGGGTAGCGTAGTGGTTAAGACTGGGCTGCTGATTGGGAGGTCATGAGATCGAGTCCGGGCGAGGACTTTGTAACTTCTGACCACCCGTGGTGGGTCCTGGTTGGTTCGGAATCCAAGTTAAGCTGTAGGTCTACGGTGGAACAACAAGCCTAACTTTCGCCAGAATGAACAATTCGGAAGGAAGCAAAACCAAGATTAATCAAGGCGTGTATATATATATATATATATATATATATAGTACTGTACTATATATATATATATATATAATGCAGGAAGGAAGAGTCAAGGGCGAATGTCCGCAAAAATGCCCCCCCCCCCCATAAAAGAAGAAGAGAGCCAAAATCAAGGACGGGGTTTTTCGAGATGCCTAGACACTGCGTTTGAAAAAATGGGAGGTCATCGAAAATATCAATTAACCCTTGCGTTAGAGAGTTGGACAGAAAAGGAGTGAAAAGTGTAGAAAGTCTGATATTGGGTGCTCTCCCTAAAGGAGGAGGCATGCAGTTAGAGAGTCGAGTCACTGAGCGACCTAGTGTCAGATTTCCGTACAAGCTGAAAATGCCAGAGGCCCAACACTGCATGTATATATATGTAGCGACAGAGACGCCTAGAAATACTTTCGCGATTTTCCTTTTGCCTTCTGAGAAATAACATTTGAGATAAGGATGACGTTCGACCTCGTTATAAGGGACTCCCGGGAACGACGCCTCACTCGCATCTCACCTCTCTCAGCGAAGAACTCCAGTGACACGAGAGATTTCACCATGCAACAACGTGTAACAGGCACCATTGGCCTGATGTCATTCACCTAACTTTATATAGATATTTTCATTGTCTCGAGCGTTATTATAATAGTGAAGTCATTAATCAAGTTCACATTTATAACCTTTCAATACAAATTTCATTCAAACAACTGCAACGTTTATTTGTTTCACTTAAATGTTATTTATTTTGTTATAAATGAAGAAAACTCACTCTAATAATTTTCTTAATTAATAACATTATTTGGTCTGAAAAGAAAAGATCATGGTGACCTCAGCCTCAAGCAATCATAATCACTAACAACTTAACCTCATTAACCTAACAATTTGACCTAATTAACATTATTATTATTATTATAGTGCCAACGAGGTAATATATTATATATATGTGTGTGTGTGTGTGTGTGTGTGTGTGTGTGTGTGTGTGTGGTGTGTGTTAACCCTTCCGCCTATGGCCTTGGGAGGTTCGAAGTTGACGGGGGTTCTGGTTAGGTGGCAGCAACGGATTTCTTATTCTGGAGTAGCTGGTACCGTATTGGGAATCGCAGTAGTTTCTCTTATACTACTCTCCGATTACTTCTTGTAGTGGATTGGAGCATTCTTTGGAGCTTATTAAATTCTCTGGAGGTTCCCCGATTCTTCTTGTAACGTTTCGGGAAATTATTTTTCTCATTTAAAGACCAAGTTCTCTGAAGAGAGCAAGGCTCGAAGGAGAAGACAAAGATATTCTCTTATTGTAAAATGTTACAGGTAATGCTCAGCCTCTAAGTTAGATCAGACAAATCAGAATAATAATTTGAAAAATTGTTTGACTGTTTATACTGAATTTTTTGGTGACATCATTATTATTTGTTTTTTATTATCAATATGCTGAATTATTTTGGAAAACATTTGAAGATAAGGTAAATATTTTAGCTGTAGCAATGTCTAAACAAATAAGCAAGATATTTGAAGATGAAGCCATATTTTTATTTTAAACCGCATATTGACAGATCTGATGTTATCATGATCTGCCGAGTTAACTAAAAGTGGAAATCGAAATGTGCATTTTATTATGAATTACAATTAAACATGCACATGAGCAAAAATTAAATGCCTAAAATTTGAAATTAAGTGTTAAGCAAGACATGACTTCATCTTTTACAACGAAGAGAAAATATATAAAAAAAATGAACATTGCAGAATTTAACAAGATTACATTACGAAGCTAAATCCAAAAAAATGATTAAGTAAATTAAAAAGAAATAATTCATCAATTATTCAGCAAAAATAAAATAGAAAGAAAATAAAAAATTATCCAACTCGTGTCAGCTACATAGCGCCTAGCCTACCCAACCGTCAGCCATCATCATTTTCTCTTCATTCATTTCTCGCTGCATTTATCATTTATTGCTTATTTTTAAGCATGGAATTTGAACGAAGAGACGTTCGTAAGCTGATTTATTTCTTCTGGAAACTTGAAATGTCACCTGCAATCATAGCAGCAGAGATAAATTCGACACTTGGTGCTGAAACAACAAATGAACGTACATGTCGTCGGTGGGTGGCTCAATTCAAGGAAAACAATTTCAATGTCGATGATAAACCACGTTGTGGTCGACCATCACTGGATTTGAACACAGGTATACAAAACTTTCTGGATACAGAGAAGTATGCTACGACTAGGAGTATTGCATTAGAACTGGGAGTTTGTCACAGAACAATTCAGCAGCATCTTATTCAGATGGGGAAACGTTATTTATCTAATCGATGGATTCCACATTATTTAACTGTTGAACAAAAGCCAAACCGTGAACGAATATGTTTAGAGTTGTTGGA
Source organism: Bathynomus jamesi (assembly GCA_023014485.1). NCBI lineage: Eukaryota > Metazoa > Arthropoda > Malacostraca > Isopoda > Cirolanidae > Bathynomus > Bathynomus jamesi. The sequence goes on from JAJOZX010002210.1 coordinate 309,490, forward strand.
GAAATATGCTGCAAATGATTTCTTGGGACAATTAATTACAATGGACGAAGTTTGGATCTATTGGGACAATGATGGCAGCTATCACCATATGAGTTGGAGAGGAGATGGTGATATCCCAAATGTGGAAGTTCAACGGACGTTGACCATTCGTAAACATCTGCTCTCGGTATACTGGGACTGCAAGGGTGTTCTCCTTTTGGAGGTATTGCCACGTGGACAAACAATAAATGCTGATATTTACTGTCAGCATTTAGATCGCTTGAAGGTAGCAATTCAGCAAAAACGTCGGCGACTAGTTAATGGGGGATACCACCACCTTCACTACCTCCATGATAACGCGAAGCCTCATACAGCTGCTAAAACTGTTCAGAAACTGCGCGATCTCGGTTTTACAGTATTGCCACATCCCCCATATTCACCAGACCTCGCACCGTCTGATTTTTACCTTTTCTCCCCACTTAAATCTTCAATTCGTGGTAGGAAGTTCTCATCTGCGGAAGAAATTCACGCTGTTCTAGATGCCTGGATTACCGCTAAACCACGGACATTCTTTGCACATGGCATCAGGAAATTGCCAGGAAGATGGCAAAAATGTATTGCAAATAAAGGCGATTACTTTGAACATCTTTCTACCACTGAAGATTAATTATGTTTGGTTTTTTGAATAAATTTTATTTATCGGACAAAACTTTGTATACAATCCTGTATGTATATATATATATATATATGTGTATATATATATATATATATATATATATATATATATATATATATATATATATATATATATATATATATATATTAGTATGTGGGACGAATTTCACAATTAGACACGTGAAATGAACGAATGATGTAACCCACAAGGAAAAAGAAAAATGATTCCAAGGCCTTTCGTGTATTCAGAAGTCCACCTCGTCAGGGAATGAAGGGTGGAGGCACGATAACCAAAAATATATACAACGGGACAGAAAAACAAAAAATTAACACAAGATTAACACAAGATTAACAAGAGTTGATCAGAGGCAAAAGGTATTTTAACAAGATATTGTCAATTTTATACATTCCCATACTGTTATTGAAATTATTTTTAAAATGGATAAATGCACATTCTAGAATATTTCTTTCGATTATATCTGTGTTTTTAACGAGAGCTTTAGAACTATCCCACTTAATACTATGATTACATCTATACATATGGTTAAACAATGCATTAGAATTATTTGCTGTTCTACACGCATATTTATGCTGTTTACCCTAATATCTAACGTTTTACCCGTTTGGCCTACATATACTAAGTCACTTTGTGCACATCCGATCGAATACACACAACCAACCAGATTATCCGGGCTATTCTTTATTAAGCATGATTTTACAGTATTATTATACTTACAGACTACATTGATACCAATTGCTTTTAATAAAGCCGGAAGATATTGAAAATTTACGTGGTAAGGTAGGCTAAAATATCCTTAACCTACTTTACCATGTAAATTTTCAATATCTTCCGACTTTACTAAAAGCAATTGGTATCAATGTAGTCTTTAAGTATAATAATACTGTAAAATCACGCTTAATAAAGAATAGCCCGGATAATCTGGTTGGTTGTGTATATTCGATCGGATGTACACAATGATTCAGTATAAAGAGGTTAAACGGGTAAAATGTTAGATATTAGGGTAAAACAGCATAAATATGCGTATAGAACAGTAAATAATTCTAAGGCATTCTAAGGAATATTCTAGAATGTGCATTTATCCATTTTAAAAATAATTTCAATAACAGTACGGGAATGTATAAAATTGACAATATCTTGTTAAAATACCTTTTGCCTCTAATCAACTCTTGTTAATCTTGTGTTAATCTTTTTGTTTTTCTGTCCCATTCAATATATTTTTGGTTATCGTGCCTCCACCCTTCATTCCCTGACGAGGTGTACTTCTGAATACACGAAAGGCCTTAGAATCATTTTCCGTTTTCCTTGTGGGTTTGCATCATATATACAGGGTGGGCGGAAAGTAGCTCCCTAATTTAAATTACATATAAATTATGTATAAATTGTGATTGTATTGTTATATTGTTATGGTGTGTTCTCTAAAGTGGTACAATTGTAACGGTAATCTTTTTTTCTCTAAAGTGTTCTCTTTGTATTCTCTAAAGTGGTACAATTGTAACGTTCATTTTTTTTTTTATTTCAGATTGAAGGGTAACATGGCTGAGCGTTTAACACTGCAGGAGCGTGCCCAGTTGGCGGCACGGTACGAAGTTTGGCAATCTGTCGTTCGAGTTCAAAGATGGTGGCGGGCCATTCACGGACCACGTGCCCAAGTGGACCCGAAAACAATCAAGAACTGCCACTCGAAGCTCATGACCACGGGGTCTGTGGCAGATGTTCGAAGATGTGGTCGCCCTTCGACATCCAGGGCCCAGGAGACGGTGCAGGCAGTTCAGGAAATGTTCGCACGGAGTCCACGAAAGTCAACTCGCCAGGCAGCTCGGGAAAGTGGACTCTCCCGCTGCTCAGTGCGAACTGTGCTGAAGAAGGAGCTGAACTGGCGTGCGTGGAAGCCGCATTACTGCCAATCTCTCTCGGACGAGGACTGCGACATTCGCATGGAGTTCGGGGAAATCATGCTGGCTTGGCATGAAGACTGGCCCCATCTCTTCCGCAACATCCTCTGGAGCGACGAGGCGGTGTTCCACGTCGGAGGCTTTGTCAACCGCCACAATTGCCACTACTGGGCAGGAAAGGATCCCATGGTTACCGCTGAAAAACGGCAGAATCGGTTCAGTATAACGGTGTGGTGTGGTATGACCTCAGATCAGGTTGTGGGCCCGTTCCTTCTGCGCAACACCATGAATGCTGAGCGGTACCTTGCTATGTTGCGAAACGAGGTCTGGCCGGTTGTCAGCACATGGGAGAACATCGACGATCTGATATTTATGCAAGATGGCGCCCCTCCGCACTTCGCTCTTGTTGTCCGTGAGTGGCTGGATGCCCACTTCCCTGGGCGTTGGATGGGTCGTCGTGGTCTACATCAATGGCCAGCCAGGAGCCCCGACTTGACACCGTGCGACTTCTTTCTTTGGGGGTGGGTAAAGGAAGAAGTCTACCGCACCAAACCGAGGACATTGGAAGAACTGGAGGACCGAATTCGGGAAGTCATGTCCTCCATCCCGCCGGAGTTCCTGCTAAAGTCAGTGGACGCCATTCCTGGGCGGCTCCAGAAGCTGGTGGAAAGAGTTGGAGCCCACATTGAATTTTAGAGAAAACCTACCATGTATGCCTACCTTTTCATATTATTTCTTCTGAAATAAATGGATAATATACGTATTTTTTTACCAATCCAAAATAGGGAGCTACTTTCCGCCCACCCTGTGTATATATATATATATATATATATATATATCGGGTCGGCAAAAAAAAAGAGAGACCTCGAACTTTGGCTGTAAAATCCAAAGTTATGGTCAGATTTCAATATTTTTTTCAAACCCCACAACTAAGTAAATTTCCTTTTCGGTGAGTGAATTTCAAAGAAAACTAATAAAAATTACGGATTTATTGAACATTTCTTTATGCCACTGGAAATTCTCCATTTACACTACCACTGCATTGTATGTGCAGATAAAAAGTTACAAAGTACTCACATATGGTGCTACCTTGATGTTAAAAAACTGCTCGATATATTTACCACGAACTTTTACAACCTTTTTCAGTCTAGGACGGAACTCATCTATGGCTTTATTGATTTGTTCTTGTTGTAGCTCATCCCATTTTTTCCAGAAGAAACTGTCGTAAATGAGCGACATTTCTTACTCTGACCCGATAAATTCTCTGTGACAAATTTTCCCAAAGGCCGTAATCGACAGGATTTAAATCAGGACTGTTTGGTGGCCAAATTTAATACCGCTAGCTGGTATTCTTTTGATAGCTCCTGTTTTATCGACTTTCTTGAGAAGCTTGTTCAAACCTCCTGCAGTTGGCTTACGTTAATTAAAATCGCTTTAATTATCAACTTGAACCTATGATTAGCAAGATTTTTCTGGAATATTTGCCATAAATCCAATTTCTCAGCTAAAATGCTAAATGATAGCATACAAACCATAAAATTACTTAGCACTAACATTCTAAAATTTCATGGTTCTATGTATCGTATTTGCCAAGATATGAAGGATTTAAAAGGTCTCCCTTTTTTTTGCCGACCTGATATATATATATATATATATATATAATATATATATATATATATATATAATATATATATATATATATATATAATATATATATATATATATATATATATATATATATATATATATATATGTATGTGTGTGTATATATATATATATATATACTGGTCAAAAAAAGAAACGCAATTTTTGAGATTTATTAATAAACATGAGGACTCAGTACATAGTAAATGATTCTTTAACATAACAAACAGTCAATAACGCGTATGGCCACCCCTAGCCACAATGCAGGCTTGGAGTCTGGCCCTCATCGACCTCAACAGTCTCTGCAGGAAAGCAACAGGGATGGCCCTCCACTCTTCAATAATTGCATTGGTCAGTTCCCTGATGTTCTGCGGCTGATGCTGACGTCTGCGAACTCGCCGTTCAAGTTCATCCCATGCGTGCTCTATCGGTGACATGTCTGGGCTGAAGGCTGGCCATGGTAAGGTCTGCACCTGTTGTCCCTGCAGGTACGCCTGCACTATCCTGGCTGCATGAGGTCTGGCATTGTGTCCTGTTGCAGGAGCACCAATTCTGAATGTTGCCTCATGAATGGAAGAACATGTGGATGAAGAATCTCATCCCTGTAGCGCTGGGCAGTCAGAGCGCCATCAACAACCACCAGCTCAGTTCTTGAAGCAAAGGCAATTCCTGCCCAAACCATGACACTTGGTCCTCCCCATCTGTCATGCTCCACTACTGCAGCATCTGAGTATCGCTCCCCTGGTCGTCTGTATACCCTGACACGGCCATCAGAATTGGACAGTCTGAAGCGAGACTCGTCAGAAAAGAGGACTTGGTTCCACATTCTTTGTGTCCAGTCACGGTGCTGATAGGCCCATTGCAGGCGTCGTTGCCTTCTTGCATCAGTGAGAAAAGGACCTCTGTAAGGCCTGCGGGATCGGAGTCCTGCATTACGGAGTCGGTTTCTGACGGTCTGGTCACTAATTCTGTTGTTGTGGATACCAGGTGTCTCTCTGGCTGTCTGACGAGCATTCCGCTGCCGATGACGCAGGTGCTGCAGTACAATGTGGCGATCCTGGCGTTGGGTCATCACACGAGGTCGCCCACGTCTTGGCAGGTCCTGAACACTTCCTGTGGCATTGTACCGTCTAACAAGCCTAGAGATTGTGCTGGGATGCACATGCATTCGTTGTGCAACTTGGACAGCAGACATGCCTGCATCTCGTTGTGCAACTTGGACAGCAGACATGCCTGCATCCAACATGCCCAAGGCACGACCTCTGTTGACCTCTGAGAGTCGTGGCATGCCTCAATCGCGGGAAAAAGTTTGGTTTTCTCAACGGGCAGTGTGTATTCTGTGAAGTCAAAGAAAAAATGCATGCCTTCATAAAGAATACATTCAATTTAATCTCTCTTTATTGTTTGTAACAAAATGGCGTCTTAGCCGGGATTAGTCAGGTTTAAAAACATGCATTAAGTGGCTTTAAAAGATTTGAACAAACATTTAACCATAATCTTGAAACTGTGATAATACCACTAACAACTTAAATTTTACACCATATGCAAGCTAATTGCGTTTCTTTTTTTGACCAGTACACTGTGGTTTAAGTTAGGATGATAAGTTGCCTTTATACTACTTCTTTTTAGGGGGAGGGGGTTAACAGATAATTCATAAACTTTTATCTTCCAACGTGATGTTGCGGAAAAAATTTAGCTGAAACTGAATATACAGGAAATACAGTATATTGAAGCCGCGCAACTATCATACTTTATTCGTTGTAAAATACCATTGTTTTTTCTGCCTGCGAAGGTGGGGCACAAGGCTATTTTCTAATGAATTATAATTTTTTAATACTAAAAATTTTGCTAGATTTCTTCAGTAAACTTTTTTCTGTCGTGGTAAATATGATGATAAAATTGTATATTTCATATAATAATAATAATAATAATAATTAAAAATATATATTAAAAGCAAAAGGTAATATTAAGATGTAAAGAAATCTTGTAATGATTTTAATAATTATCTTTCAATTTATATCTTTTTCGTGGAATAGAAAATTTAATGAAATACTTTTAAATATAATCTCGTTAAGGTTTATAAAGACTTGTCTTGTTCCACCTTTACATTTTTTAATGTTAGAAATTGTGAAATATTTGTAAATGGTAACATCTTAAACATTCATTTTGCACAAATATGACGAGGTTTTTTTGCCTCGTAAAGCATGTGTGTGTGTGTTAGGGTGTCCCGTTTTGGACGAATCTCAAAGTTATTAATGTCCAGCCCTCTCATATCGTGACAAATGATGATTTAAGTATGCTAACCAATTTTTAGACCGAAATAAAAAAATTTGACCCCCGAGGGTCAAATTTTTTTTTAATTTTTAGTTTTTTCGATTTTATGCCTATAATTTCAATTTTAGACACTTATAAATGGTTCCATCTGATGCGTATTAAAAAAATGAATCATTTGATACCAAATTTATATAGGTTTGACTAAAACATTTTGTGTTTATATGATTTTTTTATATTTTTAAGGCATTTTATTAAAATTTTTAGAGTATTTCTCTTGTTGCTTTCAAGTTTATTAAATAAATAAGGCAAATAAAAGAAAATTAATCGTTTTCCGTTTAATTATCAAACAAAAATGGTAAAAATAATAAAAATACCCCTCTTTTATGGACTAGAAAAACAAAAGCTTCCTCTACATAAGAAAAAAAAAAAATAAATAAAACTTTCTTTTCATAAAAAATGACTAAAACTTCAACTAGAACAACATTTTTGATTCGTTACAGAAAGTAAAGATCAAATTTCGATACAAAGACATTACACAATTATAAAATTAAAACAAGATGAGAAAAAATATAAAACAAGTGCAATGATAAAAAAAGTACTAAACTCCATAAACCTAAAATCTTCCTTTTAAAATAAGAACTAAGAATTTATTTTCGATTTTTCGAATGCGCGGCCTAATCTCTGACATACTTGGTTAATGTTTTTTCTTGAAATAAGGCACTTTTTGTCTATTGTCTTCAACCACCTGTAGCAGATATTGTTTTTGTTTTTCATCTCTAGTGATCGAATTAGCATAATCTTCTATTAATTTAACACCTCGTTCGGCCGTGTCATTTACTACTTTCATATAGTGTACAAAATTGCTCATTCTTTTGAAATCTTCATCATCTTTCCATTCGTTTGCAGATTTTCTAAGCCAGTTACCAGAATAATTGAATAAATTCAAGAAGAGCCATGAGTTTGGCCCAGCTAGATCCGGAAGTCTCGTGGAAGGGTTAAGTGTAAAATGTTGGTGGTCTCTCGTCGGTTAGAAAATTCTCGCTTCTCAAATTTCGATATTGATTTAGCAATTTTGGTCTTCAATTCACCACTCAAATTTTCTGAAAATAAAGAAAGCGGTACCATTTCTTCAGTAACATACCAGAGGTGGCGATCAAGGTCCTTAATAGCCTGGTTTGCTACTTCTTCATCGATTTTCTTGTATGCTTGCAAGTCGTGATATAACTGCAGGTCATTTTCAGGTGTTTCAACTCCTTTTGTAGATGACACCCAAACTTTGATATACTGTATATCATTACTATAAATTTGCATACTCTTTCCAGCTTATTCACCATATTTTCAGTGTAACCTGCTTGATCACTAAAAGCAAACATTTTTATACAATACATGATTGTAGCCATCCATTTAGCACGATGCGAGGCTTCAGGATGAAGCCAACGAATTCCTTTTGGTGGAGTTTGATTCAAAATCTGTAAGCATAACCCAGCACTTTCTTTATAATTCCCGCGAAGTAATACATTGCTATCTTCATTTTGCAGGATTTCATAAAGATATTTTGTTACATCTTCAATTTTATTCTTTAGGTATTTGTTTGTTGTTTCCAATGTTTTATGTTTCTTGCTCGTATCTAAATTCTTCCATACAGTTTGTCTAAATTTTTGAAAAATTTCATGATCAGGTGATATTGATTTGCCAAATATTACTTTAAAAACATCATTCAAAATTCTTTCAAATATATGATGACTACATGCGCACCAGAGTATCCTCTGTCCTAATAAGTCTTCTAGTCTTTTGCAGGCACCATTGATCCAACCGGAATTCGATGCGGTTGTATCGAAAACCAACGAAACCACTCTTCCTTCAAGGTTCCAATCCATAGCAGCTTCAAAAGTGGCTTGGGCTTGAGAAAACCCAGTAGCATCAGGGATATCTGGGACCACTAAAATTTTGCCTTCCTTCGCACTTGGCATTCTCGAAACTAAAATAGCCAACCGTTCTTTCTTTTTACCTCTCAATTCTGTAACTATTTTAGAATCCCAATGGAGCGAAGAGAAATTTGGAGGCTCAAAATCGATTTTCACTTTCTTAGATGTGTTATCCCTAGTTTTCTTTCCTGCATTCCAAGAAGTTGTTCTGACAGGCTGACTGTTTCTAAATCTATATCACAGGCAGAAAGCACAGTAGCAGCAAAAGCTGTTCTTTGATTTAATGACAAGTTTAACCTGTCAGCTATATTGCTAACTTTAGAAGACTTCATAATATTTTGACGCTTAGGATCTTTTTTCGCACTCGAAAGTTTAAATTCTGGATCATCTTGCTCCGATTCTGAAGACGAATTTTCTTGATAGACCATATTCATTTTAGATGTTCCAGGCATTGCTTTCCTTTGTGATTCTTTTAGTTCACGGTTTTTTATTTCTTGGATTCTTTCAGCTTTAGCTTTAGTCTTCTTTTCATATATTTTATCTAGACCTCCTAAGCACATTTCCCTTTCTCCTCTCTGATCTTCCAGAAATTTAACATCCCAAATTTTCGTTTCATTACTTCTTAGTGGATCTTTCATTATAATTTCTTCAGCGTTCTGAGAGCTGATGTCAAAAAGTTTTTTTAAAACCTGGTTAAATTCCTGAAGTTTATTGTTATAATTAGGACGTTCTGCAATTCGTGCAATAGTATCTCTCTTTTTAATTAAGTCCTTTAATAACTGTTTAGGTCTCGGATGACGCCCAACATCTTTAGAAGGTATACTGGCCAGGATCCAAAAACGTTTAACTTTTTCCAAAACTACTTTTATTGTCTCCTCTACTGAGTTATTCCTCATGGAGTTTCTTTTTTAGACTTAAAAAGTGACGAAGAACATCTCCATTTGAGGGAAAAGTGCCCCTCTATGTGGTTCGAAATGAGGAAGGAGATCTCCAAGAACAGAATCATCACGTTCCTTATCTTTTCTTAACTTTCGTTCATTCGAAGCCATAGTTAATCATTAGGTAACTAGTTGACTAGCTAAAATCCTGAAAAAAATAAGAAAAAAGTAAATAAAAACAAAGTTTTTGAACTAAACCTATATAAATTTGGTATCAAATGATTCGTTTTTTTAATATGCATCGGATGAAACCATTTATAAGTGTCTAAAATTGAATTTATAGGCATAAAATCGAAAAAACTCAAATTTTTTTAAAAATTTGACCCGAATCGAGTGCTCGGGGGTCAATTTTTTTCATTTCGGTCTAAAAATTGGTTAGCATACTTAAATCATCATTTGTCACGATATGAGAGGGCTGGGCATTAATAACTTTGAGATTCGTCCAAATCGGGACACCCTAGTGTGTGTTTGTGTGTGAATAGAGCCTAAATTCTTGAAAGTGTGGTATAAGTGTAATTGAGATAAACAATGGAGCCGAGTTTAATGTTTAAAGAAGAAGAAAAGGACGAAATGGCGAACAAATTAAAATGAAATTTACTCTGAAGAAGTATTTCTATTTTGGGGGATTAATTTTTTTGTTTATATTTGGAGGAAAATTTCTTCTTTTTTCAAAGCCAACTTTCCATTAACCACTTCCGAAATATAAATCAAACTTAAGAAATCTAACGTTAATGTTATTTGTATGGATACTATTTGGTCAGCGTTTATTGATGCGTTTTTAATCTAATAAATGGGGAGGTTAAAATGGTCCTAGACATTAATCTTCGAACAATGAATGAATGTTCTTGATGTCGTTATCGGAACACGATTGAATTATCATAAATGCTATTCAAAATATTTCATTAACTTAAAAATTTAAGAAACCTATTGTTTCAAATAAATATAGATTTTAATCCTTTGAACGTACTATATAGTCTTCAATCCCCAACTTATGTCCTTCGCTATATTAGCGTTATGAAAGTCATAAAATTGAAGAAGCCAGTGTTATGTGGAAACACGCGCATAAGGACGTCAGTGATGCGTATAAGATATTGTGGAAAATTAAAGTATTTGCATTTTAAGTGTTGTCCATCAGAAAACCTTGGGGCATTCGATGCTACACGAAAGAAGCGAAGTTAACTTGAAATGAACGCAAAAAAATAATAATTTATCTACCTTGGCCTCATATCCAAATAAGAAGATGGAGAAATATGCAGCTAACGCGGAAGGAAAGGAGAAAAAATTGGAAGATGAGGAGTTCTGTCATGCTGCATGCAGATACAGTCAAAGTGGTCTCGCATTAAGAGATTTATTTTATCAGATTAGCCAGTTATTTTTGTTACTGTAATAACATTACCAAAGTCTTAAATAGAAATGAAAATATTTCCTAATTACGAAAATAAGCAGATGATCTCTTCAGTTGTTGCCATGCAAATTCTTCAACACTGTTCCTCTATGTGCAGGCCCGTAGCCAGGGGGGAGGGGAGGCGATGGGGGCGCGGCCCCCCCCCCAAGAGAGCAGCGATTTCCGCCAAAATACAGTACACTGTATTTTTAGTTTCTTTGCAATATTCTCTCTTTGTTCTCGTATAAGTCACAGTGTGATGAAATTGGCATCGAAAATTGGATGTCAGTCGCCTGCAATAATTCCGCTCCACCCTTTCCGAGATGTGATAACAACGCAGCCCACAGTCCCCCACCCTCACTCCCTCCCTCTCCTCCTCCCTCTCCTCCTCCCCCTCTCAGGTATTGTCATAGTAATACTTTTATTTTTTGAAAACCAGTGACAGAATAAATATATTGTTCACTGTAGTTTTGGTGGTAATGCTAGGACGAATATGTACTGTATTTTATTCATGCATTATTCCTAAATTTAAGGAATAAGTGTAGTTAGGTTATTTTACAGACGTGAGATACTTTACTCTCCCTCTCGCTATCCCCACCTCTCGTCCTCCCCCTCTCCTTTCGGTACACCAAAAACGACGATATTATGAGATCAAACTGTGTATATGGAATCGCACAATAGCTGAAATTAATCATCCTAATGTAGCGAAATACAACACTTATTTGTAAGTATTAATATCGAATCACGATATGACAAAAATTATTGCATCACAAATGATCCCAAAATTCGTAGGACACTGTAATTCGTCGTGTCAGATTACGATTTGAATAGCATCTAATTTAACCTGTGATTTGAATCCAGCGACGAAATATATTACATAATATATATTAATATACAGTATATGTAAAAATTAATAATGCTAACATTTATTTTTGCATATAAAGCCCAAATTCTCTTGACACTCTAACTGTATTTAAAATGCAAGTTTGGAAAAAAAATTAATTTCTTTCTATTTTATTTTTGCTAAGTAATTGATGAATTATTTCTTTTTTAAATTACCTAATCATTTTTTAGATTAAGCTTAATCATGTAATTGTGTTAAATTCTGCACTGTTCAATTTTTTATACACTCTCTCTTAGTTGTATGTAAAAGATGGTCATAACTTGCCAAAAGTCTAAATTAACACTTAATTTTAAATTTTAAGCATTTAATTTTGGCTCATATGCATGTTTCATTTTAATCCATAATAAAATGCATATTTCAATTTCCATTTTTAGTTAACTCGGCAAATCATGATAACATCAGAGCTGTCAATATGCTGTTTAAAAGAAAAATATGACTATCTTCAAATATCTTGCTTATCTGCCAGGCCAGTATTCTGTTACAGCCAAAATTTACCTTTATCTTCAATTATTTTTCAAAACACATTCAACCTATTGAGAATCAAAAGCAAAACAGGTCAACATTAAATAATAATGATGTTACCAAATTATTAGTATATAAACTCTTGTAATTTTTCAAATTATCATTCTGATTTTTCTGATCTGATCTAGAGGCTGAAGCATTACCTGTAATATTTTAGAAGCAGTAAAATTCAGTCAGAGGATCTCTTTGTCTTTTCCTTTGAACCCTGCTTTCTCCAGAGAACTTAGTTTTAAAATAGAATAAATATTTTCCCGATACGCTACAAGAAAAATCAGGGAACCGTCAGATAATTTAGTAAGTTTTCACAGAATCCCCCTATCTACTACAAGAAGAAATCGGAGTGTAGTATAAGAGAAACTACTGCGATTCCCTACACGGTACCAGCTACCCCAGAGTGAGAAAATCCGTTGTTGCCACCTAGCCAAAACCCCCGTCAATCAACCTCGAACCACCCAAGGCCATAGTGGAGGGTTAACATACTGTATATATTACACTATAATTACAGGATAACTGCCCTTTTCATACTGCCGGGATCATCAGTTTCAGAAACAACGAGATGTCGAACTGCTGAACTGGCCCACCAAGGGGTGTGACCTAAACCCCATTGAAAATGTGTGGATAAATGTGGTTAACGCTTGGGAGCCTGGGCAGGAGCGGACATCTCGGCACCTGCTGGAGCACACCAAATAGGCTATGAGAGGTCATTAATAATAATAGAGGATGGACCAAGTATTGAGTAATTGTGTCTAATAATATTATGGTTGTGATGTAGTAAATATATATTTATTTACTTAAACAATTGTCACTTCCTTATAATTTGAACATTATGTTTTGTATGTTCTTAAGAAAATCCCTAAATTTACTTGATTCATGTTATTTTTGTAATAAAAAATTGAACTATGTTATCCTTATCTCTCCATGGATAGACCTTTTTCTGGATAACTATTTGTTGATGATGCATGGACTTCAAACAGAAATGTTATTGCCTGGAGGAAAAGTTGATACTACAACTTATCTTACACTTTAACTATAACATGGTCACATCAAAATCCTATGATTGAAAGTTTTTAATATATTCCACGTTTGTGAAATAACCTAACTACTGTATTCCCTAAATTTAGGAATAATGCATGAATAAAATAACATACATAGTCGTCCTAGCATTACCACTCTATCATTGGTTTTCAAAAAATAAAAGTATTACTATGACAACACCTGAGAGGGAGAGAAGGAGAGGGAGGGAGTGAGGGTAGGGGACTGGGGTTCAAGAGGGACTGCGTTGTTACCACATCTCGGAGAAGCTGGAGCGGAATTATTGCAGGGGACTACACATTGCCAGTCACCTCATGTGAGTGTGAGTGGAATGCAAGCAGTTTACGCCGTCTTCACATGTTCCTGAAAACATCCATGACCAGAACAGGCTCATATCTCACGCATTGCTCCACATTCACTATGACAAAAGGATTGAGGTACAGTCGGTAGTAGATGCCTTTGCCAGGAAACACCGAAGAAGGCTTCAGCTTGAGAGTGTCCTTCTCGACCGTTGTTAAGAACTTTCAAGAATTTTACTTGTCTTTGATAACAAATTTACTTATTTTATGAGAACACGATAGGTATTAATATAGTAATAAATAACAAATAAATAGTAAAAATAGGAATGGTTTCCTTATGTATGTATCTTTCCATACTGTATACATAAACTCTCCTCTGTGAGTTTCGCTGAATGAGAGTCACCATCCCCATGATAAATCCTAGATATGGGCCTGATGTGAGTTTGAATATATGTATGGTCGAGTGTCTTTATCTTCTTCACTAATCTTCTTTTCTACATATTTTCAGAATTTCTTTTATATATATATATATATATATATATTCATTTACTATTACTTTCTTGCAGAGGCAACTCGTGAGCGAAAATCTGAAGCAAAAGAAAAAATGAAAGTGGTCATGGGCGTAGCATTAGCTAGTGCCTCCGCTGCCCTCACTTTTCTTCTGGTGGGCGTTTGGGCGTGTGTCAGAGTCAAGGGTCGAACGCATGGCAATGGCCGATCAAACTTATCTCAAGCTGAATCATCAGGTCAGAGATTATGCATTTATAGTTTTGTTTTCCTGTTCGAAAATCTCAGGTCTCTCTATCTATCAGGTATCCATAAATTATCTTCACAAATTGAATTTGTAAAGATAATTTATGGACACCATATATATATATATATATATATATATATATATATATATATGATACACACAGACCGTGCATGGAACAAGGAACTCTTTTAGGATAATTAAATCCACTATAGTCCGAATAAGTAATGGTAAATGACAAATACCATAGTTTTTCTTTTTCTTGATGCTAGCCCGACGTGGGCAACAAATCACTCGCAAAGAGGTCCCATAAATATAGCTTCCCTCACCAGCTATCTGCAAAGCAGAAAGGATCCAGCTTTGGGACATGGATCTAGGGTTTAAAGCAGCCTAGTGAAAAAGAAAAACTATGGTATTTGTCATTTACCATTACTTATTCGGACTATAGTGGATTTAATTATCCTAGAAGAGTTCCTTGTTCCATGCACGGTCTGTGTGTATCATAAAAAACTCAGGGGACCATTCTGAGTTCATTTCCATATATATATATATATATATATATATATATATATATATATGCACTAAAATCACAAAATAACACGAAAGCGCTCGGACTTTGTGTTTCCTTTTCCCTGTGGTTGTTTGCTTTTATATATATATATATTATATATATATATAACTCATATTTTCTATCCTTATACTGTAGCTTTCTCTTCCTCTTTATCAAGACTAAATGATAACTTTGTCAGTTAAATGTAAAATTGAAGCAATAAACACTAAAGTTAGAAAAGTTAAAAATAGTTGGGAACAAAATAAAATTCCTTCTAGAAGGAACTTCAAAGATATTTCAGACACTCTTTAACTGCTGGTAATAATGATTCAAAAGTGTTAAAGAACCAAGTTTAATGTAAGGTTGTATCTGAATTTAATTTAAACTTTACCGAATCTTTTTTAGTTCTTATGAAACTTCGCGAAATGAAAATGAGTCATTGTTGTTGTACACTTAGTTCTTCCATTGTGAGCAGTTACATTCGGGATCTATAAATAAAAGCGAACGAATATGAATAACAAGAGTAAAAATTAATGTTGTAAATTAGGAAGTAAATACTTTAAATGTAAGGTCTGCTGCTGCTGCTGCTGCTGCTGCTCCGTTATTATTACTTTTTAGTTTGGAGGAAACGACCCCAAACCAATTTTGGGAACGGGTGGGAGGACTTGCTTGAAGTTTAACGAGACCTTTGAGAGAAGAGTTAGTGTTTTAATCGTTGGTGTTTTGATTAGAGTGATAAGAATACACGACGCTTTTAAGGAAAGTAGTTTTTATTTTTAATAACCCGATAATAGCTATGTGCATTTTGCAAAAATTAGGTTATTACAACTTTTGATCTGATTTCGATAAATCTGTTTGATTTATTTAACCGGATAAACACTTATTCAAATCAGGATAGAAGTACAGGGTGTTCGAAAAGTCCCGTCACCCCCTACAAAATGTACATATTGATGATATTGTAATGCCAATTTTATTTTTGTGTGATGTACAAAAATAAAACTACTGTACAGTGTACAGTATATATCAACGGTGATATTCGAGTAACCTCCTAAGCGCCATGCACCTCCCCCAAATTTGGCATTTTTTAAAATTTTTGCTTTAAATTGTGTTGGCACATAATTCATAAAAAAAATTAGAATCCACTTCTATTTCTTTGTCATCGTATACCATTATGTTTGAAACGCTTGTAAACTTTTCCTACATTAGGAATTATTCAGCTTTTTTCTGTTAAACTGTGGCTTTGCCACTGTAAATGTAATGATGGGGTTGTTTGACCTCCTTCGCAACATCTAAGGTCATATGACGGAGGGGACTTACAGTTTTACGTAGGATCCAAACCACGGGTTGTTACATAATCTGAACGTAGAGGACGGTCTCCCATCAAACTACTCTCCAGACCCAGTGCCGCTTACTTCGCTGATCGACAGGAATGGTGTTACGACACTGTCCACGACGTATTCCAAATTTGGCTACTAATTTATATATATTATATATACACACCTTACTTTACAACCTTACAAAGGTTTCGCGCGATGATTCCTCATTTCGCGAAGGTCAAGCTTGTCGCCCCTCCTCTCGAGTTGGCCTGGTGACAGTGATGTAGTCGAGACCACCAAGTCCGAGACCGAGACCGAGACCTGATCCTGTGAGACCAAGATCGAGACCGAGATCAAAGGTTCGAGATCGAGATCTACCTTCCGAGATCGAGACCCTTAAAATTCGAGACCGAGATCGAGATCGAGACCAAGCTCATGCCCTTTCAATTTGTTTTACACTACTCTGGAAATTAGACTATAAGTATATTAATAAACTAATAACTACTTTCTCAGATGTAGTGTGTTGAATGCAAAACGTGTAGCCTATAAATTAACAAATGAATATATATATATTATATATATATACACGTACTTTTTATTTATTTACTTCTTTTATATCTGTTACAGAAGGTTTAATGAACGTGCCCACTACCCAGTTTGACTTGTGCATTTATTTAAAGCATGATAGGTGCTCATTACACTTAAGGAACATCAGCATGCTCAGAAGATCTGCTGAAGTTCGACTTCTGTGGGGCCTCATTATTATGTCTCCATGGCTAAATACACGCTCAACTGGAGCACTAGAGGCAGGCACTGTTAAAACAGTCATGGCAATATTGGCCAGTGATGGGAATTTATCCCTTTTCTGGTGCCAAAACTTTATTGGAGAGCAGTTGTCTAAAATATGAGATTCATCGATCTCTAAGAGGTACCGCCGCAACTGTTCCCTGCGGTTCAAAATCTTCCCAGTTTCAACGTTCTTCTGCTTGGACCGATAGCTTTGATATTTTGCCATTATCAGTTATGGAAATGCCACAAAATTTGCAAAATGCCATGTTTTTTTTTGTGGCCATCACCTTTTCCAACATTGTCTTTGCGATTTTTATAGCCAAAAATTATAACGGCTGACCGATCAGACATATTTTAGTATGATTATTTACAAATCTATAAGTCAAACTGAATACACTACACAGTTAATAAAATGGAATACAAAACTAAACTACACACTGTCACTAACAGCACGTGCCAAAAACTGATTAGGAAACAAAATAAATTCAGCTTAAGGGGAGGCGTGATAAAAGTTCCGCCGTGACATCATTGATAACGTCATTTTTTAACATTTACAATTGGCAATTGCAATTTGTTCTACGAATCGGTACGTTGTAAATATAAGTGATGTGAAGGGTTGTCGAGTTATTCTATGCTTTATTGAATTTATCGGTACTGTTTTCTTTATGCTGTATTTCTTGCATTATTTTTGTGTGAAGCATTTTATTTTTTCAAATACATATTGGATGGGAGAATAATCGTTTTTATCACGCCACAGAGGTTGACACGCCGTTTGGCAACACTAATTGGCCTTATAATATATACTTATATATATAATATATGTAATTCTCTATTTAGTGTTTCCATTTTCAATAAAATTAATCTGACGGGGGCGGAGGGGGGCAAATTTTTTTGTAGCGCTAACCTAAAAAAATCCAGACCCACACACCCCCGCAAGACAAACGTGGCAACTCAAAACAGGGTGACTGATTAGTGAATACCTACAGTAGAGTCCCTTACTTTTACAAACTTTCATAAACATTCTGAATTGTGTCTGTTCAACCAAGCCACCATCATGAGTATGCCAATAACATGTATTTTTCATTACGGTCTCGAGAGGTCTCGAAAGGTCTCGGGGAGAAAAACCGAGACCGCGTCTGTCGAGACCGAGATCGAGACCGAGATCTAAATAGCGGAGACCGAGATCGAGATCGAGATCTGCAAATTTGGTCTCGAGATCGGTCTCGAGACCGAGACCGATCTCGAGACCTACATCACTGCCTGGTGAAGTAGTGAGTTGGTTTCTTTTGCTCTCCACCTCACATAACCAGGTACGCCCGGCTCATCGGGGATTGTTCTGAGCCAGGCGTCTAGTCTTCTTTTGAAGATGTCCACTGCAACTCCCTTCGTGTTTCTTAGGTCTTTGGGCAACTAACTGATTGAACACTTTTGGTCCTCTCACTACAAAACTATTTTCTTTCAGGGCTAAGGATGTTCCCTCTCTCGCCTTCAATTTGGGAATACGACACAGTCTACCGTTTCTACCTTCCACCTTTGTTTGGGGAGTTATAGGGTTCAGAGTAAGATTAACGACTAGTTTCTCCATTATTTTCCAAGTGTAAATAATGGTGTATTTCTCTCTTCTCCTTTCCAGTGAATATAGGTCTAGTTCGCGTAACCTTTCCCAGTAATTTAGTTCTTTGCACCCATTGATCTTGGCTGTGAAGCTTCTCTGGGTCCCTTCTAGCTGTCTAATGTCTTCGTTTTTATATGGGGATGTTAGGACCGAGCAGTATTCCAATTTGGGTATGATCAGGGTTTTCAGTAGAGGAATCATTGCATTCCTATCCCTTCGTTTAAAGATTCTCAATATCTGTCCCGTTATTCTCTTTGCTCTGTTTACTGCTATCTTATTTTGTGTTTCAAATTTCGCATCATCTGTCATTACAACCCCTAAATCTTTTGCTCTGGAATTTCTCTGAATTTCCTGTCCATTTGGGGTATAATATTCCATGGATTTTAGGTCTTCTCTTTTTCCGTACCGTAAGAGCTGAAATTTTTCGGTGTTAAACTTCGTATTGTTGTCTTCCGTCCACTTGTAGATTCTGCTTATGTCGGTTTGTAGAGCTCCTATATCTTCTGGGTTTCTTATTTTTCTACTGATCTTTGTGTCATCCGCAAAGGATGTTACTGTGCTCTCTCTGGTAATAGGGCGGGTCATACTATGCATTTTTTTTAAATCAATGGAGAGGGGTGTTCAAATGACATATTTTGGTGTATAGAACACAATTCTGAAGAAAATATTTAATTCTGATAACCCTAACCTACATCATTTTGCAGTTGATTATTATTAAATTGTTGATTATTTTACTATTGTAGTTACCCCAGAATATGTCTTCTCACGTTTTCTATCATGGCTGCTCACGTTATCTCTCATAGAGCATTGTTCTAACTAATTCATATAAACACATATAATGTAATTCATATAATAATATAATATTTAAATACTCAAATAAAAAGTGTGCCATTCCACTTAATTGTAATTATCATACAGTTTGGTATATGAAATATTTTGACGGTTTTCTGGCGCGCATAAGGCCATTTTCTGAGCCACCTTTCTCAGAGGCTAGAATGTAACGTTTCAGAACATTCTGCAGCGATAGCAACAGCAGCTCTGATTGACGCAGGAATCATCACAGAAGACAATACAAGTAAAGTGATTGATAAGAGCAAGGTCAAGAGAGCACAGGAGAAGTTGATGAGAGAGCTGGGGGAACAGTTCGAGAAGAAGTGCAGGGAGGAGGGGGGGATCTCTTGCATCCTCTTTGGTGGGCGGATTGACCTGACCAATGTGATGATGGAAGCTGAGGGCAGTGACCAATCTTTTCCCGCAAAGATCAAGGAAGAACACTATAGTGTTGTTGGTGAGCCTGGCAGCTACTATCTGTTCCACTTTACCCCAGAGAAAGCAACTAAAGAGGAGTCACATGCGGAGAAGATTGCTAAGGTCCTGTTTGCCTGGCTGAAAGAGAGGGGTTATGATAAGACCTTGTTGGCCATTGGAGGAGACTCAACAAATGTCAACACTGGTGTGAAAGCTGGAGTAATGCGGAAGCTGGAGCTGCACCTGGGGAGAAAGCTGGTCTGGTTGGTGTGCAACCTGCACACTGTTGAACTTCCCCTGCGCCATCTCATTGTTGACCTTGATGGCCCTACTCTGTCAGACAAAAAATTATCCGGGCCAATAGGAAAGCTCCTTGATTCTGCTACAGACTTTGATATCAATCCAAACTTCACCCGAATCTCTGTTGGCCCTCCACTGATCAAGCTTCCTGACAAGGTCATTCAAGATCTCTCAACTGATCAATACTATGGCTATAAAATTGTCTGTGCAGTCAGGGATGGGGTACTTCCTGTAGGGCTGGCTCTGTTAGAGATAGGACCAGTAAACCACAGCCGCTGGCTCACCACAGCGAACAGACTTCTCAGGCTCTGGCTGTCAAAGCACGGACTTAAAGGAAAGAACCTGAAGATTCTGCAATTCATTGTGGAATTCATCATTGGAGTGTATTACCCATGTTGGTTCAACGTGAAGGTCAAGCACTCCTGGATCGACGGGCCTAGGCACATCCTCTTTCAGCTGGACTGCCTCAAGTCCCAGAGAAAGGAGGTGCTGGATATTGTGATGCCAACTGTGAGAAGATCTGCTTGGTATGCCCACAGTGAAGTCATCCTCCAAACACTACTCTGCTCTGAGGATCAGAAGGAGAGGATTGAAGGGGTGGAGAGAATCCTGGCCATCAGGGGAGAGGGGACCCGGACACTCAGCTGGGGACTCCTCTGTTAGGAGCAGAAGGACACCTGACATCAATTGTGATGCTTCCAGCATCGGTGACTTGATCAGCTGGTCAGAAGGTGTGTCAGAGCCACCTCTCACCTGCTCTCTAAGCACCTCAGAGGTGAAAAACTTCATCAACACCCCCATGGAGGTGCGCAACTGGCCTTGCCACACACAAAGCATTGAGAGGGTTGTTAAAATGGTGACTGAGGCTTCTGCTAAGTACTTCTCACAGGAAAAGAGGGATGGAGGGATCAGGGCTCAGGAGACCAGCAGGAAGCTGATGTCCAAGTCTGAGTCAAAGCAGGATTTGTGCAACCTGGCAAAGTTCAAGATGTCAGGAGAATGATCTTTGTAATTATATCCAGTGATATACATGCAGTTCACCTATTAATAAATATATGTAAAGTTGATTTGGCCTTGTCAATATAAATGATTTACCTTATATCTTTTAATATATTATAAAGGGGTTCAAAAGGGTAAAATTGGCAATTTAGAAATACAAAATGATGTAGGTTAGAGTTATCCTATCCAAACAAGAAGCTCATATTTGAATTGCCCATGTAAAAACACATAATTTAGACACCCCTGATGGTAGGATTTCCTTCAGATTCATGTTGTCACCTGAGTACGACCCGCCCTACTCTGGTAACGTCCTCATCTATGTCAGTTAGCATGATTATGAAGAGTAGTGGAGCTAATACTGTTCCTTGTGTTACTGAGCTGAGGACCTCTGATTCTGATGAAGATACTCCTTGTACTGTAACGTCTTGCTGCCGCTCATTAAAGAAATTATATATCCATTTCCCTACTTTTCCTTACTATATATATATATATATATATATAATATATATATATATATATATATATATAAACACACAGATAACGTTTTGCACAAGAACTTCAGAAATATGAGCGAAACATAATATTTGCAGACTTGGTAATATTCCAAAAGCCTCGGCACTTTAAAACGTTTGCATTTTTTTACCTAACTGAAATAAAAAGTGTGAAGTATTTACTGTACCTTCAGTACACATGGGGAATTACTTCTAGTGCAAAATATGCATTAACTCTTTGTACATTAACAATAAAATTTTGCAGTACTTTGGACAGAGTATCTATTGAAATCTGAGAAATTTCTTGTTCAGTTGATGCTTTCAATACTTTTATTTTGTGTGGACTCTGTTTACAAGGAGCTACAAGTACAAGAGGAAGCCTCAAAGCCCTTTCAGTCCACTCGGGGAGGTTCCTGTTATTAAAATAGTTCATTTTTTAACTATACTATTAGTAGAAAACGGGATAAAAAAGCATAAGGCTCTCTCGCCACCCTCCGCTCCGTCCCCACCAGAGGCGTGTACCGGAAAAAAGTTGAAGAAAATACCTTGGCCCTGGAAAAGTAGCCAAGGAAATTTTACAGGAAAGAGAATATGTAAGCTAGCTCTACAATTACCCTATGCACATAGAAATAGTACACCAGATAGCACCGTTGCATAAACTAACTAATAATATATTTATGTTTAAATACTTTATCTTTTAAATAACCCTATAGATAAAAGTCACAAAGGTTTAGATCTGGTGATGTTGGTGCCCCTGATATTCCTTTATCATAAGGCGCAGGAAAACTGCTGGATTTCTGATTCATCGAAAATATCGTGTGAGAAGTGAAGTACCGAATTACTAGTGTGAGGTCTGGCACCACCTTGCTGGAACCAGGCAGCATTCATGTCGATGCCGTATCCCTGAAGGAATGGAACAAATTCGTTCTGTAGTATGTTGAGACAAAAATCAGGAGTAATAATGGTGGGAATGAAAAGAGGGTCCAAATATTCCAACACTCGATAATGCACACCATACTGTCACCTTCACTGGGTGTAGTGGATTGGTAACCATAATGTGAGGATTTTCTGAAGCCCAAATTATTGAGTTCTCTTTGTTCACGTATCCATTCAAATGAAAGTGAGCTTCATCGGAAAACCATGTGACCTGCAGAATGTTCAGATCTTCATCATGAAGAGCACAATACTCGTTGGTAAAAATGTAACGTCTGTTTATTTCTTGGGCCGATAAAGGCGGACTCAACTGAATTTTGTATGGATACAGCGCGATAAATCGACACGACAAATTTTCCTTGCGGAAAAACTCGGTTGTTGTGACATGTGTCGGATACTCGTTTTTGGACTTCTTAAAATTGCCACATTTGCTTCATTCACTATTTCATTAGAATGGACTGATGGACGACTCGAATGACCTTTCTGCTGATCACAAACACTCCGTTCTTTAGAACTGTCCAATAAAGTGGCAAATACTGTTTTTAGAAGGTGCGTCACAAACAAGTGCACGAAAGTTTCTTTGCACAGAGACACAGGAATTTCCACTAGGAAAGACGCCATTTTGAATAAAGATGGCCTTGGCTATGTAAAATCTAAGATGGCTTAAGTTCTGCGACTCCTAAGGCAAAACTAGTGTAATATCGTAAAAAAATTTAAAAAATATTTCAGAATTCAAAGTTCAGAATTCGGAATGCAAAATCCAAAATTCAAAAATCTTTAGTCAGAAAAGAATGCAAGTGACAGAGTTTTACAATTTTTAGATATTTGATATGACATTAATATATTCACAGTACTCTTACTGAATATGTCGTTGGAAGTAGGGAGGCTTTTTAGGCAAAATTAATGGCATTTAGTTTATTTATTAAATAAAAAAGTGAAAGTGGCAAGTGATAGTAATATTGATTACAAATAATAATGATAAATACAATATAAAGTTATCAAAATGTTACATAATTTTAAATTAAATGACTTATTGTATATTTAGTAGAAAATAAATGATGCTTAATAAAAAATATAAAGAAGAATAAATTACGAAATTAAAAATGCTTAATGAAATTAGCAAATTTTAAATAGTTGATTATAAAACAGAACTTCATTATTATGGTGAAAATGGAAGTAGTGAGCTTATACATCAGTAGGAGCTAATGAAGTGCATTTTTAGTTATTTGCGAAATACAGCTAGTGATGAAGCCTGCCTGACATGCATGGGAATTGCATTCCATACATCTGCTCCTTTGAAAGAGAATGAATTTCCTGCAGTTTCTATTCTGTAATTAGGGGTGTGTATAAAATCCCTGGTCAATCTGGTGTTATAACGGTGGTGTAGTTGATAGGGTTGATCGCTCTTTGAATGGGTGATGCATGTTGATGTTCAAAGTTATTGATAACTTTAAACATATTGACAACAATATTGAATTTGTATAAGTCATTTAGTTTTAAAATACAGTATTTAGCTCTTTAAACATTAGGGAGGTGTAACTTTGTCTGTTATTATTATTCGAGAGAGTTTGCAGACATTTTTTACGAATTACTCCCAAAGGGCGTTTTATATATTTCTTTGAGCTACTTCATGCTGTAATGCAATATAATAAATGTGGATGGATGAAGGAATAATATAGGGTAAAGAGTGTTTTGAGGAAGGGTTTTTTTTTTTTTTAGTTTAAATAATATGAAGAGAAATTTTGATATTTTGGATTTGATACGTTGTATATGACTTTTGAAATTTAGGGTTGTTTTTTTTTTACCAAATACTTTAACCTAATTCCCCCTTGCAGGAGTAGTATTAATATGTTTTGTGGTAATAATTATGCAAGATGATTTTGTCAGGTTCAATAAAAGTTTATGAACACATCCATTTAAACACATTTTCTGATTGCCTGTTCGTTTCATTGATCAGAAAGTCTGAGTTATGATGTGAAGAAGTAAATGTGGTATCATGTGCGTATTGTACGCAATTTAATGCGATTGAGAGTACAAAATTGTTGACATGAATTAAAAATAGTAATGGCCCAAGAATAGATCCTTTTGGGACTGCACTTGTTAACATCGCCTTGTCGGAAAAATTATCTTTTAATCTGGCTTCCTTTAAACTGTCAGGAATATACCTAGTGCTACTGATTCATTCATTAGTTTACTGAGTGGTAGTGCAGTTTCATCGGAAACTAATTTGTATATTTTTACCGCGATCGTATTGATGTCAGAATCTCTATTTTTTAGATTTTTATTGCTAGAAAGATATCGTATGATAGGATTGGATTAAAGAAAACTGAGTTTGGATTTGGTTGTAGCATGTATTGTCGGTAGTGAATGTCTGTAATTCGGGTCGAGGTTGCGGTATTGGAACCGATATATGCAACGAAGTTTTTTAATAAATTAGCTGTCTTTGGAGTCACTATTAGAATTTCTACCGTTATGAGGGGAAGACAAGCGATTTGTTTCAACCTTCTTTGTGTTAATTAACTCCTTCAGAATGCTTCGTAGCTTTTTTGGAATGGATTTTTGTTCATCAAGTTTTGAACAATAATGATCTTCTTTTGCTTTTTTAATGACTGCATTAAGTCTGTTACAGTAATTTTTGTATTTCTGTTTGGTAATAATATTAGTTTTTCATAATTTAAAGAGAGAATGCTTGCGTTTAATTCCTACAATGAGTGCTGGGTTGATCCATTGGTTGTTGTATTTAGTTTTAGATATTACTTTATGACTATATTAGATATTACTTCATATTTTTAGTTCAGCTAAAAAAAGAAATACAAACCTTTTAAAGTGGCACATGTTTAAAAATCAAGAATACAGCTAGTGAAACATTAACTCGTCTGCAGAGTTAATGAGCTGAGAGGACATCATATAGAGCATGTTTTGCACTAGGGAACTATCATAATTCCCCATGTGTAGAGAAGGTACAGTAAAAATTTCATGCTTTTATTTCAGTAAATAAAAAATACAAACCTTTTAACGTGTCAGATGTTTAGAAATCACCCTATACTTTACACGATATTTCCATTAATTACACACAAATTACCAACCAAGCTTGTAAGCAGCATGACCGACAAAAAACTAGGTTACTGAGTTTTTCTTGAAATAATCGGACCTACATTCCACGAGTGTGTATGCTATTTTGATTGTTCTGTCCACTTGCAATATTTACCATTATTTACTGTAGCTTTTAGCTTCAGGAACCAATTTCTGCTATTGAACTTTAGTGAACAGACCTTTTTCCCAGTGATGTGGTATAAGACACATCTGCTAAAATTTAAATTTTTCCTATATGGGTAATGGAGGGGAAAGAAACGTTTCATTCAAAGAGTTAAAAACTGAAGGCGGTACTTTATTCACTTTCTGTAAACGTGAAAAAAGTCTACATACCAAACATTTTTATAAACTTATTAGATATTAAAAACATAACCCGCGTATGCATGAGGTTTATAGTGGACTAACTGAAGACCCAAAAACGTGTCAGAATTGTAAAGTTACTTGTATGCATGTGTCTAACTTTCTCATTATTTATTATTATGTTTCCAAACAAAACATTATCTGAAGCAGTGCTTCGCGCGGTATGGAGGCCTGCAAAAAGCAGAGAAATAGGAGGACAAACCCCGAGACTCCAGTCGCAGTTTGGGCACAGAGGTATTTTGTGAAGTAACAGAACACTCATTCTCCGTCTCATGCTGACATAATCAATAATTATGTAAATTAACGATAACTGTAGTTCTATATAAGTGTTATTATTAGTAGTATATATAATATTATTATTAGTGTTATTCTGTAACAATAAATTGCGAGACTGGACAGTTATACTATTTCAAACGAATTTTACTAATTTTTCCTTATTTAATATGGATTTGAAGCAGGCATGATTGGATGCGTGCTTCAAACCAGCTTAGGAGATTTGTTTTTTCTTTAGGAATCTAATAAGGATTATTTATGGAAAATTACAATATTCTTCATTCATAATATAACATTTTTAAT
The DNA here is from genome assembly GCA_023014485.1 of Bathynomus jamesi. Taxonomy (NCBI): domain Eukaryota; kingdom Metazoa; phylum Arthropoda; class Malacostraca; order Isopoda; family Cirolanidae; genus Bathynomus; species Bathynomus jamesi. The sequence continues at coordinate 336,001 of JAJOZX010002210.1, forward strand.
TTTCATAAAACTATGAAAAATGCAAGGAAATTCCTAAGAGTACAATGTGTACATATATTTGCTGCTCACTGTTTCTTGTCATTGTTGTGACGTTATTAACATGTTTTTATTGATCCTTTTCTTTAGAATATTTTAGAAATGGTTATGACCAAATTTAAGAAGCAGAATGCTTGTTCCTTTGATGCATGAAAACTTCACTTTGTCACGGTTGAAACTGGAATTTGAGGGATGTGGGGGTTGTCTTTATCAATCCCGGGCCGCTGCTTTTTGCGGGCCCCGTGCCATGATTATTTAATTAAAGACGTAGTTTTATTTAGAGACATAATAGTAAATAATGAATATGTCACATACACATAAATAACCAAAAGTGTCTGACTCTTTTTGCGTCCTCACGTGCAAGGAAGATTGTCCATGTTGTCACTTAGAACTATTATATATATACCGGTAGCATTTTCTTTCGCCTCGACGAACCCTTTTTGCAAGTCCGAGATGATGAAACGATATTTGGAGAGACCTCAAGCGAAAATTATGAATTATTTGTCTTGTTATTGAAAAAATGATAAAGTATTTGTAAAAGTAAAAATGTTTTGATAAACGATACCTTCAAGAAGTTGAATAATTTCCTTTAACTTTTTACCGATACTGTATGCTGCTAACGGAAGTGCACATACTTACTTTTCTGAATTCAGTGAGAAAACTCACGCTTCATATTGATAAATATTTACTGTATGTTCAAAGTATAAATGAAAAATATGGAATATTTATTTAAGCAGAAATGGTCTGTGACAGTGGTGTCGAACCCATGACACATGCCTGGCACGCGTAAGCATAGAAAATGTTATAATGTTGTAATGTTTCAGACCAACAAAGCCCCAAGGATCCACTCATGGCTGGTCTACCTAACCGTGTTTGTAAGTGTGTACTGCGCATGTCTTCCGTCGTGGCGGAGGAAACCTACAATTTTACGTCGGTTCCGAACCACAAAAACTTTAATTTTACTACCTTAAAGTATACCCAATCTATCAACCTATGCATCTAATCGATTTTTAAACATATTTATAGACGTGCTACCAATTATGATACTTCTACCGGCAAACTATTCCAGCTATTTACTATTCTATGCGTAAAAAAGTTTTTGCCAACTGCTGTCTCGAACCTTCTACCAGTCAGCTTACACCCATTATTTCTAGTTCTACTATATTATGCTCTTTCGAAAAAGCTCTCTCTATTTACTTTATCGAACCTTCATAATTTTAAAAAGCTGGATTAGATCACCCCTTAGCCTCCTAGTCTCGAGTGTAGTCAGTTTTAACTACTTAAGCCTATCCTCGTACGACTTTGACCTAAGCAACGGACTCATCTTAGTTGCTCGTCTTTGAACTCGTTCGATTTTGTCTATATCCTTGCTCATATATGGATTCCAAAATTCGATCGCGTACTCCAAATGGGGTCTAACTAATCTATACTATAATAAGAGAGCCGTCCGTCCGTCACACTTTCAGAAATTGTGAGAAAAAATTGTGAGAAAAAATTCAGAAATTGTATTACGGGCGGCAATGTGAAGCTCAAGATTTTCATGACTGTGTTCTTTTCTGTAGTTTAGCCTGTCTGTTTGTCTGTTTGTGAAATTTATCCCGGGCAGTAATGGGGGAAGGGTGGGGGTGGGGGTAATGGGGGATGGGTGGGGTAATGGGGAGGGGTGGGGGTAATGGGGAGGGGGTTAGCCCCCAAGTTGCATGAATGGGGGTGGGGAGGTTTTGGGAGATACCAGATTCAGAAATGTTGACACAATGTGAAGCTGAAAAATTGTCATGGATGGGTTTTTTTCAGTAGTTTAGCCTGTCTAACCGTCAGCGAAGCGACGGGAACTGTACTAGTGATTTATAAAAAGGAACAATAATATCGCGCGATTTGTACTCAAAATTCCTAGCTATAAAACCTAGCACTTTCTTCGCCTTATTGACTGCTGCTGTACTTTGTTTCGCTACTTTCAAATCACCAGTGACTATAACTCCTAAATCTTTTTCCTGACCTACGCTTGCCAACTCCTTCCGTGACATACTATACGTAAAATTACCGTTACGCGAACCTATATGTAAAATTTTGCACTTATCGACGTTAAATCTCATTTGCCATGTGACCGACCAATCAACGATTTTAGTCAGATCTTCCTGGATTTTACCTCTATCTTCGTCATTTATCGCCCTACCACCCAACTTCGTGTCATCCACAAACTTTGAAACTGTACTGACTAGGCCGATATCTAAATCTTTAATATATATATATAAGAAAAAGCAAGGGGCCCAATACAGAACCCTGAGGAACGCCGCTTCCTACATTACCCCAAGAAGACTCCGCTCCATGAACGACCACCCTCTGTTTCCTACCTCGCAACCAGTCTTCTATCCAATTTATTACTACACCCCTGATCCCATGAGCATTAGATTTTTCAAAGAGTCTTTTATGCGGTACGGTGTCAAAAGCTTTTTGAAAATCTAAATACACTACATCTACCGCCCGATGACTATCGTAAACTTCAACACGCTTTGGAAGAATTCTAAAAGATTAATTAAGCGAGATTTGTTTCGCCTAAAACTGTACTGCATATTTCTAATCAAGTTATGCAACTTTAAGTGTTCGACTATACGATCTCTAATTATCGATTCTAGTAGCCTACCTACAACAGACGTTAAACTGATTGGCCTATAATTTCCCGCCACACCTTTATTGCCTTTCTAAAAATAGGCATTACATTTACTAACTTGAAATTATCTGGTACGCACCCCTCAGAAATAGACGCATTAAAAATCTTTGTGAACGGCACAACAATGTTTTCCTTTAATTCTTTTAGTTGTATGGGATATATGGAATCTGGCCCCGGTGATTTAAGTATTTTCACTTTGCAAATATAGTGCAGTACCTCCCTTTCACTCACCACAATATTATCTAAAGTATTACCATTGTCGAAAGGTATTATGTCTATGACCGTAGGGATATTCGTTACATCTTCTATTGTAAAAACTGACGTAAAAATTTGTTTAGCAGAGTAGCCATTTGCTTGTTCTCGGAAACAGCTCACCGTCAGAATTTCTCAATAGTCCCAACACGCTCTTAAACGGATTCCTGTTGTTAACATATTGAAAAAATCGCTTGGGGTTTTCTTTGCCGTCACGAGCTATGGAAATTTAAAAATCACGCTTGGACATTTGTATTACGGTTTTCGCTTCACGCCTAAAAGATATATAGTTGTTTCATAACCACAAATTGTCTTTATCACACTTATGTAGCCTATAAGCACTATCTCTACTCTTTATAATATCCCCTACACAAGGGCTTGTTATTTACTTTCGCACGCTTAATCTTGTCCAGTACACATTCCTCATTTATAGTCCTAAATACGGTTTCAAACGATTCCTGCATTATTTTTGCGTTGGAGTTCCCCATTACGTTTTCCCAATTGACGTGTGACAATTCATTTCTAAATTTATAAAAGTCTGCGCGCTGGAAGTCAGGAATTTTAATCGAGTTAGCTGGTTTCCAGTGACTTACCGATAGGACAACTCCACCATATTGTGATCGCTATGGCTTAACGGTTCTATTACTTGAAGATCAGTGATAAGCCTATCATTCGTAGTTATTACTAAATCTAAAATACTATCCAACTTCGTAGGTTCCCCAGCCTTTTGAATAAGAAACTACCCTCAAGAAAATTAACTAAACGGTTACCTTCCGCGTCTCCCTGCATTGCATCGTAATTCATGTTAGCGCAATTAAAGTCACCCATAGTTAAGGCCTGTTCACTACCTATTATTCTCTTTAGTTCACGATATAACGCTTCGTCCGTATCAGCTGTTTGATTAGGGAGCCTATATATAACGGCAACAACAAGTTTGAACTCGCTCAATTTCAGTTCTTTCATAGTCGAGTCTATCGGTTCTGGAATTCTGTGCTTTAATTCTGTAGCGTTCGCAATATTATCTTTGATATACAACATAACACCTCTTCCTCACCTACCTACTCTGTTTTTAACAAAAAGTCTACAACCTCTAATTTGATACTCCCCTACAAAGTCACGTGTCTCAGTGCTAAGCCACGATTCATTTATCGCAATTAAATCATAGTCTTTGCAAAGAAAAAAATTCGTTTATTTTGTTTCGTAGGCTACGAGCATTTAAAGATAGAACATTCAAATTGTTTGTTAAAACAGCGTTTCCTTCGCGCGCGCAAGGTAAATTCATATTGTTTGACCTGTAAATTAAGGAAATTACGCCGGGACCGGTCGAATTACGGCAGTCTGAAAAGAAGAGACAGTATTATGAAGTAGTCTTCCCAGACGCGCAGCTCCAACGTCATTAAGATGAAATCCATCTCCGAGGAACAAGTCCCTCCTGTCATAGGAACTGTCCCAAAAATTTGCAAAATGCACTCCTTCCTGTTGCAAAGAGACTTTAAGTTATTGTTAATATAGGTCGCCTTGCTGTAGAACTCGTTACGTTGGATAATTCGAGGAAGTATACCTGTGAAAACAATCTTATTAGTATTTTCCTTTAGTCGCTCTAACAAGTTCCTGTACCTAGCCAGCAGTTCTTCCGATCTAGAATTTAAAACGTTATTAGTACCGACATGAATAACAAATGTCGTGTCCTCAGAGGTTCCGTCTGTATACCGGTCAACACTACTCGTTATATCCTCCACCCTTGCACCAGGGTAGCAGTAACGGCGCCTACGACGGGGTTTCTCCCACAGAATTCCTCGAGCTGCCCTCGAACAATGGAATCACCAACGAGTCGTATTTCCGGTTCATCAGCGTCTTGGAAACCTAAAACAGAAAACTTATTGTTTGTTATTACTGGTAGACAAGTCTTAGGTTGTCTTAATGGGGCTCCAGTACGCACTTGAACGAAGTAGGGCCAGGAACTTGGAGAAGAGAGAGGGCTATTAGTACTGTTTATATCCCTAGTTATATCATTGTTATCCAAAAAAATGAGTATAAAATAATAGACTTAATGTTTATAATTTGGTGTAATATATATAAACTTTGGTGGGCACGCGAAATTTTTTTTTATGGTTTTCATGTTTTTTTTTGGCACGCGACTGTAAAACGGTTCGCCACCCCTCGTCTATGATATAAAACAGTAATTAATTATTGATACTCCTTTTCTAATATTTTACGATTTTTTGTATAAATCTAAATATCATTTAATCATTTTAAAGTTATTATAGCTTAATAAATATTTTACATAAGAATTATGTCATTTTGAAAACTTATAAAAGGAAAGATAGTGAAGTTTAATAAGCCCATTCTCAAGGCGCATTTTTAAGTAAGGAAGTTCAAAACTTGACGTTCTTCTATAACAATTATTAAGCTTTTAGACTATGGAATGTTGGGCAAAGGATGACACAAAATTCACAAAATTTAAACTTAGAAAAATAATGCTGTTTTTTAGCCAACAAAATATTGTTGAGCTTCTTAATCGCTAGAGAGCGCTTCCTCTTTCCTGTTTTTACGCTTTGGGGAAAAAAGCTAATGCTATAATGACAAAAACTACACTAAATCATTTTTACTTGATCATGCATATTTTCCCGAATTTATGTGATATGCACAGAATTTTGCGTGTTCTTTATATATATAGGGTGGGAGGAAAGTCTTTGAGGATTTTATACATACAAATAATTTGTTAATAATATCACGGTGCATGCGATACTTTTCAAAGCAACTATAGAAGGCCAAGAATGACCCCAGGCTAGAACAGGAAGGCCCTAGGCCCTAGCCCCAGTAAGTGCCATGTCGGTAAGGATGGAATAGAGTAAAGAAAAAGTGTATTTTGTATCGTAGGCTATTTCTTATAATAACTGTGATGAAAGTTTGCGTTTATTTCAAGAAAAATATGATAAACCATCACCAAATGGAACCACTCTTCGATACTGGAAGCTCAAACTTTTGGAAACAGGAACCCTGGTAAAAGATCGTCCAAGAAGCGGAAGGCTAGTAACGGCGACAGGAGACAACAAAGAAAATGTCCTCGCCAGTTTCAAGTTCATTCAACAACTTCAACGAGAAAAGTCGCACAGGAATTGGGTATGTCTAAATTTTCAGTAGCAAAAATATTGAAATCACAGGGGTACCACGATTATAAACCCATTTATTCTCAACTCATATACTACCATGATTCTGAGAGACGGCTGCAGTTTGCTGAAACAATGAGACAAAAGTTCAACAGTGATCCAGATTTCCTTGGAAACAGGGCCGTTTCTAGCATTTTTGGGGCCCTAGACAAGATTTTTTTGAGGGCCCCCAAGGCCATTAGCTGATCATTTTAGTGGACCGGCCAAAATTCAAAAGTCGACTTTGAACGGCGTTTTTTTGTTAATAGCTGGCACCCATACTAACTCACTGTACCTGTGGGTGAGGAATAAAATGCAGGTGGATGCCACTCTCGCTTTTGGCTTTGAAGGTCATTTTCGAGGTCAAACTGTGCAAAAAATGATATTTTCTAATTTTAATTAAAAAAAAAATATTCTGAGCTAATTGGTTTGACCAAATGTTTCATTTTGCCACACTTAGTGATAAAGAAGTATGATGACACGCTTATTCCATCCGAATTACCAACTCAAGGTCAAATTGAAGTTAATCACGACCGAAATTGTGCTAAAAATTTGTGATTTTTTATTTTAATTGGCGAAAAAAAACATTGAGCAAGTTTGTTTGTCAAAACAATTTATTTTAACATGATTAGTGCCTAATAAATTTGATGGCATGAATTAAGTACTCACAGTAACAGAATTATCACAACTAAATCACAAAGCAGTAAATATAGCCACATAACTATACAGTTTACACACTAGTAACATCTACAAGTTCACGTTTCTTGATGAACAGCACCGAAATGCTGCACTGACAGTCACAATTGTGTGGATTGCAATCACTTAAGAAGAGAGTTATTATTTCCTTACAGCACATTCCAGCTTCTCTCGATTTCAGCCCGGAAGAGGACATAGATCTACTCTCCAGCTGGGTTACAGCAACCGCTGTCGTCACAACCACAAGCTGTCGTACACTTCATCCTTTTCCTGAAGCAGTTGCATCTAGCTGTCTTGCACTTTTTCTTGCAACCACAAGCAACAAGCTCCAGGCAGGCTTCAGGGATTGGAGGAAGTCTTGTCCACACTGGTAGGAGGCTCCCATCTTCCAACTTCCAGGCTGAAGTGTCCACCGGATCTTCAACATCTACGTGCTCTTTGTCAGCCTCGAGCGACATTTTGGCCTGATAGTTTGCCCGCTTGGCGTGGAGCTCCAGGGCATCCTTTGTCGGTGGGAGCATTTCCAGAGTCTTCTTGGCCTTCCCAAAAAGGTGAACTCTGGCGTCATCAACTGTGTTGTTCCGGGGTGCCATACAAATGACACACAAACTTCTCAACATTTGCGATATCCCCATCTCGACCATTGGCGTGCAGCAGGAGTGGGTGGTCACTGAACACCTTCCAACACTTCTTTTTTCCTTGACCACTGAAGGACGAGACTGTGTCACACCCGATCAAAGCGTGGAAGCTGACCAGGTTGTCCTTGACTGGGGGCGACAAACTCTTGAATACAGCATGCACGGGTAGCATTTTCGGTTCTTGGCCGCTCCGCACAGCATCCACACTTCAGCGACCTTGGTGCAAACGAAGTGAATCAGCAGCACCATTACATCAGTATCTCTGCACACTACCAGTATTCGTTCATAGCCCTGGGACGCTGCATTACATGAGTGAAGGATGAGCCTGGTGTCCGCCTGTTCGTGGTTGCTATGCAGTGGAACGTCATGTCGCCTGGTTGACCGTGCTTCAGTGGCTTCAGAAAAACAATCCCCTGTCACCAGCTGACATCTTTCTTGAAAATCTCTGCCTTCTCAGTGATGACGTTAGACAGAAACAAGGTTAGGTCAGCCTTATTTGTATCCAGGGCCATGAAGTTTTCCACACTTCAGGCAGTGGAACTTGTGGGCCATCAATGACTTTCCGAATCGGTTTCTTCTTGCTTGCACGCTTTGTCCTGGTAACTGCTTTGATCGATCCTTCCCCTGCGTACCGATCAAAGATGACATCAACTCTTGTTGTGTGTTCATTGAAATAACTCGTCACGGCCTTGAAGAACACTTTAGCATAGTCGCCGAATGTCCGACAGCCGCCAGGCTTGCCAAGAGCTTGGATGAGTGCATGGCCATGTATCATCACACAGGTCTTCAGATCAGAGGTTGGAACCTCTGAGTTTATGGTCTGCTGAGCCATCAGGATGTTCATCAGCTCAGACTTCGATGTCGAATTCATCTCTCCTCCTGCCTTCGCTAGACTAAATGGGACTGGGGACAGTTCATGCTTCAAGACGTTGACCATCTCCACCATGCGAACTGCGGTCGCGGCATTCAGGAGCCGCTGTAGTAGCTTTCTGTCAGCTTTGATGGTCTTCTGCATGTTCTGCTTAGTGGAAACTGTAGCTTTGTATACATCAGCGAAGGTTTTCGACCGATGTTTCTTCATCGTTTCATGGAAGCCTACTATGTGTTCAATCAGTCTCTCCTTCATGAAGCCGATTACATGCTGCTTTCCTCGATCCTGAGCTGTCAGCAGGTTCTCCACAACATCTGTGGATGCAGTGTCTTTGGTTGCCAGTGAAACAAGTGGAATGTTAGTGGCGTCATCTGTATCTCCTGCTTCACTCACGTGAACTCTGAAGACGTCAAACTGCTTCAACTGCTGAACTAGCTTCATGACATCATGAGCGTTATGCCTAGTGCGAGAAGGCAGACTGTCAACCCGAGTGAAGGTGGCTTCCCCATCATCATCTTGAAGATTGAAGAGGCATCTTGTGTTTTGAGAGATGCGTGACCGCTCTGACCATGTGATACAGAACCTGTCTCTTGCTTGGTCATTCTTTGTGATGCTGATGATACCATTGTGCATCTTGCATGTACGATTTACTTATTCGGTTGCCTGATCAGCTGGAACTTGGTTGAAGCGCTTCGCCGTCCTCTTGACGACAAAGTTCCCATTACAGAACTCTGCATGAACTTATGGTGCTGACTTCTCAAGACCTCTCATATCAGCCAAGTAGACCGGCCCCCAACGTGCATAGTTTGTGTGGTCATAGATAGTTAGCCAAGGCAGCATTGCAGCAAAGGCTTCTTTGTGGAGACTCCACATGCCATCTGTCTGAGCTGTGATGAAGGCCAGTAGGATCTCCACCACTTCTATGTAGGATGACCACAGCATGAAGTTGGGATTTTCAGAGTGCTGGTCATTGAATTCTTCCATGAGACTGTGGAATTTCTGATCTGCCAAAACGTCTGAGAAGTTGTCAACATCATCGCGCATCTCACCAATGTCAGCTGTCTTTGAAAAGCGAAGCAACATTGAGGGCAAGCTGTTTGACGTTTTCATCTCCGTTGCCAGTTGCAGCCAGCCATGACTCAAACATCTGCCACTTGATGCACCACAGTGCCTCATACGTCAGCTGGTGACCTCTCACAGCTCGGTAGTAGGCCTTGCCGTCCAGCATTGTCTCAGTGGTGTTAGCCGCGTACACACCTGCCTCTGTCCATAAGTCATCAAATCCCACACTTTCCATGTGTTGACCAATGGCTTTCAGAAAGTTGAAGCAGATATGGAGGCCTCCCATGAGCAAGACCACGTTGGCAAATTTCGAGTTTGCCCAGACTAGTTCCTGACCCCTGCTGTGCAGAGGCTGATCAGCAGTGATGATGGTGTACTTCTGGCTGACATACTCCTGGTCCAGCCTTTGGAACTCCTGTAGGTCATCAGGTTTGATAGATTTCGATCTCTTGTGCTTGCCACCCTTTTGGCCATGACTCTGCTGTGGAGGTGGGCCTCTCTGCCATACTATCAGTTGAGTGCTGTGGAAGGTGTTCTTCCCGTCTAAGGTTGACTCCAAGACATCTATGTTGTCACAAGAGCAGTGAATCATTCTCTCTTTGAAGATGGTGTCAGGGATGTAGACACATCCATTCTCAGCATACCTCTCCAGGATGTTCTGAGCGATGGTGGTGTCTATCTTTCTTCCAGTGTCGATATCAATAGTGTGATTTGACGCGTGGAACAGATCTAGGAGTGCTTCTGAGCGGGTGGCTTGGTGCAGAGTAAGACCCAAGCCCACATGCTTTGGCGTCAACTTTCGTCGGTTGGAGACTGCACAGACTATGTCCTGGGCAATGCTACACACACTCTGCTTCACTTTCTGGTCCTCTTCACTTCCCTCATCCACAGCATCCATTCCCCCAAAGAGCAATCGTAGAAAGAGGTACAGACTGTCGGGTATGACGCGATCAACATGTTCCTGATCAAGACCTTACCATGTCTCGGAGTGTCCAGGAGTTTCAAGATGATCTTGTCGAACCTTCAGAGCCACGTGTACCATATCTTGGAATATGCTGCTAGTGGCACACATGCGGACATCAGCATCTTCATCTTCAGTAGACTCTGACTCAGAAGTGACAGGCCCTTCTTCAGGAGACTTAGCCAGTGCTTTGGAGATGATAAAATCTGAGCTCTCTCCAGGGTAAATCAGCAGCGGGCCCCTTGACAATGGGCGTACATAGCTGGCGTTTGATCCAAGCAGCTTTTGAACATCTTCGTAGAACGGTGTTCTCCTGGAGTATTTCACGGTGATGCCGGTGTCATTACACACTCTCGTATCTGTCCCAGACGTCTCCCATGTTGTATACGTGACCACGAGACAGGCCTATTGTCGAGTCTTTGCACAGCTCTGTCATGCACTCATTTTCAAGCCCTTGCTGCTCCTCTGACACCGCTTGTTTTCTAGTATATCTCTCAAATGCCACCAAACATGCCAGATGATAGCAGCCTTCAACTGCAATCACATCACTCACCGCTGACAACGGTATGCTCATGACAGGATCGTGTTTGGCACGCTGGATCAAGTCATCTGACTTCTCCATTGTCTTCACCCTGTGCAGTTTCTTTGTGGTCTTCTTTTGGCAAAACATGCAGAGGGTCCAGTCAATCAATCACTAGTGTCGAACGTCTACGCTTTGGGGGAAAAACCTGAGAGCCTGCACTTTTTGTGGCCGCCGATGCACCCATGGTCTGCTGCTGACTTCGCAGCCTTTTGAGTTTGCCTTCAGAGGTGAATAAAGAGTAGCATGATTTATGCCACTTGAGTTCCAACGCATTGAAATCATCCTTGGAATGACTTTCCAGTCTTTGTAAAACATCAAGATAGTAGGTATCTCCCAGGTTCTTTCTCTCATCGCCCACAGTCATAGTGCTTGCTTTTCCTTCTGCTGATGCTGTGCGCAGGTCACCAGCGCTGCTTTGGCAGAAGAAGCAACAATCCTCACTGACATCCTGACGTTTCCTCTTGCGCTTGATGAGAGCTACAGGGTCCATTGCTGATGAGCTCCCTATCTGCAAAGACAAGTGGGAATGGCAGTATGTGCTAGCCACAGATATATTGAAACAATTCAAAACATACCTATCCTTTAGCAGTATTATTAGATAAGTAGTATTGAGGATGCCAAACAAGATGTGGGTGGATGCCACTCTCAATTTTGGGTTTGAAGGTCCCATACAAGGTTACAAAAGTCAAATTCTGAAAAATTCCGAATTTTTGCATTTCAGTGGTGGCTCTATGTAACAACGTGTTTAAAGGTGTATCATTAGCACATAAAGCATATTTTTGTGATTTTATGGATAATAATTGAATGTAACTATGACTCTGGATGTCTTTATTTCCATTAAAACTACATTTAGCATGCTGGGTGAGGTGCGCATGTGCCTACTACTACCATAGTACAAGTAATAGCATACTTTCACATGTTGAATATTTTCAATGCACTGGCTGGCCAGACAGTGGTTTGGTATATGCAATTAAAAGAGTGCACACAGTGCCAGCTGGTAAAATAATAATAATAAGGTGGGTGCCTGCTATTAACCAAAAACGCCGTTAAGTTTTTTGCTGGAGGACTTTTCAATTTTTGGCCGGCCCACCATTTGCCAGATATGCATCAAAACATCTGCCTTATATACGTATAATGTGAGATGTATATATATATATATATATATAACCTTTGGTTAGCTTCCGCCCGAATTGTTCACTCTGACGAAGGTCAAGCTTTTCACTCCACCTTAGCCCTACAGTTTAACGTGGAATCCGAACCACGCCCCATCAGCAGCCCAGTGTCTTAACCACTAGGCCACCTAGGGTACCCATTTATCTACCAACCACTTTCTTTATTGTGTGGAAGGATGAACAGCTGGGTTTTGCTGCGCGCCGGGTCTCGAACCCGGGGCAGATGGATTCGTAGTCAGCGACGCTAACCACTACACTACCGAGGCGCGTTGAACTATATATATATATATATATATATATATATATATATATATATATATATATACAGGGTGTCCCATAAGTCCGGCATCATAGGAAAAATAATAAAAAAAGGCAAAACAAAAGCTTTTATTTACAGAACGTGCTCAATATGTATTGTTCCGTAGCCCATTCACAAAATTCTATCTGCCGGTCGGAATCATCTTCGCTTAATTTCTGTAGGATCTGAAGTTTATATGGATGCCATTTGTGAGCCTGAAGAATGCGATGGATGCTACTTTTCGACACTCCTGTCTCGGCGGACAATCGCCGAAGAGACTTATTGGGACTTCTGTTAAAATGAGCCAGGATAGCAGTCGCTGTATCATCGTCAGTGGACCTCCTTGAAGGTCCACTGCGTGGTTTATCTTCTATGGATCCTGTTTCCTTAAACTTTGCAACAAGTCTGCTAACACAACTCTGTGTTATTGGCTCGCGGTCTGGATGCAGTCTGTTAAATTCAGCAGCGGCCTCTCTTTGACTCCGATTTTCTATGAGTAGAATTATCTGGATTAGTTCTTCCTTGCTCACAGACATTATGGCCTGTAGAAAGAGAAAAATATGAATTATGGTTTGTAGATATAGAAAAATATGAATTTCTCCTATGATGCTGGACTTATGGGACACCCTGTATATATATATATATATATATATATATATATATATATCCTAAGCTTTAACCGTTTGAGGTGATAATGACTGATTTAATGCTTGTGATTAATTGATGCAAATTGATTGTTATACTGACAGGCTGGGTTAACAATGTATGATGCCCTACAGTATCACCGGTTGAAAGTGGCTAATGGAGTAGGCCTACTATAATATTTCTGAGTGATACGAATTGCTTCGAGGTCACCAGCTTGGATTACACCCAAGCAAATATTGTTAAGGTTATAAAAGCACCTTATTGTTTTGTATTTAATTGGCTCGCGGTCTGGATGCAGTCTGTTAAATTCAGCAGCGGCCTCTCTTTGACTCCGATTTTCTATGAGTAGAATTATCTGGATTCGTTCTTCCTTGCTCACAGACATTATGGCCTGTAGAAAGAGAAAAATATGAATTATGGTTTGTAGATATAGAAAAATATGAATTTCTCCTATGATGCTGGACTTATGGGACACCCTGTATATATATATATATATATATATATATATATATATATATATATCCTAAGCTTTAACCGTTTGAGGTGATAATGACTGATTTAATGCTTGTGATTAATTGATGCAAATTGATTGTTATACTGACAGGCTGGGTTAACAATGTATGATGCCCTACAGTATCACCGGTTGAAAGTGGCTAATGGAGTAGGCCTACTATAATATTTCTGAGTGATACGAATTGCTTCGAGGTCACCAGCTTGGATTACACCCAAGCAAATATTGTTAAGGTTATAAAAGCACCTTATTGTTTTGTATTTAATTAAGAAAATAAATCAGTTATTTGTTCACAGTGAATAACAAATGATTGACAGTAATTATAGTAAATAACAATTATTTAACAGCCTTTATATTATGCTAAGATGACATGGAGCTTAGCCAATAAGAGAAATGGTTAAGAGCTTAATTGGCTAGTAATGAATTCATTTATGTTAGGCTAATTGCATGCAAAATGGAACAACATAAAATATGAAACCTAGTGATTATAGAAATTATGCACGTACGTTTTGGTACACCGAATAGAATACGTAACACACTGATTATATAGGCTAAAGGTTATGCATGAATGAACATGGAATAATGATGCTGCCTAATAAATAATAAAAATGAAGCACTTACGTTTAGGTACACTGAATAGGTGACGCAGGCTAGAGTTACGCATAAATGGAACATTGAATGGGCCTAGTAATGGGCGCTAGGACAGTTTGCCTACGGACAATTTGCCTACGGACAGTTTGCCTACGGACAGTTTGCCTACTGGACAGTTTGCCTACTGGACAGTTTGCCTATGGACACCATGCCTATGTGGTATATTTATCCTTACCTTATTTAACTTATTTAACTTATTTAACTTCAGATTCATGCAAAAGAATTAATTCAAAATTAAAATGTGTTGTTGCCCTTAATAGCATAAATGTCTGAAAATATATCAAGTAAGAAAGGGAAACAGAAGTTTTCACATAATGGATATTTGTATGTGTTTGCTAAATGTAGCAAGCGCGACCCTTCGTTACTTTTTTGGCGGTGCGAGCAAAAGAGTCAGTGTATTATAAGGTGTGTATATATAATATGGGTACTTTTCCGTTATCTGCCCCCTTGACGATTGGTTAGGTTAAGTCGTGATATTTTCGTTAAAACTAACGAAAATATCACGACTTAACCTAACCAATCGTCAAGGGCGTACAGTTGACCTAACCGGGCAGTGACGATTGGTTAGGTTAAGTTGTGATATTTTTGATAGTTTTAATGAAAATATCATGACTGAACCTAACCAATCGTCAATGGGGCAGATAACGGAAAAGTACCCATATTATATATACACCTTATAATACACTGACTCTTTTGCTCGCACCGCCAAAAAGTAACGAAGGGTCGCGCTTGCTACATTTATCAAACACATACAAATATCCATTATGTGAAAACTTCTGTTTCCCTTTCTTACTTGATATATTTTCAGACATTTATGCTATTTAAGGGCAACAACACATTTTAATTTTGAATTAATTCTTTTGCATGAATCTGAAGTTAAATAAGTTAAATAAGTTAAATAAGGTAAGGATAAATATACCACATAGGCATGGTGTCCATAGGCAAACTGTCCAGTAGGCAAACTGTCCAGTAGGCAAACTGTCCGTAGGCAAACTGTCCGGCCACGCTAGTAATGATATTAAGAATGCATGTGCGTTTTGTACGCGGTAAGTGGATTCAGCCGTCAATAATGAAATGCTTAAATAAATCACATAAATAAGTGGATGCAAAATATTGATGGATACATGAAAGAACACAATAGCAGGATGATACAATTCACGATTACGGTATGGGAATGACACTTGAACTGGGCATAGGAAATAAACCAAGTGCGGGTTTGTATTAGAGAATTAGTTTGATGCGCAATCAAATGTTGTAATGACACTTGGATTATGAAATAGGCCTACTGTGTTTTTACGAGAGTCAGTTCGAACGATTTGTAAAACACTTTGCGTTTATAGCCTACGCTTCTGCGGTACACTGATGTAGGCTTTGCGTTATTGTTTAAGACGAGGCAAAAAGGGGTAGGCTTACCGATACTGAATACCTCTGGATGGAATAGATACTTGCAGGTTGACTTGTAGACTGTAGGCCCGAAATGCCGAATACCTCTGTAGATGAAGAGATACTTGAAGGTTGACCTTGTAGACTGTAGGCCCGAGGTGAAGTTGACGTGCGTTGTTCTGCAAGTCGAGGTCTTCACGGTGAAGTGTTCATGGACCTATTGGATTCTCGTTGACGGCCGCTTTCCGTAAAGCGGCGAACGCTGAACCAAGGTGAAGTGATTTGGGCTTGTAGCTTCGTAGAAGGTTCACGTACTGATCCTCCTTGAGGATGTTTTCTCGTAGCGTTGAACTTTGCCGGTGCTCTCGAGGATGATTGGTAACCGGTTGAAGTGTTATGAAGAGGGGAAACGCCTACTGCGGTTGCGTGGTTTGTTGGGGGGAAGGATTGGTAGTTCACTTCAAGTGATGCTTCGTTTCTTGAATGGAATATGTTGAAGTGGGCCTTGGTCTGGTGCCGGCTAAAGCTGATGCAGGGAGCCTGCGTGTAGAGTTGACTTACGAGTGGACGTACGAAAGAAGTGAGAATGAATGTCAGTAAACTGCGCCTTATATAACTTTAAGAACATTCGAATTCCGCGGTTCGAGGCTAGCGTCATTGTTTTTCTTTTATTGCTTGAAACCGCGTGTGTCTTCTAAGAATGTTTGAGAAGTGGCGATGAAAAGAATTCCTATGGCTGTTCTTTGTCTGTTTTCTGTCTGTAGTTGTCTGTTCCTCTACATATATATATACACATTTTAACTGCAAACAACACACAGTATAATTAATGTAAAGAACGACGCTTGAGTAGAAGAGCGTTCAGCACAAGATGAGGAGGGAGAACGAACAAATGAAATGCCCCCTCAGGGCATTGGTTTCTGCTCATATGTAGGAGAATTACGACTTTTGATTGTTCGAGGTCCATGGTGTAGTGGATAGCATATCTGACCGGCAATCGGATGATCCCGGGTTCGATTCCCGGGTGGTACCTCATTTTTTATTTGTTCGTTCTCCCTCCTCATCTTGTGCGGAACGTTCTTCTACACAAGCGTCGTTCTTTACATTAATTATACTGTGTGTTGTTTGCAGTTAAAATGTATATATGTACGGCATGCGAAGGTGCCCCCTCAGAGCATTGGTTTCTGCTCGTATGTAGGAGAATTACGACTTCTGATTGATCGAGGTCCATGGTGTAGTGGATAGCATATCTGACAGGCAATCGGATGATCTCGGGTTCGATTCCCGGGTGGTACCTCATTTTTCATTTGTTCGTTCTCCCTCCTCATCTTGTACGGAACGCTCTTCTACACAAGCGTCGTTCTTTACATATATATGATCACTTTAACATATTGCTTCCCAGGAACCTCTCTTTAACATGCTGCTTCCCAGTGTATATCACTAACATATTGATTCTCAGTGTTAATCACTTTAACATATTGCTTCCCAATATTTAGGATAAGGAGTACGATAAAAATGTTCGCTTTAATAAAGTAAAGGCATAAAAAGTAAATCATAACATGTTAAAATATTAGATTGCTTCCCAGTGTTAGGTCAACTCTTGACAATTGGTTAGGTTAAGTTGTGATATTTTCGTTAAAACTAACGAAAATATCACAACTTAACCTAACCAATTGTGAAGAGCATACAGTTGACCTAACCAATTGTGAAGAGCATACAGTTGACCTAACCGGGCATTCAGTTAACCTAACCGGGCATTATATCCCATAGAATGAAGTTTGTTTTATTTATCCTTTAAATTTTTTGTTTTAATGTTATTGAATCTGTGGATCACTTTAACATATTGCTTCCCAGGAACCTCTCTTTAACATATTGCTTCCCAGGAACCTCTCTTTAACATATTGCTTCCCAGTGTTAATCACTTTAACATATTGCTTCCCGAATGCTTTGGGAAGCAATATGTTAAAGTGATCCTATATATATCAGTGGCGACGGAGGGGGTCAGGCTGAGCCTGACCTGTTATTTCTCTTGCTAGGGACTTTTAAAATCTAACACAAAAAAACTAACAATACACAATCCCATCTCTTGTCAAGTTGTCAGGCTAAAAATTTCCATCCATCCATCTATCATCTAAACCCCATTTCCCCAGTGAGGGTGGGGAGAGAGACGGGGGAAGAGAGGAAAGATATGTGGTCAAAAATTTTGAGTCAGATATCTTTACTTTATAAAAAATGTTATAATGACCATGTTAGGATTTATAAATAAGGTTATGTAGCTATTTGCATATACACTGTGACTGTACATAAAGTTAATTATTACTGTATTATTATGCATCTTCTCAAATAACAGCCTTACAACTCGCATAAAAATGCACAATTCCACGTCTTTTCAGGCGAACAATTTTAAGCCTGACGTCTCTCTTTGAAACATGTTATGATGTAAATCTTATGATTTATGGTACTTTTCTGTTATCCCGGACCCCAGACTTTTAGCCAGTTGCCAGACTTCAATTTTGACACAGAATACTTACAACTAACGGAAATATCACGACGTAACTTAACCAATTATCAAGGGCGTACAGTTTACCTAACCGGGCATTCAATTAACCGAATTAGTTGGGACGGTTAGGTTTAAGTCGTGATATTTTCGTTAGTTTTAACGAAAATATTCTGTCAAAATTGAAGTCTGGCAACTGGCAAAAAGTCTGGGGTCTGGGATAACAGGAAAGTACCTGATTCATTTATAATGTTATAAAGTCATTTGGATATTTACTATATGTAAAGTTAATTAGTATTTTAAATGATTTATTACTTTGTATCCACCGAATGACCAAGTTTTTAATGTTCAAAGTCAGGCAAATTCCTATTTGCCTGACGACTTGCTGCTGTGCCAAATATGTTATTATCTTGACTTACTAAGCATTTAAAAGCAATATTTGCATATCATACTGGTAGTTGGGTATTTCTATATATTCTACTTTTGCATAGTACAGTAAATTTTAGGAAATTTAATACACAACATAACATATGGAAAGTGTTCATTTTATATAAAATCTGTCACATCTGCGTCATGGCTGTCACATGGCTTAGCTCTCAGTGTGAGTTGGCCTTTATTCGTGTTATGTGTATCCTAGCTTGTGAATTTTGTCATGAAATGTAATATAAAAGTAATTGTGTTTTGGGTAGCCTAATTTGTAAATTTAATCATGGAAGGCGATATTATAAGGGATTTAAAATCGAGGCTATTTAGTAGAAGAAGCAAGCATCGAAGAAAAAACCTGATAATTCAAAAAGGTTGGCCTTTATCAGTTCTGGCGTGTAAAGTGGGCAATAGATCTTTTCAGACGAGTTGGTATTCTCAAATTGACTGGTTATGTGGAAGTATTGACAATCAAAAACTTTATTGTTGGCTGTGCTTGTTGTTTAAACCAAGAGAAAAACAATCTTAGACTGATCAAGGATATAGTAGTATGAAAAACATTTTCGGTGACAGTGCTGTTCACGCAAAATCTTCATCTCACCTTAGCAATTTTAAAGCTTGGAAGTGTTTTGGAAAAACCAGTATTGAAAGTGCAATTAGCAGAACATATGAGATAGAAAGAGAAAATCACAATCAGAAAGTTGATGAAAATAGACAGTATCTGAAGCATTTTAGTGAATGCTGTTTTATATTTAAGTAAGTAGGAGGAATTAGCATTTCGTGGACACGACGATGGCAGTGACAGTAACAATAAGGGCAATTATAGAGAGCTTTTAAGTTATTTTGCAGAGCTAGACAGTGTTTTTGCCAGTAGATTAGTTGCAAAGGAAGGATCTTCAGGGTTTTCTGGGTTGTCGAGTAACACACAGAATGAACTTATAACTTCGATTGATAAAGTTATTGGTAATATTATTCACGAAGAAATCGAAAAGGCTCCGTTTGTTTCGATTCAAGCTGACGAAACTACAGACTGTTCTTTTCAGTGTCATTTATCAATCATTATTAGATACGTTCATAATTACGAAATCAAAGAGCGTTTTTATGGGTTTTTTCAATGTAAGTGCAGATAGAAAAGCTAGTGGTTTAATGCAAACAATGTCAAAGTGCTTACAGTCATTTATTAATGTAGAAAATAAATTAGTCAGTCAAACATATGATGGAGCTGCAGTGATGGCTGGTGAATTAAACGGAGTGCAAGAGAAACTAAGACGGTGGAGTTACAAATATGCTCATTTCATTCACTGTTATGCACACACACTGAATTTAGTTATTATTAAAGTAGCGAATCATTTACCAGGTGTCAAACTTTTTTTCTCTCACTTGAAGGCATTTAATAAATTTACTTCCTCCAGCACAAAGAGAAAGAATGTGTTCAATAATTTTAAAGTTACCATTCCAAGTTTAAGTGAAACACGCTGGTGCTATCGGTCAATAACAGTATCAGCTATATTACGTCAGTGTGGAGCATTGAAAGAGGCTTCAGAAAGAATTTTGAATGATGAAATCTCGTGGGATGAAGATAGTTTAAAACAGGCTGAAAACCTTTACGCAAAACTAGATGACTTTTTATTTATGTTTTATATTTGTAATATGTTTTATATTTACTTAGCAATGCTGAAAAACTATTTGATGTTTTACAATGCAGGATAGTGGACATGGAATTTGCAAAAAAGAAAATTAATGATTTTATTAGTTTTCTGGAAGGAAAAATTAATGACAAAAGTTATAATGAAATTCTTAAAAAGACACGTGACATAGTAAGTTGTCCGACCATTCTTCCCCCTACTAAGAGACTCAGACGAAAAGTGACAGACTTTAAAGAAATTTACTTTAGCATTCTGAATACCTCTGCAACAGCCTTGAAGGAACAATTTGAATGCATTTAGGAGTTCTCATTTTTTGAGCTGTTGAATTCATTAATGTTTGCAATATATAAAGAAAATTTCCCCAAAAATTTAATAGAAGCATTTGAATATAATTACAGTAATTTATTTGATGTAAAAGCTTTAACGTCAGAATTAAAATACATCTATCAGGACTCCGATTTTTGTCAGTGCAAACATGCAAAAGAAATTTTAAAGCTTCGTCTTGACCTTACAACAGCCTTACCTGAAACGATCAAATTAATTCGGCTCCTTTTGACAATCTCTGTAACCAGTGTGTCAACGGAAAGAAGTTTTTCAACGCTTAACAAAATAAAGACGTACCTACAGAATACGGCTGTCTAGTTTAGCAAGAATTGTTATAGAGAAAGAAATTGTAATATCGCTAGAGAAGAATAAAATGTTGCACGACAAAGTAACTGAAGAATTTGCATAAAACCAAGAAGATTGGAGATCATGTACAAATAAATAAGGTAAGGTGATGTTTTATGTCCTAAATTTTTGCCAGTTAAAAATATTCTAATTATCGTCCATAATACATATCACAGTGAAACAAGTATCAAATTATACAGTATATATATATATATATATATATATATATATATATATATATATATATATATATATATATATATATATATATGCTTGAAAGGTTTCAACCTGAGTATCCACAAAAGCCTGGCGTCGCCCCTAATATATATATATATATATATATATATATATATAATATGGAAAGCTCCACGTGCCATGCACAAAGTCCTTAACTTTTTCCATCCATGAGACAACGCGAATATGCCTTTTTTTTCGCATATATTAGGGTGTGTCAATTTTGTCAACTTTTTTCAAATCAATTTTGGTAGTGAAAATATAGTGTCTTTTCATGTCAAAACTTGAAATTGGCCAACCAAAATGAAATAAAATAACCCTCACCTACATCAGTTTTACCTTAAAGTTTCAGAAATTGACTCTTTTACTAAATAATAGGACATAAATTGATTAACTATTCATCTGTCACAGAATTATCCCACTGATCGCATATGGAGTGTTTTCAAGGTCATATAGTTGTTGTACAATGTACAAGTCACAACATGAATAGAACTGTCCCTCACTCTCAGTCCTCAGTTGCCTCTTAGATGTCATAGACGGTGGTTTGCTGTTATTGCTCTTGTACCTACTTCATAGTTATTCTACTAGACGAATACTACAGTTTAACTGTAAGTATGGATTATTGATTATTACAATTATTTATTATCATATTCTTCTGTCTAATTATGTTGTAATCCCATGAAATATTTTTTTATTGAATTTTAGAACATCGAATGACTAAACTTTGAAACATCGTAATTGATATAAAATACTTAAATGTTTTTCTTTCTTTTCAGATATTCCTAAGATGCCAAAATTGAAGACAAGAGGTCAATCGTCATGCCACTTGAGCCTGTTAGTCGGTACAGGCAAGGAGCTTCCCGTATCAGAACTACCAACAGTGCGAGACATGCTGAGACTAGGGTTACGCCTTCGTGAACAAAATACAAACGATAGAAGGAACTACACAGAGAAAGAGCTCATAAGGGACATGATTCCCCCTCTTCTGCATCAGTGGAAAAAAGCTAATGTGTTATTCAAACCACCTGTACTCAATCAGTATAGAACTATTGAGCTAAATTTAACAAGGCTGTGGCACAAAGCAGTTGAGACATCACTTGGTAAAGGAAAACTAGCAAAGAAAAATAAATTTCTGCACACACTTGATACTCTTCTTGACATTTTTAACTGCCAGTGTCCCATAGAGTTGTGTTCTGAAGCCAATTGTTCTCCCTCATGCAGAAGAGAACCTCACCCTCACATTGATTGTCGCTGTCCTCGTGAGAAGAAGATCCCTGTTTTGGAGCTGGCTTTCATAAAAGCGCAGAGAACAAAGGCAGGAGGCCAAGGAAGTATGCAGATTGGTTCGGCAGATTATTCAGAAACCAAAAAACAGATTGTTATTGCTAAGAAAAAAGAAAATCCGAGAGAGGGAAGAAAGGAAGAAAAAGAAGAGTGAAGAAGCCACCCAAAGAGATGAAGAGCTCTATCAAGAAGTTTCTCACTTCTTTGAGAGCTCTTCAGATGAACAGAAAGAAGCAACATCAGATGATAGCTCCAAAATGGCATCTGAACCTTCGCCGAAGAGAATGAAATACAACACTAAAGACATCTCAAACATTGCCCTTGCCAGTATTCGCTACCATACGGGGCTACGAGAGACTGCAGAGATTGCCACTGCCGCTTGGATAGATGCAGGCCTCATCAGCCGAGAGGATACATCCTTAGTGATAGATCATAAGATAAGAAGAGCACAAGAAAAAATAATGAAGGAAATATCTGATCAGCATGAAAAAGATTTGAAGGAGGAAGGTCTCTCTTGCTTTTTGTTTGATGGAAGAAGATGACACAAAAGTTCTCCTAGAGTTAGAGGGAATGGACAGAAAGTTTCCCGGTCTCATCAAAGAAGAACACTACTCTGTGTGTTCCGAACCTGGTGGCCGCTATTTGTTTCACTTTGTTCCTGAAGCAGAAGTAGAAAGCAAGAAACATGCAGAGGCAATTGCTGATCAAATAATATGTTGGCTTCAAGAAAGAAGGCGTGACAGTTCACTGCAGGCCGTTGGTGGAGACTCAACTGCGGTGAACACTGGATGGCAGGGCGGTGTTATGACGCATTTAGAGAAAAAACTTGGAAGAAGGCTTGTTTGGATTGTATGTGATTTGCACACAGGGGAACTACCTCTTCGTCGTCTCATCCAGGAACTTGATGGTCCTACAAAGAGCAACAACAAGTGGTCAGGCCCCCTTGGCAACATGCTAGATGAAGCAATGGAATTAGAAATAAATACAAAATTTCCAAAGGTCGAAGTAGGCCCTCCCCTTCCAGTGTTGTCTGAAGAAGTTATCAAAGACCTCAGCACGGATCAATCTTACGCTTATCGTATTGTTTAAGCAATCAGATCAGTATAGTTGTCTCAAAATCTGGCTCTCTTGGGGATTGGACCCGTAAGTCACAGTCGTTGGTTAACTACAGCGATTCGTTTCTGCAGGATTTGGGTTTCCAAACATGCACTGAATGGCAAAATGCTACAGAATTTGATGTTGATTTTTGAATTTATTATTGGGTTTTATCTTCCTCACTGGTTCAATGTAAAACTTAATCCAATGTGGATGGAGGGGCCCAACCACATCTTTTTTCAATTACAGCTACTGAGAACCCAAAGGAAAGTAGTGGTGGACATCGTGTTACCTGTGGTGAGAAGGTCCGCTTGGTATGCTAGGCCAGAGGCAGCTTTGCAAGGAATACTCTGCAGCCAATGTACCAAAGAGCGAACTGAGGCTGTGGAAATCATTCTAAAGCTTAGAGGACCATCACTAGATGATGACCAGCTGGGAGAGTGCTCTGTTCAGACAAGAAAGGTACCTCCGATAAACGTCAATGCCACGAAATTGTCAGAATTAGTTAACTTGAGTTCGGAAGTTTTGAAGCCACCACTGACAACATGTATAACAAAGATTTAACACAACTTAAAGAGGCCCCAATGCAAGTGCTAAAGTGGCCTTCTCACACTCAGAGTGTGGAGAGATGTGTGAAAATGGTCACAGAAGCAGCTAGTCAAGTTTACAGTCACGAGAGGCGAGAAGGCTACATCAAAGCGCAAGTAGAAAGCCGAATGCTGATGTCAAGGAACCGCAGCAAAAAGGACATGACTGCATTGGTTACTTTCAAATAAAGACTCTGAATGATATCTTATTGCCACTTTAAATGTTGATAGGATGTTTGCGCACATTTGTTATTTTGTTACGAATTTACGGAAAAATTTAATTTTTGAATTAAAATTGATGTAGGTAGGAGTTATTTTTTATTGTTTTTGAAGCAAGGATATTATTTTGTCTGCCAAATGATTACATTAAATTGCTACCAAATCACATGATTTTCAATTTAGTCATTTCACTCCCAAAATTGACACCCTAATATATATATAAGCAAACAACCACAGGGAAAAGGAAACACGAAGTCCGAGCGCTTTCGTGAATATATCACGAAAGCGCTCGGACTTCGTGTTTCCTTTTCCCTGTGGTTGTTTGCTTATTAATAAGATCACGTGTTATTCTGTGATTTTAGTGCATATATATATATATATTTATACACCTTTCAACCTTTCAACTGTTCCGCGCGATGATTCCTCATTTCACGAAGGTCAAGATTCTCGCCCTTCCTCTCGAGCTGGCCTGGTGAAGTAGTGAGTTGGTTTCTTGAACTCTCCATCTCACATGGCTAGGTAAGCCCCGTTCATCGGGGATTGATTTAAGCCAGGCGTCTAGTCTTCTTTTGAAGATGTCCACTGTAACCCCGCTCTTGTTCCTTAGGTCTTTGAACAGCTGATTAAACAGTTTTGGTCCTCTCACCACAAAACTATTTTCTTCCAGGGTTAAGGATGTTCCCTGTCTCGCCTTTAATTTGGGAACACGACACAGTCTTCCTTTTCTACTTTCCACTGTTGTTTGGGGAGTTACATGGTTCAGAGTAAGATTAACGACTAGTTTCTCCATTATTTTCCAAGTGTAAATAATGGTGTACTCTCTCTCCTCCTTTCCAGTGAATATAGGTTTAATTCGCGTAACCTTTCCCAGTAATTTAGTTCTTTGCACCCCTTGTTCTTGGCTGTGAAGCTTCTCTGAATCCCTTCTAGTTGTCTAATGTCTTCTTTTTTATATGGGGATGTTAGGACCGAACAGTATTCCAATTTGGGTATGATTAGTGTTTTCAGTAGAGGAATCATTATATTCCTATCCCTTCGTTTAAAGGTTCTCAGTATCTGCCCAGTTACTCTCTTTGCTCTGTTTACTGCTATCTTATTTTGTGTTTCAAATTTCGCATCATCAGTTATTACAACCCCTAAGTCTTTTGCTTTAGAATTTCTCTGAATTTCCTGTCCATTTGGGGTAAAATATTCCATGGATTTTAGGTCTTCTCTTTTTCCGTACCGTAACAGCTGAAATTTCTCAGTGTTAAACTTCATATTGTTGTCTTCTGTACACTTGTAGATTCTGTTCATGTCGGTTTGTAGAGATCCTATATCTTCTGGGTTTCTTATTTTTCTACTGATCTTTGTGTCATCGGCAAAGGATGTTACTGTGCTGTCTCTGGTAACGTCCTCATCTATGTCAGTTAGCTTGATTATGAAGAGTAATGGAGCTAATACTGTTCATTGTGGTACTGAGCTGAGGACCTCTGATTCTGTTGAAGATGCTCCTTGTACTGTAACGACTTGCTGCCGCTCACTAAGAAAATTATATATCCATTTTCCTACCTTTCCTGTTATTTCCATGTACTTCAGTTTATTTATTATGAGTCCATGGTCACACTTGTCGAACGCTTTAGCAAAGTATGTGTATATTACATCATAGTTTTCATTACTTTTCAATGCATCAATAATGTTGTTGCAGTGTTCCATTAATTGTGAGAGGCATGATCTGCCTGACCGAAACCCATGTTGGTTATCATTTAATTTTTACTGAGTTTCCAAAAAGTCATAAATTTTCTCTCTAACTATTCTTTCAAATATTTTAGTGAGATGAGATGTAAGCGACACTGGCCTATAGTTTTTGGCCTCGGATCGATCTCCTCCTTTATATATTTGGACTGTGTTCGCGCTCTTCAGGATGCCCGGTATTTCTCCCGTGTCTAGTGATCGTCTCCATATCCAATATAGGGACTCAGCGATTGCATTCCTGCAGTTTTTGATCAGTGTGGCATTCCATTTGTCTGGTCCTGCCGCTGATGTGCTTTTAGTTTTCCTATAGCTTGTGTAATATCATTTGTCGTGAAGTCGAAATCCGTTATACTTTCCCTTTGTAGTTCTTTTTCAAAGATCGCGTTTCTATCGCATATCAGTTTGTCAGTTTTTGGGATACTGAAAGAGGATTCGTTCTGAGCTCTTAATATGTCGGATATTTCTGTTAGATCATCAGATAAAGCACTGTCTTCGTTTTTCAAAGGTCCAATAGTCGCATGGTTTTTCGACTTCCTTTTTGCAAAATTATAGAAGTACTTTGAGTTAACCTTTATCGCCTCTATCGCGTCGCCTTCCTTTTCTGTATGCTTCTCAATTAGTTCCTGTATGACGCAATCGATACTCTGCAGTTTAACATTTAATACTTTTCTGATGTTGTTGTCATTACAGTAACTTAATTTTGCAGTCACTCTTTTTCTATTTCGGAACAATGCCCTCTTTTGTCTCTCGAACCTGCTTCTCTTTCCCCGTTTGTATTTCTAGGACATGTCTTTCCACAATTTCCAGCTTCTTCTCCTTTAAGGTCGTTAGCATCTCTTCCGTTGTCTTGGCCTCGAAGATGGATTTCCAATCTATTTCTTCCATGCTGGATGCAACATCTTCCCAGTTTATAGCTTTGGAGTGAAAATTTAAAATTTGCTTCTTTCTTTTGTTCGTGTTTTTTCCTTTCTTGCTGCTTTTATATTGGTTGTTATTTCAATAATGTTGTGATCCGATATTATAGTTGGGAATATTTCTACATTGTCAATTAGGTTGTTGTTGTTGGTTAGCCGATCAACCCACCCTGATCGAGCAAGCCGGCAGCACGCAGGTAACCGATCGCCTTCTCCGGAGTGGACCAGAGGTTCAGCGCACTAGTGATGTTGTGTTGTGTTCGTTGTTGTGCTAGAGCGGTACAGTCTGTCATAATGTATTCAATTGTTTCTGGTGTGTCCTGGCACACGTGGCAGGTGTCGTCTGTAGAGTTGTCTAGTCTGTGTTTATATGTCTGTAAGTTGGGGTGATGTCCACATCGGAATCGTGCTAAGTTAACTCGATCCGATCTGCTAATTTGAACCAAAAATAGACATTATACAACCAATTACAATTACATTACAATAATTTATAATATTTAGAGATTAGATAGTCGAGAAAATGTAAATTTATGGACAACTTAACTTATTATGCTTTGCCATTTTTGTGAATGTAAAATATTTTTATATAATTGCACTTTGAAATGAGTATAAATTATCAGTGTTTTTTGGTGTCCAATTTTCTGTAAATATAGATTTTGTTTTGTAATGAAAAATTTCAAATAATCAGTAAGAGAATCAGGTAAATTTGACCGATGCCAATGTCCCAAAAATGGCCGATTCTACCAATGCCGATGAATCAGTACACCACTAGTTTTTATTGATTTTGCTAAATTTGAGGGCCAGGTTCTTTACTGGTAAATATACTATTAAATTTGATGTAATAATATGTTTTATAGATTTATTGACTCACACATGTTGTTTATACCCTCATGTAATCGCAAGTTTCTTTAAAAATATCATCTTATTTGTTAAACTTTAATACAAAAAATGTCTCGTCTTCTAATTTTTTTTACAGATAAGATATATAATGGCTCCAAATAAAGAAATTCCATACAAGAATATGTTGAAAATTATTGTTCTCCATAAAGAAGGCAACACTCAAAGACAAATAGCTGCTAAAGCTGGAGTATCAGTGTCTACTGTTTCCAAAACACTTTCTCACCACTCACAAACTGGGGATGTGAAGAACAAAACAGGTTGAGGATGGAAGCGAAAAACATTAGTAGTATGACCGCAAAATGGGAGAGTACAATTGCAATGCAATGTTGATCAATGTTGCAAGGGGAGGGGGTTGATCCCCTGCATGAAGGTGGTTGAAGGGAGGCCCAAGACCTCCTCCCAAAAGGGTTAACCCTAACCTGTCCTGATCTCGGAAGGTAACCTAAGAGAGAAGAGAGAGGAGATCTTTTCGCTGGCATGTCTCGTCGCATACTGAAGTTCTTGAGTTCCTCAGGTGGCTTAGAAGGTGTAATCTGGCTTAGAAGGCTTAATCAGCTAGTTGGCTTGTTTAGAAGACAATATATATATATATATATATATATATATATATATATATATATATATATTTATTTATTTATTATTTTATTTATTTATCCGAGTTAAATGCAATCCATAAGAATAGTTGCCAGATTGCGCTATTTATTTAATTTGTAATATATATATATGTATATGTAGGTGTGTGTAAACAGCAGAAGGAGAGAGAGAAGTTCCATCCGTTCGTAGCCATGGACAACGCATAATGATGTCTTCAGCATCGCAGCCAACAGGCTTAGAAGGCAGCCATGCCAAAGCCAGTCGTACGGCACATTGCCACAAATGGGTTAAAAACGGCCAAAAACCAAAAATAACAAATTTAAGTAAATTCTATTAAAACCATTTCCACGTCAAAATAAAACACTTCTACTTACTGATTTAAGTATTTGAAATTTTATTCTCTTACATTAAGGCAAGAAAAATCTACGAAATAATATACATTGTCTTAAAATATCTTGGAGGGGACAAAATATGTTTGTTCTAACAACTTACTTGAAGTTACTATATCACAAAAATTGTCTGTAGTTTCATGTTCTGCTTAGTTCTATTGAAAGAATAAACAGTTTAGAACATTTTCATGCATATTTTTTTATTGAAAACTAAAAAGATAGCATTAATTAAAAAAACTATGGCAATATCATAGATTACAGATTAAATTGTTATCTAGAAAATGTGTAAAATTAGCAAAACAAAAAATGGGGGATTTTGGGGAATGTAATTTTTGTGTTAAACATTAATGCAACCTTTAAGTAAATCAAAGAAACAAAACTTTTTTGCGACTATTTGCGACTTTGCGTGTTAGAACATGTTTTTCATGTATTAACTAACTAAGTCTGCAAGAAGAGTGATGCGTGATTCCCAGTTACACCACTCATAAAGTTAGAGTAGGAGAAAATACTGAAGTTGAAATTGCCATGAAATACGAGTTATCTCTAACTATGCTTGATGGAAAGGCTATCAATGCAATTACAGATACTACTTCAACACAGTCATGTAATTTATGTTTAGCAAAACCATCCCAAATGAATGACATTGATTTTCTCTTGAAAAAAGAAATAATTAATACTGATGCTGTTGAATATGGTCTCTCAATATTGCATTGCTGGATTAGATTTTTTGAATTTATCTTACATATTGGATATAAATTAGAAACTAAAAAATGGATGGCTAGAACTGAAGAGGAAAAGAAGTGTGTGCAAGCCAGAAAAAACAGATCAAGTGAGATTTCAGAAAACGACTTCATTTACTGGTGGATCATCCGAAAGCATGGGCTGGAAACACAAATGATGGAAACACAGCAAGAAGAGCTTTCCAAAATGCAGAGATATTTTCCGAAATCACAAGTGTGAACAAGAAAGTAATTGATATGCTCTATTGTATCTTGCAGGTTCTCAGTTGTCAAAACCAAGTTGACATTGCAAAATTTGAATCTTATTGTCGAAAAGCTGCTACGACTATTGTAAATTTATATCCATGGTATAAAATTCCTGCTTCAGTACACAAAGTACTTCTACATGGAGGTTTGGTGATGAAAAATCATCTATATCCAATTGGTTCTTATTCAGAAGAATGCCAAGAATGTCTACATAAAGTAATAAGAAATGTTCGTCTCCATCATTCCAGAAAAACATCTCGACTGAATACTATGCAAGATCAAATTCATTATCTTTTAGTATCAAGCGATCCAGTCATTAGTACAGTTCGAAAAAAGAATAGAAACCCCAAATTGAGAGAGATGTCAGAAGAGGCACGTTCACTTTTAAAAGAGAGTGGAATATTAGAGAATTTAAATATTAGTTCTGATGAGGAAGATATGTTCTAAATATGAAGTTTTTGTAATTTTGTTTACACTATTTACACTTTTTTTCATATCAGTTGTCCCACTTATTTTGGGGGAATTAATTTCATAAACTTTAAGAGGTATTACGATGTTTTTTATTTACCCCTTCTGATATAGTGGCAGGTTATCAAATAATGTTTTAAACAATAGATGTGTATAGTGGTTAAAATGAAACCATACTTATTTTAGTATGTCATTTGACAAAATCTGCAAAACATAGGCCTAATTAACAATTATCTGTTTAGTATATTTTTAGTAATTTGAGAAACTTAAGAAACTACAGTAGGTCATAACCTATTGATTTGGAATATTATTATATTATAGAAAAATCACTCAATATGTCACCATTACATATATACAAAAGATACTAAACATAATTTTTTATTAAAATAAATCATAATTAAAC
Source organism: Bathynomus jamesi (assembly GCA_023014485.1). NCBI lineage: Eukaryota > Metazoa > Arthropoda > Malacostraca > Isopoda > Cirolanidae > Bathynomus > Bathynomus jamesi. The sequence goes on from JAJOZX010002210.1 coordinate 366,616, forward strand.
ATTTCAACTACATAAAACTAAGTACAATTGAAAAAAATAATTTTGGCCGTTTTTTAACCCATTTGTGGCACTGTGCGGCGTAATCGGCTGGCAGGTAATCAGTTTTAGATGGTAAACAGCCAGCCGCCACAGTTTAGTGGATTATATAAAGTATATATGCATGTGGGGTGTGTATGCATATACGTTTGTCCGTAACACGGAATAAATAAAGACTTTCAGGAGCTCATCCGATCAACAACACGTGGTCGAGATGAGGGCTACACCAATCGTCTAAGTATAGATTTTATGACCTCCAGTATAGACATTAGGAGCCCACCCATCAGCAGCACGAGGCCGAGATGGGGCTACACCAATCGTCTAGACACCAATCGTCTAGACCAGGGGTCACCAACCTTTTTTTTGTTCACCGCCCACTTTTACGATTTTTTGAAAATTATAAAAGGTTATCGCCCACCTTAGATCAAAAAGAATAAATCAACATAATCGATAAAATAAATAATGAAATAAATGTTTAATTACCTTTAATGTGAGCCCACTAGTGGGCGCTACCGCCCAGGTTGGTGACCCCTGGACTCTAGACTTTAAGACCTCTCAGCAGTAACACAGTATTACATAGCCGACTTAGCCATAGTCTGTTAAATCCGCCTACCAAATAGAATCAATCGAGGCTGCTAATGTCTTGGCTGTTTTAAACCTTTTTCTCACCGGCTTATGAAGTGTATAAGCATCCTGCTCCCGCAAAAACCTCTCAACATTTTTTCTCCCTACTCCCTCTTTATAAACGCCTTTGTACAGTCTATTAACACCACCGTAGGAGGCTGGGTTAGAAATGTCATAATAACGTTTTCTTAAAATGTTAGCCATCTGCGTATTTTAGAGGCGCGCGGGGAGGGTTGGCCGTTGTTGTTTGGTCTCTTCTTTCTCCTCTTCAGAGATGTTACCGCTGGGGGCGAAGGCGTGTTCAGCTGTGGTACATGCGAGACTTGTCCCAATTATTTTAACCTGTTCAAATTATCATCAGTGTTTTTTGGGACATTTATTTGCTGTAGGCTTGCTTCAACATGTTCCCATCCTGCTGGTGAGTGCCTATCCCACTTTCTCACCAAGTCATGTACGATGTCAATGATGTTCGAACCCTGTACCTTTGTTCCTTCAACAGCAACCTCACCTGTATCGAACCACTGTACGGGGTGTCCCATAAGTCCGGCATCATAGGAGAAATTCATATTTTTCTATTTCTACAAACCATAATTCATTTTTTTCTCTTTCTACAGGCCATAATGTCTGTGAGCAAGGAAGAACGAATCCAGATAATTCTACTCATAGGAAATCGGAGTCAGAGAGAGGCCGCTGCTGAATTTAACAGACTGCATCCAGACCGCAAGCCAATAACACAGAGTTGTGTTAGCAGACTTGTTGCAAAGTTGAAGGAAACAGGATCCATAGAAGATAAACCACGCAGTGGACCTTCAAGGAGGTCCACTGACGATGATACAGCGACTGCTATCCTGGCTCATTTTAACAGAAGTCCCAATAAGTCTCTTCGGCGATTGTCCGCCGAGACAGGAGTGTCGAAAAGTAGCATCCGTCGCATTCTTCAGGCTCACAAATGGCATCCATATAAACTTCAGATCCTACAGAAATTAAGCGAAGATGATCCCGACCGGCGGATGGAATTTTGTGAGTGGGCTACGGAACAATATGCTCGGGATGTCAATTTCCCGTTCACCATTCTGTTCATTGACGAGGCTGTTTTTTATGAAAATGGTGAGGTAAATCGACAGAACACCCGTTACTCGTCTCAAAACAACCCTCACTGGTATACCTCTTTAAAGGAACAAGGTGCATCTCGGGTGATGGTATGGTGTGGCATTTGGAAGGATCGCATCATAGGCCCCCTCTTTTTCGATGAACATGTCACTGGAGGCACCTACCTACGTTGCTCAAGGCAGAAGCATTTCCCAGTGTCTTGAACGAAGAATGAAATTTCCCAACATGGTTCCAGCAAGACGGCGCTCCTGCACATTACAGCACCCAAGTAAGCGAATACCTGTACCAACAATTCCCTGGTCATTGGATAGGACGTCGAGGGCCTGTGGAATGGCCAGCTAGAAGCCCGGATCTCACGCCACTAGATTTTTATCTCTGGGGCCACTTGAAAGCGCTGGTATGCGCAGAGAAAATTAGGAGTGTTGAACATTTGCGGCAGCGCATTATTGGGGCATGTAACACCATTACTCCTGACATCATTCACCGAGTGCTTGCTGACTGGGTATCACGTCTGAATTTGTGTATTGAAAACAATGGTGGACATATTGAGCACGTTCTGTAAATAAAAGCTTTTGTTTTGCCTTTTTTTATTATTTTTCCTATGATGCCTGACTTATGGGACACCCTGTTTAATGGGATCCTCACTCTATAGATTATAAAGACTTAAACCTTTATTCCTCAATGTATGTGGGAGACTGCTTTTTAATACATGCTCGATATGTTGTGGGGTCGCTCCTTTGTTCTTTTTTCGTCTCTAACCTCGATCCCAGGTCCTATGCCTCCAGGCTCTACGTCGTCTGCGCTGTGCCTAGTAACTACGGGGACCTCTGTCGGATTCTTATAATTTTTGTACTCATGAAGAAATTTCTGCAGAGCTTCTTGGTATTAGATTCTTTTCTCATCAGAAGTCTTTTCGCTGTTTAATAGGTCTAACAAATCGCTTTCTATTCTTTTAAGCCTGCTTTTACGGGGTTCTAGAACCGTATCTGGACCCGTTTTGCTTGGTAGTGAAGCATACACCGCGTGTGGAATCACTACCACTTTCTTCATTATATTAATCTATTCAATAAAGGACTCCAAAAAAATGGGTAGGAATGAATCTCCTCTTTGTACAATAATTCACTTTTTCTTCCCCACAGTTTGACTTTTACAAGCGAGTGCGCGTATTATGTTCTTGTAACGACGTAGGCGAGCCTTCTGGGGGGGTTTCATTGATACATTACATTTTATAACGTTAAGACAGATTTCACAGATGCATTTTAAAAAGTCGGAGTCAATATTTTTAACAAACAGCTGCTGCAGTGCCCGTGGCAGTCGATGATAGATTTTTATTAATTCACGGTATTTTTTAACCGCTTTGTCATTCTGGGAGAAACACCGTTTCAGCCTCGTATGGGAATATATTCGCTCTTCGAAGCACCCTAAACGTGTTTCGCAGATGGTCACAAACCAAATATCCGTAACGTTGGCTTGTAGCTTCTTTATAAACTTTCAAAAACTCTTACGCTGATTCGGGAACATTTGTTTGGCTAATACCCCAATTTGTGATACATCTCTACGTTGTACGAATAAGACTAGATATTGTGTATTTAACGATACATCGTACATGTATCTATTTTTGAAAAATAGATTCTGATTAATGAAGAATACGCTTATGTTAAGATGGTGGGAAAACGTGCCAGCAACATCGATATTGCAGACGATACAGATGACAGTGTAGTTGTTGTTGGGGCTACAGACTTCACACCCGCTAGCAAACCCCCACCAGCGACATCTGTAGCACCCCCACGCGACATTTCGAGGAGAAAGCAGGGCATGATGAAGTTGATGATTCGCCTTCCACGTCAGGTATAAAGCGTGCCAGGAGTGCACCGGATGTTAAACTCACAGTAATAGAGCCCCAGCCCTCTACGTCTTACGACACAGCCCCCACATTAGTTCCTTCTACAAATAAAACTGTGTCCCCTTATTCCTGTTCAATTCCGGTCGTACCCTCCACAGCAGCAACATCTCATTCTGGAGAGAGTAGCTTAACATTCGAGCTGGTGCGCACCGCCACCACCACCCCAACCCTGACTAGAAACCGGTACGTAGTCAGGATCGACCCGTGAACCACGTATAGCAACGGTGTTGAACACGGACTGCGGCGCGTAATTGAACGTATTGTGGAGTTTGCCCTTCAGAACAGCGAGGGACGTGAAGTCCGAACGCGACTGTCCTTCGGATTCTGGTCAGATGACGGAAAAGTAGATGATTTTTGGGTAGTAATACCCTACAGGCGCTTGGCTGCTGTAGATATAGAATATACGGGTGTCAGGAAATGATTGCCCCCCCTGTAGAGCAAAAACTAGAAGAGATAGATAAAAACCGGCGAGATCACTTGAAAGAGCGTTAAAATCTGAATAAAAACCATTATATTATATTCCTATGATTTTAATTCTTACCATTTTTTTCCCCACAGAAACCATGGCATCATCTATTTTGAACGATTCAGAGAAAAAGCGAGTTCTTGACCGCATTCGAGCTGTCACATTTCGTGAAGCAAAGGAAGCTGGTGCAACTTTCATAACTCGACACTGGGTGGATGAGAGATTAAAAAGATCAGAAAACTTTGTCAAAAGGAATTGGAATAAGAATCCTGAAGATTGTGAAACAGAATTTCGAGGAGGAAGACCGGAGAAATTATCTCAAGAATCGAAAGACATTGTGCTTGCTGCATCACGGCGCCGAAAGAAGAGCTGCTCTGAGGTAGCGAAAGAGATACTTATCCGTCGTGGTAAGATAGTCAATCGGCAACTTGTGCATCAATTTCGAGTTCGCCAAGGCTTGAGTGCTTGGCATGAAATAGCTAAGCCACGGAAGAGTGATCTTAATATTGAAGATCGGCTATGGTTTTGTGATTATCTTGAGGAATGGACGGAAGACGATTTCCTTCACTTGGTTGTCAGCGATGAATTCTTCGTTTTGTCTCCAGAAAACCAAATTTTCAGAATGATCGGGTTTGGGCAACAACTCCTGATGAAGTCCCAGACGACCAGAAGTATCGAGAAATAGTAAAAAATCCAGCATGTGTGGGTGTTTTCATTATGTTCTCTATTCGGAAGCTCATCTGGGTTATCAAACCAAGAGGAACCAGTTGGGATGGGCCTTATTTTCGAAATGTAATTTGAGCCCAACATGTAATTCCGTTTTTGAAAGACCCCGAGTGTGTTTTGGATGTTGAACAGGCAACCTTTCTTCACGACAAAGCCCCCTGTATGAAAGCACTTGCGACTCAACAACTGCTTAAGGACAATAACATTGATTTTTTCGGAAATAATGAATGGCCTGGCAATTCTCCCGATCTTAATGTCTGTGAACATGTCGGATCCATCATGAAGGATCGGGTGGAGTCCTTAATGCTGGAACAACCCATTCAGGATCGGTATTCAACAGAAATTATGACTGCAAAGATCAACGAAGTCCTTGAAGAAATGAGTCATGATACCGATCTCTTTGAGACACTTCTGGGATCATACCCCCGTCGATTAATGGCCGTCAGAGCTGCAAATGGGGGCAACACCCGATATTAAAACAAGTGTTTTTTATTCAAAATTAAACGCTCTTTCGCGTGGTTTTGTCTGTTTTTTTCTATTCCTTTCAGTTTCTTCTGTACAGGGGGGGGCAATCATTTCCTGACACCCTTTATTATGGACCGTGTAATGAAGACCACTCAAAGTAGCATCACCTTCAACATGGACAATTTCACGATAGATAGTGACCACGTGTTCCGTGTTGCGGGACATACGGCCACACCTTATACTCTTAACTTCAATTCTCAGGCTATTTACAGACAGCATATAAACTCCGAGCGTGATTGCGGCTTTATAGCAGTTGTCGTAGCTCATATGTTTCCTGTAATAAATGCATGGGCAAGAAAAATTTGGTTGCCGACGGTCGTGCAGCGTGCTTGTAAACTGGCAGCAGATTGCAAGATCGAGTTTGACTGTAATATGGGTCCTGAAGAGTTGAGAAGGGTGGTGCAGGAAATGAATGTTCGTATAGTTGTATTTGGAATGGATGATCGTCGTAGGACTGTGTATGTTTTTAAAAGCAGTGTGAGAGACCGTACAAGACCCCTACTTATTTTAGGGTTGTCAGGAACAACGTATCTCCACATCCGCAATATAAGGGACCTTTACGCGACTTATCATAAAAGTCGAAAATATGGAAGGCATCATGATTTGTGTAAGGGATGTCTCGAGTTTGCGGATGATATAGTGAAACATTGTAAGGATTGCCACATGGTATGCGAGCAGTGTAAAAGCTCCAAATGTGAAAGTTGTGTAGTTGAAGCTGAGAAGAGGGACTGTAATGTGTGTAGACGCACATTTTTTAATAATAACTGTTTTAAGCTCCATAAATCAATTGGCACGTACATTAAAATGAGAATCTGTGAATGTGGCATGTTTCATATGGTGGATAATTGGAGGAAATTCACGCATAAATGTGATGAAATTCACTGTTCTACATGCCATGAGAAATATAAGGCAGATGGTACAAAGCATGTATGTTATATGAAAGGTTCTAAGCCTAAAAATAAACATTGTATAACTGTATACTACGACATAGAAACATATACGGATGCTGAAACCAAAGAGGTTATCCCACATCTACTTGTAAGCCAGACTATCTGCGACGAGTGCATGGAAGTCGAGTGTGATGAGTGTCTCAAATGTGGTAAACGAACAAACGTTTTTAAAACGATCCCACACGACAACCCCGTGAAACTCTTTGTGTCCTATATTGTCAAGTTAGCGGACACGTTAAAAAAAATGACGGTGTATATTCTTGCCTATAACAGCGCAAAATTTGACATGCAATTCCTTTATAAGGAACTGCTTGAACAAGAACATCAGAGATATTTACAGGCGAACCCTTGATAAGAGGAAACAAACTTATACAGATGCAAATAAGAGGTAATGCTCAGTTTAAAGACACTTTATTATTCACACCTTGTAAATTAGCCAAGCTACCCAAGGTGGTGGGCGTAGCCGCCGAAGTTTCAAAAGAGTATCTCCCTTACACTTTTCTCACTAGCGACACTAAATTACGTAGGCCTACCACCCCCTAAACATTACTTTAACTATGCCAACATGAGTGATAGTGAGGGTGAAGATTTTGACCGCTACTACAACAGTGTTAATGAAGATATTTATTACATTACAGCGGATGAATGTGAGCGTTATTGCGTAAATGATGTGCACGTGCTTAGAGTATGTTTCCAGGCCTTTAGAAGGATGTACATAGACCGGTTCAACTGCGGCCCGCTACAAGTCGCAACCACGATCGCCTCATTGTGCTTTACGTTGTTCAAGAACATCTTCATGCCTAAAGAAACACTAGCCGTCATTCACAGAAACAACCCACGCAGTTATGGGCATAAGGCTATTTACTGGTTCATACACCTACAGCAACAGACCGGTGTATACATAAAACACCCGCAACACGGGAGTGGATGGTGTAAACGAAGACCGTGCCACTGGTGAGAAGACTGCGTACTCCTTTAATGTTTGCTGGTGGTATGGATGCCCACGTCCTGAGGGTGGAATCGTAGGGGATATCCATGGTAGATCTCCTGCCGATAGTCTTGCATGGACCCGGACCCGCGATCAGCTTGTTAGCTCCCAGTTCACTCACACAGTCTTGTGGGAGCACGAATGTGATGCACGGATGGAGACAGATGGGCATTACCGCGAAGAAATAAACACCATGAAACGGTAAATGGTGTTGGATCCTCTCAAATGCGGCGATAACTTTCTCGGTGGACATAGAAACCCTTTCAAACTATAATTTCCACCTGCGGAGGGCGTGAAACTCTATTACCACGACTTCTCTTCTTTATATCCCTACGTGATGAAGAACAATCCGTACGACGTAGGAGCACGTGAAAAGCTGGTGGGTCCCGCCCTGCCTATCATCGAAGAGTTCTCAGCTAATTTGAACGAGAACTATTTCGGCCTTTCTTTTGTAGATGTGCTCCCCCCTCGCGACTTATGGATGTCGCGTGTGTGGGTGTGTTTTGCTGAATATATTAATAAAAAATAAGCGAAATCTATATTGTTGTTTGGTACCAACTCCACATGATGAAATGAAACTCAAGGAAATTCAAAAACCAAAGGATATAAAGTACAATAATAATTAATTTGTCAAAACTAAAAATAACAATTTTTGCAAACTTGGAAATATTTTTGCATGAAAAACCAAAAGAGAATGTATTGTTCGTGCACCAAATATATTCTATTCTCTCATATTATCTTAATAATAAGACGAATAATATTTATTTAAGCTTTTAATAAAAAGTAAGTGCGGAAGTGAGTGAGTTTCTACAATATGTATAACCTATTATTTTGTGCTGCAAAATACAATGAGGGAGACTTTTTCCGTAGACCAACTTTGTTGTTCACTGCACAATATTTACTTGTGTTGAAAATACTGCGCATCTGAGTACATACATACGGAAAACGTTATGATGATAATTTAAAAGGAATATAATGCACTTGTTACTACTTCATGGATCGTGAGAGTTGCAACAACTTTTTAGTTAAAAGTACTAGTAGTTGGTCTACTAGTAGGCTAGTAAATAGAATGTCATTAATGTCATTTAATAGTTGTTGTGCCAAATTTACAACCAATTTATCCAATTCATCATGAACAATATCATTTAATGATTAAAATAAACACTGTTGCTTGTAAAACTTTAACGACTCTCTCTCTCTCTCTCTCTCTCTCTCTCTGTATATATATATATATACTGTATATAAAATGTAAATTCTGATTGTTCATTCAATTTATTGCTCTTATCAGGCGTCCTTTGTGAAAGGAAACGTTCCTGCAACATAAGGAGAGAAAACCATTTTGAACCTTAATATATTTTTCATTTATCCTAAATTTGACTTAACCCTCTAACGCCGACTTGGTCGAATACGTACCGTTTCAAATACACGCATTTAGACTTAACCCTACAAAAACGTTCGGCGTTAAAAGGTTAAATATTCACTTCATAATATATGAATTAAGCTCTTCATTTTTAATTTTAATTAAAATTTAATTGCAATTTTTAATTCTGTTTTCAGGTGAAGCCTTAACGGAAGTCAGAAGTAATGAAAAGGTAAACCTGGAGGAGACTCAATTATTAGGTAGATTTGAATAAAATTGATCATAACCTAACTTAACCTAATTTGAAATAAACAGATTTAGCTTAACCTAAACTATAGCTATAGCTAATCGAATCTAACTTAACATAAATTAATCTAACAAACAAAATAATCTAATATAAAAAAAGGAAGCCTAGTTTGCTTCAGTTTATGTACTTATTGTGAGCATTCCTGTAAACCAAGTATATTATTGCTTCGGATTGCGGAATGTATCTTTTCTTTTTTCATAATGTAGCCTTTTCATATTTCAAGTTATAGGTTACGGAGAAGGCTCATTTATTAATTAAACTCTTATCGTTAGGTTAGGAGAGGAATGCTGCATGGTAGATTATTTTTCTTTAAAGTATAGTTAACTAATTGTAATATACTGTATATACATATATATCGTTCCTCACGGCTTCAATAACCTATTTATATTTATTTCAAATTGAATAGAGATATGCATCTTGAACTCTATTTATTATCGTCAATTTTATGTTCGTTTTGTTTTATTACTTTATGAATTTATTTGTTTATTCTTTTATGACTTTATTAATTCACGTTTAATTTTATTATTTTATGAACTTCTGTGTATACCTTTATATTTTAATATGTTCCGAATGCAGAAGCATAAACGATTTTTGTTTATATATATATATATATATATATATATATATATATATATATATATATATATACATATGATACAACTCAGAATGGTCCCCTAAGAAACTTTTAGGTTACACATAGACCATGCATGGAACAAGGAACTCTTCTGAGAAAATTAAATCCACTCTTCCCAGAAGAGTTCCTTGTTCTATGCACGGTCTGTGTGTAACAAAAGTTTCTCAGGCGACCATTCTGAGTTGTATCACATTAAACAAACGTGTTAAGTGTCTTGAAAAGTGGACGCTCAAATTCCCGGTTGAGGTTTAAGTTTTGGTTTAGGTTTTTGGCTAAAAATACATTAGTTATCCCTTTATCTTTGCTGTATTCAATCCGATGCGAATGCAACGAGTTTCTTTCTTGTATTGAGGTTCTGAATGTAGTATGCTAGGTGGATTTAAACCTTAGATCCTGTTCCAAAGCTGGATCGTATCTGCTTAGCAGATAACTGGTCAGGGAAACTATATTTTGGGGCCTCTTTGTGAGTGATCCGTCGCCCACGTCGGCTAACATCATGAAGAAAAAAAACTGTAATGGATTTAATATATAAATCCTTTATATATATATATATATATATATATATATATATATATATCCTGTGTGTGTATATATGCAGGAGATTGTAGGCACTAATTCACCAGGGAAGTACTCCGGGGAAGACGTTAGGCAGAAGACAAGGAGTGCTGGAACTCCCGTTTCTTTTGTCACTGTCCTCTTTAACTGTTCTTTTTCCTTGTCTCATCTACCCTGTGAGCAGTCCAGCATGCTCTCAATCACACCCTTCTCCCTATGTGCTTCACTACACATATATGCATTTTACACGCTACACAATCTTTTCAAAATTTATAAAAAAAAATGTAAATAAGTAAAATGGCATCATTGGCTTCAGAGAACTTGATTTTGGTTCTCTCCTTCTTATATAGGGGGGGGGGGGGGGAGTGTTTTTGCATTTTTTTTAATAATCATCCTTGCTCCCTCCTTCCTAAATAAAAAAACATACGCGTGTGTATATATATTTTTTATTTTTTTAAATGCAGGAAGGAAGGGCCAAGGTCAAATGGCCGCAAAAAACGGCCCTCCCACAGAAGAAGAAGAGAGCCAAAATCAAGGTCAGGGGCTTTCGAGATGCCTACACACTCTGCGTTTGAAAGATGGGAGGTCAAAGACAGGAGAGAAGATAGTCCAGTAGCACAGACCCTGATTTTACTGGAACCCTGCACTGTTTGTTATAAAGCAAATTTTTACATATTTTGGAAGCTTATACCACCCAATTCAAGAATCCATCGGGTATACACCTGACCCCCGCTTGGCTTTTTTGATGATCTTGGTGTCACTTCTAGTGGTTTTTAGGATGATGAGTCGATCTGGAGGGGTTGCAGATACTTTGGGAGTCGTTTTGACCCACATTCGTCAATACTCAAGGTCATTGGAGGTCAAACGCCCCCCGAAATAAGGAATATCCCATATCCCGGGCAGTCGTGAAGATATTTTGGTGCTCTTACTGTCGTTTTATGGTTTTGGGCGAGACTGAGTAGTTCTATAGGCACATGATAACAGTAGGATATCATTTTGCAACTCTATGGGTCAAGTCAAGGTAATTTGAGGTTAAAGTTTGGCCTTCAAATATGATAATGCCACAGTTGACATCACTGTATTTGCTTTATTTCAGTGACAATTTCTACAATCTAGCTAACTGCTGAGCACTTAACATCTTTTCTGCAGATAAAACCAGATCATAATGCTTAAATGACATAACCCACATTATTATTCGATCTATGACGTGGTTACCTGAAGAAGTCTTAGATGCATTTATGAGAGGAGAGGGTTCTATGCATCACATGGATGGACTCTGGAATGGCGTGCCAACCGACCAGTTCCTGGAGAGTACCTGGATGCTTCGTGGGAAGGGCCCTAGTGGTGTCATTGGTGGTGTCACCCAAAATCCACAAGTGATGGCCACGTGGGTATACAGCCTCAATGCTCGTGTGAGTCTGACTGCTGACCTCGTAGATATGAGTAAGCACCTAGAAACATTCCATCTCTACCACAAAGAGGAGGCAGGAGGTCGCATCAAACATGATGGAGAAGATCGCCAATCACTTCATGATTCCCTTTCTAAGTGTATGGACCCAATGGATCCAGAGTCACATCAAGGAGGCAACTTATACAATATTCAGACAGGGCAGCTTGCATCTCCAGATGCCAATGCTAATAGAGCTGTTAGTATTGGAAAGACGCAACTGGCACAGTACGAGTCATCATGGCCACAAGGCTTTTATGGCACCATTTCCAAACATGTCATCACCTTTGCAAGTAAAACGAAACATATCAAGGTGGGTGCCCACTTGGTTATGGACCAAGAAGCGATTTATGCAAGCGTCATCGGTTTGCTGATGAGCGAACTTGACTTGACTTGACCCATGTATTTTCAACAGAGCTTGCGGCATACCCACCCGCACTGTTCCAACCAGATGGCTTAATGAGAACTGCAGCTAAGTCCGCACTGAAGCAGAACTTGGGAGCGGAAACATCCTCTCGAACATGGGGTCGACCAACATTTATTATCATGGATGTGTCAGCTGTTTTGTGGACAGTCGACTGGCCTGCTAGTGCACAGTTGCTACATTTATCCAAACCTTCAAAGTATGGCTACCGAAACATCTTTCTCATGCATCTGTAGTACTAGCTTTTGATCGCTACTATGATTTCTCTCCGAAATCAAGCACTCGGGCAATGAGAAGCAAGAGCAGCAGAGTTCACAAGCTGGACCTCAACACCCCATTGCCTACAAGAGACGCTGTTCTCACGTGCACCGCGAACAAAGAGCAACTAAACAGGCTGCTCTGTGAGCAAATCCTTGCTGACAGTGAGTATCTCGCAACTGTAACCCAAGACCATGAGCTAGTGCTTGCAGGATGGCAGACCATACCGACTTCCATTTGCGAGGCAGGAGTCGAGCAGCATTGGAGCTCTCATCATCTCATGAAGAGGCTGACGTGATAATAACACAACACGCTATCGCACAAGCTGAGAAAGATTCTGATGCCCGCATCTCCATCATTTGTGATGACACAGACGTGTTTGCCATACTGACTCACTTCTATGAATTTAAGAAACTAGGCTGTCCCATGATTATGGAGTCTTCAGTGCGTGGCAGAAAATCAGTGGACATCCGAGCAACTGTAACCCAGCACAAAGACATCATCCCACAAATCCTCAAACTACACGCTTTGAGTGTTTGTGACACAGTTGCAGCAATACATGGCATCGGCAAAGCCACTGCCATTGCCACAGCCAAGAAGGGTCGGAAGCTAGACAAGCTGGGGTCCCTTGATGCATGCTTTGACCATATCGAGAAAGAGGCAACAGCGTTCATTGTTGCATGCTATGGGGACAAGAAATACTCATCTCTTACTGAGTGTCGTCAGCGAGTATGGGCTCAGAAGACAGGGAAGTCGGGAACTGCTGCACCCAAACTATGTTCTCTACCACCAACAACTGAAGCTTTCCATCAAAATGTGCTCAGAGCACACTACACTGTGGCGAACTGGCTCGATGCACTAAAGTGTGACCCACCACCACTTGATCCTGTGCATTATGGGTGGGAGAGAGACGAAACAAACAGAGTTCTCATCCCAAAAACAGTTGGTGAAGGAGTGTGCTTAGCACCAGATGAAGTTCTGAAGCTAATCAGATGTGGGTGTGAATCACAATCAGCATGCAGGGGAAGTCGCTGCGGCTGCATGGGACGCAGAATCCCTTGCACGATGTTCTGTGCATGTGGCAGCGGCTTGGATTGCAACAATCCATTGACCCAAAACGCAAACGAAGCGCAGACTGATGATCCTGACGATCCTGACACAACCATGTCTTTTGATATTTGCCCCCAATAAATGGTTACCTAATGTGAATAACTGCATCAAAGTTGTCAATGCCAATCCCCCAGCTAGGTGTGAGCTTTGTTTTGCTTACGAGGTCATATCTTGTAGCTTTGCAACCTTCCATAGAATGCATGTGCCCTGCACTTCAGCATAAATTGTGGTTTATATCCGAATATCCATATCCATATAATGTGGGTTATGTCATTTAAGCATTATGATCTGGTTTTATCTGCAGAAAAGATATTAAGTGCTCAGCAGTTAGCTAGATTGTAGAAATTGTCACTGAAATAAAGCAAATACAGTGATGTCAACCGTGGCATTATCATATTTCAAGGCCAAACTTTAACCTCAAATTACCTTGACTTGACCCATGGAGTTGCAAAATGATATCCTACTGTTATCATGTGCCTATAGAACTACTCAGTCTCGCCCAAAACCATAAAAACGACAGTAAGATCACCAAAATATCTCCACGACTGCCCGGGATATGGGATATTCCTTATTATGGGGGGCGTTTGACCTCCAATGACCTTGAGTATTGACGAATGTGGGTCAAAATGACTCCCAAAGTATCTGCAACCCCTCCAGATCGACTCATCATCCTAAAAGCTCCTAGAAATGAAACCAAGATCATCAAAATCCATCAAGTATTGACCAGGATATGGGATTTTTAAGTTTCGTCGGCCATCTTGGAAAATGGCGGCCATATTGAAAAAGCCAAGCGGGGGTCAGGTGTACACCCGATGGATTCTTGAATGGGGTGGTATAAGCTTTCAAAATATGTCAATATTTGCTTTATAACAAACAATGCAGGGTTCCCACCCCGTGCAACCGGACTAAGACGGATTTAGGAAGATTGTGCCAGAGTTGACCGGTTGAGTAGATGAAAGACTGAAAATACCGATTAGTCCTTGCATTAGATAGTTGGACAGAAAAGGAATGAGAAAGTGCAGAAAGTATGGTGCTGCGTGCTCTCCTTAAAGGAGGAGGCAGGCATGCAGTTAGAGAGTTCAGAAGAGCAATTGTCCGTTATGATAGCGATAGTAAAGAGAGAGTGAGGCAACATTACGGCGAAGAGAAAGAGATTGAAGAAAATCAGTAAGAGGCTGGGAATTGATGAGAAGAAAAGACTTTGATTCCATCCGGTCAACTACGGCAGTGTGGGTTGAGCCACTCCACACATGAGAAGCATACTCCATACAGGGGAGAACAAGATCCCTGTACAGAGACAACTAAGTGGGGTGAAGAAACCGTGGAGGCGGTACAGCTCACCTAACCTCTTAGAAGCTGTTTCAGAAAGAGTATATCTGATCTTTCAAGGAAAGATAAAGAGAAAAGGAAACGCCAAGAATGTTAAGAGAAGAGGAAGGATTGAGTTGTGTGTTGTTGAAGAGTAAGGAAATAGTTGTGTAGAAGATTGTGACGAGTAGACAGATAGAGGAACTGAGTTTCTGAGGCATTGAAAGCCACAAGGTTTTCTCTGCCCCATTCAGAGATGGCAGAAAGATCAGAGGTCAGGGGTTCCATAGCCGTACTACACGAATCATGAAGCGACTGCTGTGAGGGACGCTTTGGGAAGCGGGTAGAGAAGTGAAGAGTGGAATCATCGGCATAGGAGTGAATAGGACAGGAAGGGCGAATTAAAAAATCATTAATAAATCAAAGGAAAAGAGTGGGTGACATGACAGAGCCGTGAGAAGCACCACTGTTAATAGCTTTAGAAGAACATTGGTCATCTACAACTGCAGCTATAGGTCGGCCAGAAACGAAATTAGAGATGAAGGCACAGATAGAAGGATAGAAACCGAAGGAAGGCAGTTTCAAAATTAAAAATTTGTGCCAGACTCTATCAAAAGCTTTTGATATGTCTAGCGCAATAGCAAAGTTTTCACCGAAATCCCGAAAGGAGAATCTACAGATCTACAGAAGCTAAGGGTAACAAAGACCCTAAGATCCACTCTACAGTTTTTACCGTAGAGGACGTAAATAATGTCCCCGACGTTGACGATATCGTTCCATTTAGTAGCGAGACTATTTTAGATGAAATAACTGTTTACGAGGCTGAGATTGCGCATTATATCGATAGGCTAAAAGTTAGCAAGGCTCCAGGCCCTGACGCTTTTTATCCTAGACATTTGAAAGATTTGAAAGACGTTATCGTAGGCCCCTTAGCGAAGATTTTTAATCAGTCACTCGAAACGGGGATTATTCCTGAAGACTTCAAATTAGCTAACGTCACGCCTATTTTTAAAAAAGGCGACCGCGCGGTAGCTAGCAATTATAGGCCCATTAGCTTAACGTCAATTGTCGGTAAACTTTTGGAATCCGTAGTTAGGGATCGTATTATCGATCACTTAGAAAGTAGGGGTTTGATTAATAGTAGTCAGCACGGGTTTCGACGCCATAGGTCTTGTTTAACAAATTTGTTAGAATTTTATAACGAAATAGTGCGCGAATACGATAGGCATAGGGCAGCTGACGTTATTTATTTAGATTTTAAAAAGGCGTTCGATACAGTTCCGCATAGGAGACTAATTGCGAAGGTTAAAGCGCACGGTATCCGCGGTCAGGTAGCTAACTGGTTAGAAGAATGGCTTCGTGCTAGGAGGCAGAGGGTCGTAGTTAATGGTAGTGAATCGGGGTGGTTAGAGGTAGGTAGTGGTGTCCCACAGGGTTCAGTGTTAGGCCCATTGTTATTCGTAATTTACATTAACGACATAGATGTAGGATTGATTAGTAACGTGTCAAAATTCGCGGACGATACTAAAATAGGCGGTAAGGTTGTTAACGAGGACGATAGAAATAGGATCCAAGACGATGTAGATAGGATTATGGAGTGGACGGATAAGTGGCAGATGCAATTTAACGTAGATAAATGTAAAGTTTTGCATATAGGTTCTCGCAACAATAATTACGTGTACACGATGGATGATAGGGATTTAGCGAGCGTTGACGAGGAAGTAGATTTAGGCGTACGCGTAACTAAAGATTTAAAGGTTAGGAACCAGTGCCTGGAGTCTTGCGCAAAAGCTAATAGGATGTTAGGCTTCATAGCGCGTAATTTCGAATTTAAATCGAAGGATATTATATTGCCCCTTTACAAGTCCCTAGTCAGGCCTCATTTGGAATATGCCGTTCAATTTTGGTGCCCGTACTTGCGTGAGGATATTGATAGGTTAGAAAGGGTTCAGCGTCGTGCCACGAAACTTATTCCGGCATTGCGCAATAAGCCTTATGAAGATAGGATTAAAGTGTTAGACTTGTATTCACTCGAAACTAGGAGATTAAGGGGGAGCTTATTGAAGTTTTCAAAATCGTTAATAACATCGATAACGTAAATTTTGACAAATTGTTCACTTTCGATAATAGTAATACTCGCAATAACGGATTCAAGTTGCGTGGCAGACGTTTCATTACTAATATCGCTAAAAACTTCTTTACGTTTAAAGTAATTGATAAATGGAATAATCTTCCCGCGTCAGTCGTTCATTCTACCAGCGTTAATGTGTTTAAGAACCGTCTTGACAGACATTTTAAAAATATTAACGTTGTTTAAAATTAAAAAAGAAAGTTAACAACAGGAGCTCTGGTGGTGGTGCTCGAGGATGAGTCTGTTGACGATGAATGCCAGCTTGTGACATGCCAGCGTGTGATGCCAGCAATAAAAAAAAAAAAAAAAAAAAAATTAGACTAACACGAATGTAGATGTAGCTCATAGCGTAAACTAACCCACTTTTTGTTTAACTTTACCTACTTTTTTTTTTTTTCTTATCCTCCTTACTTTGCATGTCTCTAACTCTTTTCTTGCATGTTTGTAGTTTGCATGGTATGACAGTGAGTTAAGACTGTGTTTGCATGGTTTGTAAGCGTTCTTATTTTACTTCTTTTCATCTTTCACCCCTCTCCTATATTCTCCGACTATTTTCTGACTTGTCGGCAGTGGCCGGCGGATGATGATGGTGAGACTTTTTCCCTCTTTTTCTGAATGAATGTTAACCCACGAATGATAGGTGTTGCTCCTTACTTAACCCCTTATTCTCCTCTCTTCTCTTAACCCCCTACTCTCTCCTTTCTCTCGGGCTAGCCTTAGAGTGGATCTTAGGGTCTTTGTTAGCCTTAGCTTCTGTAGATCTGTAGATCTGCCGGCCACTGCCGACAAGTCGGAAAAATAGTCGAAGAGAATAGGAAAGGGGTGAAAGATGAAAAGAAGTAAAATAAGAACGCTTACAAACCATGCAAACTACAGACATGCAAGTAAAGAGAGGATAAAAAAAATAAAGTAGGAAGAGTATAACAAAAAGTGGGTTAGTTTACGCTACGAGCTACATCTAAGTTCGTGTTAGTCTAATTTTTTTTTATTGCTGGCACATCACACGCTGGCATGTCACAAGCTGGCATTAATCGTCAACAGACTCATCCTCGACCACTACACCCAGAGCTCCTGTTGCTAATTATTTTATTATTTTAAACAACGTTAATATTTTTAAAATGCCTATCTAAACGGTTTTTAAACATATTAACGCTGGTAGAGTTCACGACGGACGCGGGAAGATTATTCCATTTATCAATTACTTTAAACGTAAAAAGGTTTTTAGCGATGTTAGTAATGAAACGTCTGCCACGTAATTTAAATCAGTTATTACGAGTATTGCTATTATCGAAAGTGAACAGTCTGTCAAAGTTTACGTTATCGATTTTATTAACGATTTTGAAAACTTCACTAAACTTTCCCCTTAATCTCTTAGTTTCGAGTGAATGCAAGTCTAACTCTTTAATCCTATCTTCGTAAGACTTGTTGCGCAATGACGGAATTAGTTTCGTGGCGCGACGCTGAACCCTTTCCAATCTATAAATCAATATCCTCACGCAAATACGGGCACCAAAACTGAACGGCATATTCTAAATGAGGCCTGACTAGGGACTTGTAAAGGGGCAATATAATATTCTTCGATTTAAATTCGAAATTACGCGCAAGACTCCAGGCAATGGTTCCTAACTTTTCAATCCTTAGATACGCGTATGCCTAAATCTACTTCCTCGTCAACAATCGCTAACTGTCTATTGTCCATCGTAATCGTGTAATTATTGTTACGAGAACCTATATGCAATACTTTACATTTGTCTACGCTAAATTGCATCTACCACTTATCCGTCCACTCCATAATCTTATCTACATCGTCTTGGAACCTATTTCTATTGTCCACGTTAAGAACCTTACCGCCTATTTTAGTATCGTCCGCGAATTTTGACACGTTACTGGTCAAGCCTACATCTATGTCGTTAATGTAGAGTATGAATAGCAATGGGCCTAACACTGAACCCTGAGGGACACCGCTACCTACATCCAACCCGTGACCCGACAATTCAGCGCAGGACAATTCAGCGCCGACAATTCAGCGCCGACAATTCAGCGCAAGACAATTCAGCGCAAAGACAATTCAGCGCAAGACAATTCAGCGCAAGACAATTCAGCGCAAGACAATTCAGCGCAAGACAATTCAGCGCGAAAATACCAACAAAGAAGAAGAAAGAACAAATCCAGAGGGAAGAGAGGCTTGCAACTGTTAGGTTAGGTTAGGTTAGGTTTCTAGTTTTTGAAATAAAATCTTAATTTTAACAATGCTAACAAATTTTGTTTTTTTAAATAAAATTTTAATAATTATACTCCTTTGAATTTTATCTCCGATTTGTCACTCCTTCGTTATGTCACTCCTTCGTTACGGTATTTATGTCACTCCTTTGTTATGTCACTCCTTTGAAATGTCACTCCTTCGATACAGACCCAATTTAGCATATATATAAATATACAAATTTTTCTCTTTTTTATTTATTGCGATTTATTTTTATTATTTTTAACTAAACTTTTAACTGTACTGACTTGCGCTGAATTGTCGGCGCTGAATTGTCTTGCGCTGAATTGTCTTTGCGCTGAATTGTCGGCGCTGAATTGTCGGCGCTGAATTGTCCTGCGCTGAAATGTCGGTGCTCCCATCCAACCACCCTGATTCACTACCATTAACAACAATCCTCTGTTTCCTAGCACAAAGCCATTCCTCTAATCGAACGCTTTTTTAAAGTCTAAATAAATAACGTCAGCCGCTCTATGCCTATCGTATTCGCGCACTATTTCGTTATAAAACTCTAACAAATTAGTTAAACAAGATCTATGGCGTCGAAACCCATGCTGACTACTATTAATCAAATCGCGACTTTCTAAGTGATCGATGATACGATCCCTAACTACGGATTCCAAAAGTTTGCCGACAATTAACGTTAAGCTAATAGGCCTATAATTGCTAGCCACAGTGCGGTCGCCTTTTTTAGAAATGGGCGTAACGTCAGCTAATTTGAAGTCTTCAGGAATAATCCACACTTCCAGTGACTGATTAAAAATCTTCGTTAAGGGGCTTACGATAACATTTTTCAAATCTTTCAGATGTCTAGGATAAAGCGCGTCAGGGCCTGGAGCCTTGCTAACTTTTAGCTTATCGATATAATGCGCAATCTCATCCTCGTAAACAGTTATTTCATTCAAAATAGTCTCGCTACTAAATGGAACGACATCGTCCACATCGGGGACATTATTTACGTCTTCTACGGTAAAAACTGTCACAAAAGGGTTGTTAAAAATACCAGCCATCGCCTGAGCGTCGGAAGCCAAAGCGCCGTTAGCGTCCACCAGAGGGCCTATATTATCTTTTATCGGCTTACGATTATTCACGTAACCAAAAAACTTTTTTGGATTATGTTTACTATCCGCAGCTATAAGTATCTCTAAATTACGCTTAGCATTCCTAACTGATCTTTTAACCTGACCTCTAAGCTCGATATATCTATTAAAGTTAGCTACCGTTCCATTGCGCTTATTAAGTCTATACGCTCTGTTACGCTCGTTTATGAACTCGCCTATTTCCCTAGTCCACCACTTGGGCCTACCACGACTTCTAGCACGCTTGGCCCTACGATGAACAAACTCCCTTTCGATATTCAAAAAACTTTCTTTAAACGCCTCTCAATGAAAATTTGCGTCATTACCCATAAATAAGTTATCCCAGTCCACTACTCTCATCCTGTCTGCAAAACTATCAAAATTAGCCCTTCGAAAATCAGGGACTTATATTACGTTACTATCCTTACTGTTTTCTATCAATAGCTGAAACCTAATAATTTGGTGATCACTACATCCCAAACTCTCACCTCCTTCTAAACCTTCGACTATATTTTCGTCGTTCTTCATCACCACGTCTAAAATATTGTCACCGCGCGTTGGTTCGGTAACCATCTGTCGTAAAAAATTATCTTCCATGAACTCAATCAATCTCAAACCCTCATCATTACCAGTAAAAGTCTCGTAATTAACGTTTGGGCAGTTAAAGTCTCCGACAATTATACTATCCCGATTATTAATAAAGTTACCAAGAAGCATGTATCAGATCATCCCATAAGTAATGTCGTTTTTTACGATAGATTAAGTTTAAACTAGTCCTACTCGGTTTAAACATAAATTTTCCGAAGGTTATATCTAAGAGGAGATCTAGCGTGTTTCGCTACATACTTTACAGACCTTGACCAGTGAAGACGTGTGTTTTGCTTTATGTGAACCCCTCATAAACATGGCGGTATCAGAAGAGCATATCAGGCATATAATGCTTTACGAGTTCAAAAAAGGGAATAGTGCTACTGAAGCAATGTGAAACATTCAGGAAGTTTATGGCAACGATATTCTGCATG
This sequence comes from Bathynomus jamesi, assembly GCA_023014485.1. Taxonomy (NCBI): domain Eukaryota; kingdom Metazoa; phylum Arthropoda; class Malacostraca; order Isopoda; family Cirolanidae; genus Bathynomus; species Bathynomus jamesi. The sequence continues at coordinate 387,839 of JAJOZX010002210.1, forward strand.
TGAGGAAATGTCAAAGATGGTTTCAAAAGTTTAGGAATGGTGACTGCAGTTTGACAGATGTAGCACGCTCTGGACGCCCTGCTGAGTTTGATGATGACCTGCTGTTAGCTGCACTTGAAGAAGACTGTTCAACAACTGTCGAAGAATTGGCCCAGAAACTCAATTCATCCCCGTCCACCATCCATCAACATTTGCAACAACTCGGGAAAGTGCCTAAGTTAGGAAAATGGGTGCCACATGAATTGTCGGTCGACAATCTGAGGGTGCGTGTAAACATTAGCAAAGCTCTTCATTCCCGTGAACTCCAAGATCCGTTTTGGCACCGTTTAGTGACTGGTGATGAAAAGTGGATACTGTACCAGAATGTTAAGCGCCGTCGACGGTGGGTTTGTGCCGAAGAACCAGCGACACCACAGCCAAAACCAAATCTTCACCCTCGGAAGGTGTTGCTTAGTGTTTGGTGGGATAAAGGTGGTGTAATACACTTTGAAACCTTACCACACAACCAAACAATCACCGCTCAAGTCTACTGTTAACAACTGGATCGATTGAACACTGCACTAAAAGAAAAGAGACCTTCTTTGGTTAATCGGAAAGGAATCGTGTTCCACCACAACGCATGTCCTCATACCGCTCAGATCACTTCTGCAAAAATTGAGGAGCTTCGGTGGGAAAAACTTCCACATCCTCCATATTCTCCAGACCTCGCGCCTTCAGATTATCATCTCTTCAGGAGTCTGCAAAACTATCTTGACGAGAAACAGTATAGTTCTTTAGATTACCTGCACACCAGTCTTTGTACGTTTTTTGCCTCAAAACCGCCTGAATTTTATAAACATGGCATTGAAAAGCTTGTAGGACGTTAGCAGAGTGTCATTGATTCCGATGGAAAATATATACAAGATTTAAAAGTTTCACTTGAGGTTTTTTTTCCTTCAAATTCCGATCCAAAAAACGACATTACTTATGGGATGACCTGATAAAATCTAGTCTCGGTATCGAGGGGTTGAACGGGAGGTCTATAAACAACAACAAAATTAAAGCTAATACTACGCGCCCTAACTTCAGCGCATATCGCATTAATTGCTGCCGGAAAATCTATCTTAACCTCGATAGCCCTAAGGGAATTACGAATGTACAACAAAATGCCGCCACCAATCCTATGTAACCTATCATTAGTAAAAAGTTTAAAACCCGCTATATCAAGTTCCCCCAACAAGTCCCGAGTCACGATATTTAACGACGTTTCGGTTATAGCAACTATATCGTAGTTCCCGGAAAAAATTATCGCCTTAAATTCATTCAATTTATTTCTAATACTACGCGCGTTACAATGTTACAATAAAAGGCGTTTAAATTATTTTTTTTTACCACGGATCGGCGTTTTAAAATATTTTTCACGTCGGGCTGGCGTTTCCAGGCCCCACAACGTTTAAAGAAGGCTTCGACCTATACAGCTTTCGAACGTTCTCATCGATTAACCTACCTAGCCTAGCATTCCCTATTTCATTGAAATGCACCCCTATCTTTTATAAAAAGGCTAGGATCACTAAATTCTAACCACAGCTTCACGAAGGGTACATTTTCCTGAGCACAAATCTCTTCAACTTTAGTATTAAAAAATATTGTTTTTGACGTAATCCTAAGACCCAAACTGTGCCTAGGGGTAATACCTAGAACTAAAAACCTATCTGACCTTGCCTTCAGGGACCTAATTAACCCCCTATATCTCTCCAAATGGTCAGGCACTCTCGTATCGGGCCTATACGAGTCGTTGCCCCCTTCCATCGTCACCAACATCGAGTGACGGGAGGCAACATCAATCCTATCAACTTTATTAACCTTTATTAATAGAATAACCTTTATTAATAATAATAATAAAATAAATATCTTTTTTCAGTTTACAATGACATGAATAACTGTGAAGCTCGACTATTTATTTTATTTAATTTGGCCCTTAAGCTTTAGGCTTTACTGGGCTTTCATTAAAAATAAGCAGCTAGTTGTTATTAATTAATAATAATAAATAAATAAAAAAGTAAATAAGTATTATTAATAGTTAAAACATGTATTTCAATATTAAACAATATTAATGGACAATATTAAACAATATTAGTGGACATTAATCCTAGATTTTTGTTAGTATGCCAATATTAATCGGGAATTCAACTTGGTTTTAAACAAATTTACATTCACAATATATTTTATATCGGCATGCAAGTCATTCCATAGTTTCAACCCAATGAAAATGGGTAGTTTTTGAGATGAAGACAATCTAAATTGAGGTATAACAAGCTTTGATCTATTTCTGTTCTGATACGAGTGGATTTCTTGATGAGTTACAAAATATCTAGAACTAAAGACTTCGTGTCTAATTCTGTCAACCCTAGCCCCTGGTAGACAGACCCTCCTCCTATTGGTTGGATTCTGTTCAACGAACTCCTTATCCATATGGCGCACTAAGGAGTCCCCAAATAAAATAGTTTCCCTCCTCGTTCACACCCCTATCCAACTGGGCGAAAGGGTTCGAAACCTCGATAGGGGTGGGGGAGATTCCTATCACCTAAGGTACGTGGCCTAGCTCCACCCTTAACTTCTCTAAATCCCTCCCCGTCTACTAATCTCGCACCAACCTTAACCCGTTCCTCAACTCTGTTTAACCTTCCCGATAAGCTACCTATACTAGAAACTAGGTTCCTCACCTCACCCATCAAATTACTAACGTCTTCAACGTTAGTATACGTTCGACCTTCGTCAACTGTAACCCTACCCCTGCCCTCATCAAGCGTTGCAAGTCTTTCCGTCACCTCGCATACACTACGTTTTATATCAACCCTTCCCTTAAATCACAAAAGAAACAAACCGATCTCTCGGTAATCGCCATAGGATCGCCGTTGTAATCCTTAAAATCCTTATACCACCGATTAACCCCACACCTAGCACACGACGCTTTCTGCGACGGCATCGCGCAAGTTAAAGTAGTTAACGTTTATAACCGTCACAAGTTTAAGTTAAATTAAGCCGGCACGCTATGAAAACGTCTAAATCGCTAAAAACCACTAATATTCAGTTACTTAAGTATAACAATGTGAATATAAACGCAAGTATATAAAATTCAGAAATATATAAAATTCCTGAAGCACTTAATAGTGGTGCTCCTAAGTGTTATGTCCTGTCACCCACTCTTTTTATTTTATTTACCAATAATCTAGTAAGACGCACTTCCTGTCCTATCCACTCCTATGCCGATGATTCCATTCTTCATTTCTCCATCTTCTTCACAAAATGTTCCTCTCAACAGTCACTCCATGCTTAGCGTGGACGGCTATGGTACAGCTGACCTCTGATCTTTCTGCTATCTCTGATTGGGGCAGAGAAAACCTTGTGGCTTTCAATGCCTCAAAAACTCAGTTCCTTCATCTGTCTACTCATCACAATCTTCCACATGACTGTCCCCTACCTTCAATAATACACAACTCAATCCTTCCTCTTCCCTTAACATTCTTGGCGTTTCCTTTTCTCTTGATCTTTCCTGGAAAGATCACATGTACTTTCTTTCTAAAACAGCTTCTAAGAGGTTTGGTGTGCTGTACTGGCTCCGCAATTTCTTCACACCCACTTCGTTGCTGTCTCTGTACAGGGGTAGTGTCCGCTCCTGTATGGAGTACGCTTCTCTCGCGTGGGGTTGCTCAACCCACATAGCTCTATTTGATTGGGTGGAATCAGAGGCTTTTCGTCTCATCAATTCCTCGCCTCTTACTGACTGTCTTCAATCCCTCTCTCTTCGCCGCAATGTTGCCTCACTCTCCCTCTACTTTCGCTATTACAATGGACACTGCTCTTCTAAACTCTCCAACTGCATGTTTCTTCCTTTAAGGAGAGTACGCAGTACCAAACGTTTTACACATTCTCATTCCTTTTCTGTCCCACTCTCTAACGCAAGGGTTAATTGGTATTTTCAAACTTTCATCCACTCAGCCGGCGAACTCTGGAGCAATCTTCCTTAATCCATATTTACCCCTGTCTATGACCTCCAATCTTTCAAACGCACGGTTCAGGCATCTCGAAAACCCTGAACCTTGATTTTGGCTCTCTTCTTTTCCTATAGGGGGGAGGGCTTTTTTTGCGGACATTTGCCCTTGGCCCCTTCTTCCTGCATAAACAAATGCTATGCCTTTAAAAATCTCTATCCGTTTGCTTTAACTTTGAAACAAACGAATGAAAGTTCAGACATAAAAGGTGTGTATAAAGTAACGCAAGTGAAGAGACAAGTCTGATTTGAACTGGTTGGTTTGAATGTGATACGTCGTGCAAGAGCCTGTATAGAGGTCGATGGTAGACATTTGGAACACGTCTTATAAACCTTACTATCGAATATACAGTTGTTGTGAAGTACATATAATAAATATTACTTGGCATGTTCACGCGCTAATATAATTCAAATCGGATTTGACTCTTCACTTGCGTTACTTTATACACAGCCGGTACTTATTTATTATTATGAAATGTAAAATAACGCACTGTCGCGACGAAGTATGAAGAAGGAAACCACTTTTTAGGAAGACGTGAATTTGTGTTTTTTTAACACCAATACAGTTTGGGCTCCTCGCGAGCCCTTGTCAATTGGTAATGACAGCATAAACAGATAACAGAGTTTATATACACCTAGAAGTTAATTATCAGGGATTAGCTCACTGAACCTTCCCATACTCTTACCAGGGGATAGTTAAGTGACCTTTCCGACCCAGCTTTGAACTGAGGGATGTACCTGTTTTATCTGGGGATTTTTGAATGGTAATGTTACAAAATTTTTAATTTTATTGCATATAATTTTGTTAGAGAGAATTGACCATCAGATAGATTAAAATTTTGTATAGAGCCAAAAGACTAGGTTCAACAATTCTACATTTAACATAATTATTAGATTTGTAAACAAAGTTGCAATTATTGAAATCTATACATGATTATAGTCTCTGACATGACAGAATACAGCACTTTTTTCACTCCCCATCTTCACATCTCTCTTATGTTCATAAATTCTTTTACCGAGTTCCCTTCCCATTTCTCCCACATATACATTATCAGGACATTCTTTACATGGTGATATATACACACCTGTGTCTTTTTCGTCCTTAGGTTTGTTCCTTATTAATATATCATTTATGCAGTTATTATATTTGAATACCACATTAGTGCCTATTCTCTGACAAGTTTTCTTAAGCCCTTTCAAGTTTTTGTTTAAGGAAGGACAATACTTTTCTTGTAATATTTGTTTACAGTTGACCTGCCAGTATAAAAGGTTTTTCTGGCTGCCAAATGAGAGTTAAAAATGACCCATTTAAGATAATACAGATTTTTAAATGTTTCGTTGAAGGGTGACATATTCTATAAGCTCTTAGGAACATTGAAGATACAACTGTTTTTTTTACTTGGTCATCGTGAAATGAAAAATAGTGACTGTAAGAGTTTGAATTGGTCTCCTTCCTATTACAAAGACAATTTTATGTTGTCATTTTCCCTATTGATGAGAACATCCAAGAAAGGTATTTTTCTTTCCCTTTCCCATTCGAACTTAATTGAGTGATGAAGGTTATTAATTATGGAAAAGAAGAAGTCATCAAAATTCTTATTAGCTGGCCATACTGGTTATATGTCATCCACATATCTTAACCAAAGTTGACTGGGGAAGGATATCCTTGGCAACAATTTTGTTTCCAAAAATTCCATAAATAAATTGGCCAAAATGGGGAAGAGGGGATTGTCCATGGTCATGCCATACTTCTGTTTGTAGAACGTGCCATCAGCTATAAATACATTATCTTCGACACAAAGTTTCACCAATTCTATGAATTTCTTGGCTGTTACTGGAAGCGTTAGGTTTAGGTTAGGAAGAACTTCTTTCAAAAAAGTGATGGTTTCGTCTACTGGGACATTTGTAAATAAGAAATTTACATCAAAGCTGACAAACTGGCCATTAGGTAATTCTAAATTACTTATCTTATCACAAAAATCTTGATTGTTTTTTATGTGAGCAGAGGAAATACTACCTACAATTGTTTAGCAAGCCATTTAGACAATTTGTATGTAACTGAACCTACAATGGAGATGATAGGCCGAAGGGGACAACCTTCTTTACCTTCTTTATGAGTCTTAGGAAGGCCATACATATAGGGAAGATAAGAATTCATACTTTTGAATGGTTTGGATAATTCAGATTTTACTAGAACTTGGTAAGGTCTTTGTTGAATTGTTTCACTTTATTTTCTAATGGGTTTTGGTTAATTTTTCATAAGTATTACTATCATTTATCAATTCATTCAGTTTCTCACTGTAGCTGTTTTTGTTCAATATTACTATCTGGTTAGTTTGCTTTTAGTCTTTAAAGAGCTTCTTGAAATCTCTTTGGTACACCTGTTTCACTGGGGTTACCGAATTTAAGGAACTCATCAAACATCCACTCAAAAAATCCGCACTAATATCACTGTCACTGTTGGATTTCACTATTGACACTAAATGCTCGAGGTTAAATTGATCACATGTTTTGGTTGAAAAAGACAAGCCGTAACCTAAAACAAGACTTTCATCAAGATTTAAATTGTAAAAAAAACCTTTTATACTGGCAGGTCAACTGTAAACAAGGATTACAAGAAAAGTATTGTCCTTCCTTATAACAAAAACTTGAAAGGGCTTAAGAAAACTTATCAGAGAATAGGCGCTAATGTTGTATTCAAATATAATAACTGCATAAATGACATGTTAATAAGGAACAAACCTAAGGACGAAAAAGACACGGGTGTATATTATTACCATGTAAAGATAATGTATATGTGGTATATGTATTAGGGTGGAGCGAAAAATACTTTTTTTCTAGTATGAAGTTCTAATAGTGATTAAAAGTTGCATTTAGTGGACGATATATACTTGCCAAAATATGAGTTCATTTGTTTAATATTTTCAGCTGCCACCAGGGGGCTAAATTTAACACAATTTTGGGTAAAAAGGAAAAAAATGCTTCTATTTTAGGTTTATCAAACTATTATAAAATGTTATCTTAGAATTATCTAATAGTTTGATTAAGATTCTTAAATGATAAGAATTCGTTTTGTAAAAATGCCTTTTCATATGCTTAATATCTTCAGCTGCCACAAGAGGGCTGAAGTTAACTTAAAAATGACAATTAAGTATGATTCTGTATTTACTTGAAAAAGGGAACAGTAATAAATTAGGATGTCTCTCCTCCTTTATACTGGCTTGAGACAGTTAAGAAACGTTATTTCGTGCCTTAGCGGAGTTACCACCCTTTCCCCAACCAACCTCCCTCTAGAAAGGGTTCTTGCTGAAGACTATTTAGTAATTTGCTTTTGTGTCAAATTTTGGCTGTTTTTTCCTTGATTCTAATGTAGCACGAATCCAACCGTCTCTGTTTGTAGGTCCGCAGACTGATCCAGCAGCGTCTGTAACGAGCTTGACGCATCTCTCTACGGCTTGTGTATGACATGGAAACTGAAATAATTCTGAATGAAGAGTAGTACCATGTTTGATGCATGATTCGATATCATCAAGAGAAACTCCTTTGGTTATCGGTGGTTCTGCTATCTGAAAATCTTGCCACATAATGAGATCTGTATAGTCTTTGGCATAAAAATTTATTTCTGGCACCTTAAAATACCTGATAACATCTGTTTCTTGAATGCATGCCCTTGCTTTTATGATACGCCTAAATCCCAACTGACGCACATGCTCCCTTTCATCAGCTATCATTGCAATGAGAATGTTTTCTTGATTTGCGTAATATGCATTTCGCTGAATGACTGAGTCATGTACTCTCCTAAGCTCTTCACGGAGATACCGGCTTCTTGCAATCATATGCCACATATGTTTAGCACCATATTGGCATAATGGTTTACGCTTTATCTGAAACCACATTGGTGCGTATACCCTAACAATGAAAGTAGCTAATTCTTGTAAATTGCCTGAAGGATTCTCTGTGCTTGCATATAACCGCAGAGTCCTGTTTGCTGTGGTGAGCCACCTTGAATGTGATATATTGCCTGGACTCTTATGACTAAGACTCTTTGAGAATGTTCCACTTGATATAGCCTTGTGAATTTCAAGAAGGTATTTCTGGTCAGTACTTATGTCATCTACATCAACTTCACACATGTCCTCTTGAATTTCAATGGGTTTGAAGTTAACTATGGGAAGCTTTTCACAGTCTGAAAGTGCTCGGCCAATTTCTCCTGAAAATGCTCTTGGTCCAGTAGTGGTACCATCCAAGTGATGAAACAGATGGCGCAATGGAAGTTCATTAAGGTGTAAAAGGCATATCAGCCACTGCAATGGCTTATTAAAGGCTTCTTCCAGTAATCTTATTGTGCCTCCAATACTACCAGTGTTAACCACTGTCGAATCACAGCCAACTGCAACGATGTTCCCTATATCAACATTCCTTTCTTTCAAGCAATTCACTAGCGCTGTGCAAATGTATTTAGCTTTGCCACTGGAAGGTGTCACATGTGCAAAGTACAGAGAGTGTGGTTCAGATATTATGCTGATATGCTCTTCGCGTTTGGTTCTTTGGTGGTTAGAGCCATCACTCTCCTGGACTTGAATCATTGTTTTATCCTTTCTGCCATTAAAGTATAATCCCCGCATGGTTTTTGGCTCTCCTATCTGTTGTAGTTCCTTTCTCTGTTTTTGTCTTTCACGTCTTAGCTTACTTCTGTCTATAATATTCCCTTTGTCTTCGGGAGTAACAATTTTAAGATCTGCCAATACTGCAGAAGCAATAGCAGCCCCAGCTCTGTCCGACATTTTAAATCTATCACAAGTAAGTGCTAATGAAGGCAGTGGCTCACGCATCTGTTGCTCTGATATTACATATTGAGTCGAGGTTGTATCTTCCTCATTATCTTCAGATATCTCTTCTAGTTGTTGAAGTTCACTTGTCTCTGTTTCGATTTGTAAGTTGGTCGTATTGGTTATAGCAGCACTAGTTGTTTGTGAGGATTCCAGACGTGCTTTTTCCATTTCCTTTCGATGTTCTCTTGCTTGTAATCGTCTTGTGTGTGCTATGTCAATGCTTCCTATCACCATTATTCTGCGTGTTCGTTGGTCATTTAAAAAATCCTGCTCTTTTGGAGGGACTTTCTTACTCTTTTCACATGAGCATCTCCTAAACTCCTTACATTTGCAGGTGCAGATGTCAAACAAAGTGCATTTTGAAGAGTTTTCAAATTCTTCAAGCTGATTTTTGTACTTAGGCTGATCCTTCCTTGCGTGACTTGTATGGCTTTAATAAGGACCTGTATTTATCATGGTACACTCGCATCATCTGCAAAACGCGTGTATGTGAAACTATTGGCAAAGAGGCCTTCTTCCAAATATTTTCTACCTTTTTGGAAACTGCCTCTGCTATTTCAGAAAATGAAGGCTCCTTGTTATTCATCTGCTCCTTCACTAAATGTTTTGTGAACAGGTAATCTTTCATAATGCAGTTATAAGTTGGTAGTTGCATATCACTCATCTCACAAGGTACTTCAAATATGGCACACTTCATATGTTCTGTAGTGAAATGTTTATATTTAGTATTTGATGCCATAATATTTTTAAGAAAAATTCAAAATCACAAAATATCCTGTAACATCAAAACATTATATAATTAATATATATAATATATTTTTAAGTATATATAATATATTATATAAATATATAATATATTATATAAATAAACTAAAATTATATAATACATTATAACAAGCATTTTATAATAAAATCAATATTATCTCTATATAAATCACTTTAAAATAAAGTTTTATAATATTCCGATCATATTAAAAAACTCTCCGATCAACTGAGCGACTAGGCCTACTACCTAAGAAGACAAGTGTTAACACACTGTTCTAATGACTCGCAGAAAGAAATTCCTTCACACCAAAACCCTCCCCCACAACCCTCCCCAAACCCTCCCCACAACATTCAGTGTAGTCTCAACATGACTCAGTTACTCTAAATTGTGTTAACTTCAGCTCTCTTGTGGCAGCTGAGGATATTAAGCATATGAAAAGGCATTTTTACAAAACGAATTCCTATCATATAAGAATCTTAATCAAACTATTAAATAATTCTAAGATAAAATTTTATAATAGTTTGACAAACCTAAAATAGAAGCATTTTTTTCCTTTTTACCCAAAATTGTGTTAAATTTAGCCCCCTGGTGGCAGCTGAACATTTTAAACAAATGAACTCATATTTTGGCAGACATATTTCGTCCACTACATGCAACTTTTAATCACTATTAGAACTTCATACTAGAAAAAAAGTATTTTTCGCTCCACCCTAAATGTATGCCTGATAATGTATATGTGGGAGAAACGGGAAGGGAACTCGGTAAAAGAATTTATGAACATAAGAGAGATGTGAGAATGGGGAATGAAAAAAAGTGCTGTATTCTGTCATCAGAGACTATAACAATATAATAGATTTCAATAATTGCAACTTTGTTTTCAAATCTACAGTAATAATTATGTCAAGCGTAGAATCGTTGAATCTAGACTTATAGGCCTATACAAAATTTTAATCTATCTGATAGTCAATTCTCTTTTAACAAAATTATATGTAATAAAATTAAGAATTTTGTAACATTACCATCCAAAAATCCACGGGCAAGACAGGTACATCCATCAGGTCAAAGTTGGGTCGGAAGGGTCACTTGGTAAGAGTATGGGAAGGTTCAGTCAGCTAATCCGTGATAATTAACTTCTAGGTGTATATAAACTCTGTTATCTGTTTATGCGGTCATTACCAATTGACAAGGGCTCGCAAGGAGCCGAAACTCTAGTGGCGTTAAGAAATAAAAATTTACGTCTTCCTAAAGAGTGGTTTCCTTCTTCATATATATATACACACACACACACACATACACACACACATATATATATATATATATATATATATATATATATATAATCATCGATGCGTTTATAGTTTAAGTGGAAGTATGAAGATTCCAGACATCTTTTTACCCAGAGCATCCATATCCATATTGAATTTATTGCAACTTTCGTTAGTTTGTTTGCAGCCCCGCCCCCCCCAGTCATTATCATTCCTGGTGCATGATTCTTCAGGAGGAATTTCACCGCAAGTTTGCGTTCCTTCCCCAAGGCAGCACAAATTTATCTGCATTAATTACAACCATATATATATATATATATGATGAATAAAACCACGAAGGGAAAAAGAAACACAAAGTGGTGCTCAAGCGCTTTCGTCTAATGACATCCTCAGGAACACTGAAATAAATAACAAGTTCGAGACTATATATAGGTCACAAAAAAAATAAATTGTCAGTGTTCCTGAGGATGTCATTAGACGAAAGCGCTTGAGCACCACTGTGTTTCTTTTCCCTTCGTGGTTATATATATATATACACAGTGTGTATGTATATATAAATGCCGCGCGAGAAAGAGAGAGAGAGAAATTATATTTTGTCGGTATATTTATTTTTGTTTGATGATTTATGAAGATGTATAATCAAAATAAGTAAAACCCTAGTTACTACATATTAAAATAAATGACAATATCATTGTTAAAGCATTCCATCTAAGAATTTGCTGTAAATTAAAAATTTAATGACAGTGTTGTTAATGTGCAAAAGAGAATTTTCTTTAATATAACTTTGGTAACAGAATTTGAAAAACAATATTAATGTTTTGCAATAACAATTAATCGTGTAATTATTACTCTTTTGCAGAAGATAAATATATAATAAAGTAAGTAATAGGTAGGCCTAAGTAAACATTTAAAAGTAAATAAAATTAAACATGTTTTAAGCATGCATGAAAATTTTATAAGTATTTCACCTCGAAATTGCTGAATGTAATAGTCTCCCATGAGAAAAAAATGTTTCTCTTAAAACTTAATTTAATAAGTTTTCTTTCTATTTTTTCATAAAAATATTTAATAAGAATTCTTTGGTGCTAAATCTTTATTACCATGTTTCAGTTTGTTCACAGTGATTCACGAGTATCGCTGATAAGCATACTTAAATGTAAGCGTTCTGCCGTACCCCTCAAATAATACTGTAGCTATACAATTTGTTTAATAACAGTTACGTTAATAGGTATGAATAATAATAATAATAATAATAATTATCTCGGTAATAATTCGATTGGTCAAATTTAAACCCGTTCTATCTGAAATAGAATAGTTACCCACGTGCTAAACGTAAAATATAATTTCTCTAAGATGAAATTTAATATTTTTCCTTCATATTTTTCATAAATTATTTATTAAAAAAATCTTATTGCTTTAATTTTTAAAGCATTATTATTATGTTTCAGTTTTTAGTCTAGAAATGTAAATAAAAATAAAAATCAGAGGACACTGTCATACTCGTTCGGGTAGAGATTCTCTCTATTATCTTACGAAAAGGTAATGATGTGCTCCTTATCTGTTGTATTTTTTGGAACCTTACGTGTCTTCATATAGGTGTATTTGGCTTTGGTTCGATTCCGGAACTACAGTATTAAAGAAATCTTGAAGCTTTGATATTTGTCGGAGTCAGATCAATATACTAGCTTTTTGTTCGCTTATCATTTTCTCTTTCTACACTCTTTTTATTATATACTAGTACAGTTCCCGTCGCTTCGCTGACGGTTAGACAGGCTAAACTACAGAAAAGAACGCAGCCGTGAAAATTTTGAGCTTCACATTGTGTCAACACTTCTGAATCTGGTATCTCCCAAAACCTCCTCACCCCCATTCATGCAACTTGGGGGCTAACCCCCTCCCCCATTACCCCCACCCTTCCCCCATTACTGCCCCGGGATAAATTTCACAAACAGACAAACAGACAGGTTAAACTACAGAAAAGAACACAGTCATGAAAATCTTGAGCTTCACATTGCCGCCCGTAATACAATTTCTGAATTTTTTTCTCACAATTTTTTCTCACAATTTCTGAAAGTGTGACGGACGGACAGACAGACAGACAGACAGACAGACGGACAGCTCTCTTATTATAATATAGATTACTGTTGCGGTATATACAGTATATAACTTACCCCATGCTGGTTTCAAACGGCAGTTCGGGACCGATCTGGTCGAATCCTTCTGCAGCATTTCGTCTCATTTGTAGGATTTTGTGGAGGAGGGAATTGGCTTCCGTTCTCCTCCTGCCCTCGTAGCCAGCAACGCATGACTGGTCAGGGACTATGCAGAGGAACTTGTTCAACTGTTTAACTGTTTCTTGAAATTATTCATGTTGCCCTCGGTATCATATATATTAGTGGTGGACCGGATATCCGTATCCGCATCCGCACTTCTGACTGCGGATGTTATGCGGATATTACCTCTAATAAATTATGCAATTTACAATTAAATTAGCTTATAAAGTAGCTTATAATAGGGGGGGGGGGTCAATTTTTATTTTTTGGGGATTATTTATTTTTTCTGGTTCTTAAAATCACTTACGAACAGCTTAGAAATAGAAAACAAATTATGTATTTTACTCGATAACCCCTGTACATGTGGCTTGAAAGTTTATTGAATATCATAATGTTTATTCTAAGAGTAAATTCAAGTTTATTTAAACAAATCTTGTTAAAAAACATGAAATATCATTTAAGTAGTTAGAAATAGACCTGTAATTGATTAATTCATTACAGAATATATATGCTAGAAAATAATGGAAAATAATATATGTATATATTTTTACATCACCTAGACTAAACAAAAAATCATAAATTCAGACATAGCATAATATAAATGCCTCTAATTACCACACATTATTTAGCACATAAGTATATTTATATCATTATCAAAATCTTTCATAGTCATTGTCATATTTGATGCAACTCTGTCTAAATAGATTTTCAAGTTAATTGCATAAGTCTCTCTTGGAAGATTCTTGTAGTACTTTTTCAGTTTGAAGATATCTGACGACCTGGGAAGAGATGTCGATGTATCTCTTGCATATCTCACTTCGATGTATATTCTGTCATTTTTCTCTTTGAGTGACAACCTTGCATCATTCACAAAATCATCTACTTCACTAGCTTTGGTGAAAGGTCCACCAAGTTTCTTCAGGGTGTTTAGATCTTTGTTCTTTCTCTTGTCAGCTGCTATGTTTGCTACCTCCTTGTCACTTAATCCTAGCCTCTTAAGTTCTTGTTGCTTTCTGCTCCATTCTACCAACACGTTAGGAAGGGGACCATCTTGCTGTACTAGTTTTACATATATTTTGGCCATAGACTTGCCTTCAATCAAGTCAGTGCTTCTTCCTTTTACATGTGCACGGCTGGCCATAGGTAGCTGTTTTGCACCACGTTGACTGAGCTCATAGTTGATGCTGCCCACTGACCATTCTGGATGCAAGTTGTTGATTGGTGCTTTCTGTAGTTTCCCCTGATCGATCCATCGATGCTACCTGAAAGGAATAAAATAGTACTGTACCATGAGGATACAAAAACAGCATCAATTCAACAACAATAGGACATTATAAAATTATGTATTGCACTTACCTATCGAGGGGCTTCCGCATCACAGTCACCAAACTGGAATATGTCTTCACGTTGTTTCTGCCATCCAGCTGCTAATTTCTTCATCATGATGCTGAGAACATTTGTGACTCTTGGTTTGTAGCAGTTAACGGCTTTCGTGATTGAATTACGGATGTCTTCATTCCACAGAACCGTTTTAAACCTATCAGGTGATATGAAGTTGAATGCAGGCTCGTCAATGTTCAGAAGATCAGATGGATCCGTTTTGCATAAATCATCGTACAACATTGGAAATGCAATCATGATCTTAGCATAATCTGTTGTGCTAGCCGATGTCAGACTGATGAATGGTTCAATCAAATGTATTCCAATTAGTGCACCAGCTAGACAAAGGATGCGAATATATTCAAGGTTACTGAATGAGCGCAGGATGCATGCAAGTTGGTTAGTGATGTGTTCATACTTGTTGAGAAAACTAGAAACATCTTCATCCAAGTGGATGTTGAATTCGGAAATTTCTGCTCGTTTTGCTTCAGTCATTCTCTGTGAGCGAACCTGACAGTGTTTTTTGAACTCTTCATACAATTTTGTTATCTGGTTGACAATGTTACTGATCGACATTGTGTATAGGTTGCACCAGATCCAAAGGTTCTGCAAGTTGTAGGCAACTTTCCATGCAGCATCACTAACAGAAAGTTGATTCTTACCAGCTCTGGCTGGCCTCAGCATGAACATCATCACTTGAATAACATCTTGCTGGAGTGGCAGTACACCTGCCTTAAACTGATATAGCTCAATATATTCCACATCTCCACACCGGCGTGTGGAAGCAGAACGTAACTCTCTCATTTTGATCCTGTTAATTACTATAAGTCTATTTTAAGATTTCTTTAGCTCCTGTAAATGAGAAAAAATTATTAAACAAGCATAAAAAAGTTACAACTAAAATAATCATGTAATATAATAATATTATATATATGTATCTTCTATCTTCTTCTTCTTTCTTCTTCTATTCTATTCTATTCACGGGGAATCTAATGGTGTGCACAGTAGGTAGGTACAGTAGGTAGGTAGGTACAGTATGTAGGTACAGTAGGTAGGTAGGTACAGTAGGTAGGTAGGTACAGTAGTAGGTAGGTAGGTACAGTAGGTAGGTACAGTAGGTAGGTAGGTAGGTACAGTAGGTAGGTACAGTAGGTAGGTAGGTAGGTAGGTACAGTAGGTAGGTACAGTAGGTAGGTAGACTAGACAGTAGGTAGGTAGGTAGGTACAGTAGGTAGGTAGACTAGACAGTTTATTTAGTAAATGGGTAGGTACAGTAGGTAGGTACAGTAGGTAGGTAGGTAGGTAGGTAGGTAGGTAGGTACAGTAGGTAGGTAGGTAGGTAGGTAGGTACAGTAGGTAGGTAGACTAGACAGTAGGTAGGTAGGTAGGTAGGTACAGTAGGTAGGTAGACTAGACAGTTTTATTTAGTAAATGGGTAGGTACAGTAGGTAGGTACAGTAGGTAGGTAGGTATAGGTAGGTACAGTAGGTAGGTAGGTAGGTAGGTACAGTAGGTAGGTACAGTAGGTAGGTAGGTAGGTAGGTAGGGTAGGTAGGTAGGTAGGTAGGTACAGTAGGTAGGTACAGTAGGTAGGTAGACTAGACAGTAGGTAGGTAGGTAGGTAGGTACAGTAGGTAGGTAGACTAGACAGTTTTATTTAGTAAATGGGTAGGTACAGTAGGTAGGTAGGTAGGTAGGTAGGTACAGTAGGTAGGTAGGTAGGTAGGTAGGTACAGTAGGTAGGTACAGTAGGTAGGTACACTAGACAGTAGGTAGGTAGGTACAGTAGGTAGGTACAGTAGGTAGGTAGACTAGACAGTTTTATTTAGTAAATGATACATTAAAATCTTGTTTAGTTTTGAATGACGGCATAAAGTCACGGGATTTAAGTGGAATCTAATGGTGTGCATAAAAGTTTCAAAATTTTTGAGAACTTTTTAAAATATAAGGTTAAGGAATAATTTTTTTCATTTTAACACAAAAAAGCTTAAAATCATTATTTTCGAAAACTTTTTAAAATATAAGGTTAAGGAATAAGTTTTTGCATTTTGACAAAAAAAAAACTTAAAATCATTATTTTCGAGAACTTTTTAAAATATAAGTTTAAGGAATAAGTTTTTGCATTTTGAAATTTGAGTGTGACTTTTGCTATGGGTGACAATGGCCCAAAAAAGTTGGAACACCTCGCAATCTTTATGTTTTGACACCCAATGGAAAAACACGTAACATTGTTTACACTGAAGTGCTACAAAATGTCTGATGTTTTCAAGGAATAAAAACAATTACCAAAACTTTGTGTTTATGTGTTCATTTAGTTTTGTTCATCTTTTTACCTTATTTTGACACACCCTTACATCCCGGGCAACGCCGGGTATCTCTGCTAGTATAATATATAATATATAAATATATATACATATATATACAGGGTGGGGCACGGGAATCAAGTGTTTTTTGAATAGCTAGTAATCGGCCATTAGGAATGGGAGGGGCGTGCGGTAGGTAGCATTCCATTCCTGGGTTCATAGCATTTAACTTAACTAACACTCACCTTTATCTTTCAGGTGCCATCATGGAGCAGTGGACGTTAGAACACCGCATGTTCGCGTATGATCATTTTGTTAGGAGTGGCGAGTCAGTGACAGCAGTTCAGCGTGCGTTTCGCCGCAGATTCAACATTCATCGAAATGACTCTGTTCCCGCTCGTGACACAATCTTACGTTGGGTTAACAATCTTCGAACAGGAGGCTCAATAATGAAAACAAAACCGAAGGGGCCGCAACGCACTGTGCGTACTCCAGAGAACGTTGAAAGGGTCAGACAAGCGATGTTGCAAAGCCCAGGCCGCTCTGCTCGGAGACATTCAGCTGCACTCGGAATCAGCAATCGTACTGTTAGACGGATTTTGCATGAAGAATTACATTTTCACCCATACAAGTTAGCGATGGTGCAGGAATTGAATGTAAACGATTGCCCCAACGACTGAATTTTGCACAGGAAATGCTTGCACTTTATGAGCAGAATGAAAACATGATGGTGGTAATGAGTGATGAAGCCCATTTCCACCTTAATGGGGCCGTCAACAATCAAAACTGTCGGTATTGGGCTGCTGAAAATCCGCGACAACTCCATGAAAAACCGCTGCATAGCCCTAAGGTTACAGTTTGGTGCGCGGTGGGAAAGTTTGGCGTCATCGGTCCCTATTTCTTCGAACAAAATGGGGTTACCGTTTACCATAACATCTGGGCGTTACATTGAGATGGTGAACACCTTTTCATCCCTGAGTTACGAAGAAGGCGTATTGCTCGTCGACATTTGTGGTTTCAGCAAGATGGGGCCACGCCACACACCGCCAGAGCGTCAATGGCTGTTCTTCGCCCCCTGTTTCCCAACCATCTCATTTCGAGATTTGGTGACATTGCATGGCCCCCTCGGTCCCCTGACTTGTCCACATGTGACTTCTTTCTATGGGGGTACCTCAAGTCACGTGTCTACGAGGACAAGCCCCGTACATTAGATGCATTGAAGGAAGCGATCCGTCAACAAATCATCCAAATCAACAGAGACCTGCTGGGAAGAGTGGAGGCCAATTTTCGTAAACGCCTTCAACAATGCGTCGACGGCCAAGGACATCATATGCCAGATATAATTTTCGGTACATGATTATTATGACATGAAATGCTATGTTCTTACGAATGTTGTTCTACCAATATATTTTCTTTACAAAAATAAATATCATTTTCCTGATTATTCCAAAAACACTTGGTTCCCGTGCCCCACCCTATATATAATATATAATATATAAATATATAATAATATAATATTATGATTATATGTAAATAATAACACTGGTCAACAAAGATTTTTCATCAGAGTAAACTTTGTGGTGGCTGGATAGCGTTTTTCACGCTGATTCCAAAACTGCATTCAGATTTTTTCTAGCACGTATAGTTTTCAAGATGAAGGCATATATATAACTACACAGATTTAACCATTTTAAATAGGCAAAATACTAATATTTCAACATTTGATTGTGTTTATTTTATTGTGTTTTTTTAGTTTATTCATCTTATTTATTTCAATTATCTTAATTATACATCTTATGTATTTCAGGTGTGAGCTTTTACGTCTAGCAGCATTGTGATTCAGGCAACAACGCCGTGCTTTGTGTGTCAAAAGATCAGTCCAGTCCAAAAACTTGTTGTGTCAAGTTGGTGTACATTTTTTTTGAATTTATAGTTTGCTCAGGTCAGTCAACATGCCTCGACAATGTAAGAATGACCCCGACAAGTTCTGTTTCGTATGCGGCCAGTTGACAACTAAAACACAGCGACGAAGTATTACAACCGACATTAAGAAAATATACAAGCTATACTTTGGTTGCCATCTAGGTGACCAAGATAAACCATGGGCGCCACATCAAATCTGTTCTGGCTGTTCAAATGGATTACGTGATTGGCTTAACAAAAAGAAAGCTTCAATGCCATTTGCCATACCCATGATATGGAGAGGGCCGAGAGATCATCATGAAGACTGTTATTTTTGTAGTGTGAACTTAATGGGGTTTTCTGCCAAGAACAAACACCAGATTGAATATCCAAACTTGGATTCAGCACGTAAACCAGTAAAACATGATGAAACATTGCCCATTCCAATTCCCCCAAGTGATAGGCTAGATTCTATCATAGATGACATGGAAAGTGATGAAGGTGCAACTGGCGTTTCCGGACCATCTACAGAACCAGAGTACACTTTTGAAGGTAGACATTTAGAGCCTAAAAAGTTAACCCAAGGACAGTTGAATGATCTTGTTAGAGACTTATCGCTGTCTAAAGAGAAATCTCGCCTCAAGACTAAAGGAGAACAATTTACTTGAGACCAATGTTCGTATTAGTTACTACCGAAAGCGGAATTTTGAATTAACAGCATTCTTTTCAGTAGACGGTCCTCTCTGTTATTGCCATGACATCAATGGACTATTTACAGCCATATCTCAGACGTATGTGGCATCTGAGTGGCGCCTCTTTATTGATTCGTCGCAGAGAAGCCTGAAAGCAGTTCTTTTGCATAATGGTAATATAATGCCATCCATCCCCATTGCCCATTCCGTCCATCTAAAAGAGACATATGACAATATGGATATACTACTTAAGGCAATCAAATACGACAGTCATCAATGGAATGTTTGTGGAGATCTAAAAGTTATAAGAATGCTTATGGGTATGCAGTCAGGATTCACAAAATTTTGTTGTTTCCTTTGCCTGTGGGACAGTCGCGCCACTATAGAACATTACACCAAAAGTGACTGGCCACTTAGGTATACATATGTCCCAGGGATAAGCAATGTCCAGTCTGTCCCTTTAGTGGATCCCCAAAAGATCTATCTGCCACCTCTTCACATTAAACTTGGTTTAATGAAGAATTTTGTTAAAGCAATGGGTAAAGTCAATTCTGAAGGGTTCCAATACCTTTCAAGGAAATTTCCGAAGGTTACTGCAGCAAAATTGAAGGAAGGAATTTTTGTTGGGCCACAAATAAGGGAGGTTTTGAATGACACTGAATTTGAAAAAGTCCTAAGTCCGCTGGAATTGAAGGCTTGGCTGGCGTTCAAATGGATATGTGAAAACTTTCTTGGAAGCAACAAGTCACCTGCGTATAAGGATAGAGTCAAGAACCTCCTTGATGCCTTCAAAGAAATGGAGTGTCGAATGTCGTTAAAAATTCACTTCCTGCATTCCCACTTAGATTTCTTTCCTGAAAACCTTGGTGCAGTGAGTGACGAGCAAGGAGAGCGCTTCCATCAAGATATTCAGATGATGGAGAAGCGCTACCAAGGATATTGGAATGAAAGCATGATGGCGGACCATTGTTGGATGCTGTATCGTGACAATCCAGGCCAAATTTACAAAAGGAAATCACACTCACAGCGCTTTTAATAAAATAATGTATATATTCTTTATTTATAAGTACATTGAATAAGGTATATGATGTATTTGTTGTTTAGCATTCCTAAGTGTGATCTATACATCCATAAATTTTCTTATAGCAATAACAAAAACTTAAAAATATTAAAACCAGTGTATCTATATAACTATACGTGCTAGAAAGAACATAAAACCAGATTCGGAATCAGCGCGAAAAATGCATTAAGAAAAGTGTGATCATGTTTGTGATGAGAAAAAAAAGTTTCATTTTGTTGGCCAGTGTAATCATAAAATAATAATCAATGGCAAATAATTATCAGTTTTTGTGGCTAATATTGTTATTTAGCATCAGCAAACAATTCAGTTAACTAAATTTATGATGTGAATATTGATGTCATAGCAATTTAATAGTATTTTTTTAACAAAACCAGATAAAGTGGCTAATAATTTTCATTGTTAATATCAGCAAAACTTCAGAGGGCATGTACAGGGGGGTTAATGACATCAGATATTTGTGAAACATGGTTCATTTTACTTCTTTTGTATGATAGCAACTTTTAAAGACCAGAAAACTGGGGGTCACCATTTCTGTCCCCCCCCCCCCCCCCCCCCATACTTATAAGGCCCAGTCATGCACATTTCATGTAAAGTATTAATTATTAATAAACAAACAAATATAGAAACCTCAAAATATAAATACCTGGTAACACAGAAAATTGAATGAAACTTGTTTCATTGAATTTTCTGTGGCTGAAACTCTTGAGAAAGTTATTAATTTTATCATAATGAAAACATTAATATTAACTAAATATCCGCATCCGCATCCGCGGATATTGGAATTAAAAATCCGCATCCGCAGATGTTGAAAAACTGACATCCGGTCCACCACTAATATATATATACCTTTCTACCTTTCAAAGGTTCCGCGCGATGATTCCTCATTTCACGAAGGTCAAGCTTGTCGCCCCTCCTCTCGAGTTCGCCTGGTGAAGTAGTGAGTTGGTTTCTTGTACTCTCCACCTCTCATAGCCAGGTACGCCCGGCTCATCGGGGATTGTTCTGATCCAGGCGTCTAATCTTCTTTTGAAGATGTCTACTGCAACACCATTGGTGTTCTTTAGGTCTTTGGGCAGCTGATTAAACAGTTTTGGTCCTCTCACAACAAAACTATTTTCTTTCAGGGTTAAGGATGTTCCCTGTCTCGCCTTTAATTTGGGAACACGACAGGGTCTTCCTTTTCTACTTTCCACTAATGTTTGAGGAGTTACATGATTCAGAGTAAGATTAGGGACTAGTTTCTCCATTATTTTCCAAGTGCAAATAATAGTGTATCTCTCTCTTCTCCTTTCCAGTGAATATAGGTTTTGTTCGCGTAACCTTTCCCAGTAATTTAGTTCTTTGCACCCCTTGTTCTTGGCTGTGAAGCTTCTCTGAATCCCTTCTAGCTGTCTAATGTCTTCTTTTTTATATGGGGATGTTAGGACTGAGCAGTATTCCAATTTGGGTATGATTACTGTTTTCAGTAGAGGAATCATTACATTCCCATCTATTCATTTAAAGGTTTTCAATATCTGCCCCGTTATTCTCTTTGCTCTGTTTACTGCTATCTTATTTGTTTATCTCTGTTTACTGCTATCTTATTTTACAACCCCTAAATCTTTTGCTCTAGAATTTCTCTGAATTTCTTGTCCATTTGGGGTATAATATTCCATGGATTTTAGGTCTTCTCTTTTTCCGTACCGTAACAGCTGAAATTTCTCAGTGTTAAACTTCATATTGTTGTCTTCCGTCCACTTGTAGATTCTGTTCATGTCAGTTTGTAGAGATCCTATATCTTCTGGGTTTCTTATTTTTCTACTGATCTTTGTGTCATCAGCAAAGGATGTTACTGTGCTGTCTCTGGTAACGTCCTCATTATGTCAGTTAGTTTGATTATGAAGAGTAATGGAGGTAATACTGTTCCTTGTGGTACTGAGCTGAGGACCTCTGATTCTGTTGAAGAAGCTCTTTGTACTGTAACGACTTGCCTCCGCTCACTAAGGAAATTATATATCCATTTTCCTACTTTTCCCGTTATTTCCATGTACTTCAGTTTATGTATTATGATTCCATGGTCACACTTGTCGAACGCTTTGAAAAAGTCTGTGTATATTACATCATAGTTTTCATTACTTTCCAGTGCATCAATAATGTTGTTGTAGTGTTCCATTAGTTGTGATAGGCATGATCTGCCTGACTGAAACCCATGTTGGTTATCATTGAATTTTATATATATATGTATATATACACACTAGTGGACAAAAAGTAATCGATTATAAATAAAAATTACTGATGTCTGAGAAGTAACTAAAAGTATAAAGTAGAAATTACTTCTCTGGATTAATTATATTATAATTAATCCAAAGAAGTAATTTCTATTTTATACTTTTTAGTTACTTTTCAGACATCAGTAATTTTTATTTTTAATCGATTACTTTTTGCCCACCACTGTATATATATATATATATATATATATATATATATATATATATATATATATATATATATATATATATATATTATATATATGTGTGTGTGTGTGTGTGTGTGTGTGTATATGTTATGGGGACCACTTTTCGCATTATGTTTGAAAGGACAGTAGCACTTTGGGACGGGGGTGAATCCTAGTGTGGTTCTCGAAGCTGAGCTCAGCCTTAACAGTAGGGCATCCGAGTTGTGGAAGCGATTTACGATATGACACAATATTAACAAACAAAAGGTGAGGAACTGAAGTAAAACAGAGTTTTTCCGATACGAGTCTTATTTCATTCTTCAGGACGTTTATTGAGTGATTTTCTACAGAAAGAGGCACAGAAAGGAAAAACAAAAATTACAGCCTCTTTTTACCGCAGATGGTGAGATCTTTGATAGGGATTTTACAAGGAAGGAGGTTCGACCTCCTTGATCTAAGTCTCAGGCAGGCATTTAAAGGGAGGAAGTTCAACCTCCTCGGTTAAGGGCTAAGGCAAGAATGAATTTTCACCATAAAATATTAATTAAATTTAAAAGTGATTTGTGGGGTGAAGTTTAAGTTTAAGGCTCCCCCCTTAGTTGGAGAGCTAAAGAATTTTAGTAGTAAGCTAAACTTAATGAAGACAACAAAATTTCAAATTAAAAAAAATTACATAAAAAGATAATGATTTTGCAAAGTGTACATTTTTGTGTGGCGACCTAATGTCGGGGTTGTACATTAAGTACATCCGAAGCACATTGTTAAGTACATTGTAGTTTTGGTACACTATAATTACGATTATAATTACCAGTTAATTCGCAAGTTATTACAGCTACTTACAATTTCATTAAATTACAGTCAGTTAGTTAATTACAGTTAATTACAGTTTTATCATTGTTAATGACATATCTGTTACAAAGTATAAGGAAGGAAGGATAAGGATGGATTAAGAGCATAACACATAAAGAACATGAACAACACGCATATGACATAACGCACATATTAATGTTATGAGTTACAAGCACAGCAAGCGAGAAGATTTTGAAGCTATCCCAGTGAAATATGTTTACTGTAGTTGTAAGCTGACATATGCAAGCTGGAGTTGAGATGCAACCAACAGAGTTGATTCAGCAATTCCTTGATTGACCAGAGTCATAAACATATCCTTAATTATGAATAATAGACACGTAAGAATGCATAAAGTACACATACGTCAAACAATACGTTATGTACATAATATAGAGGGACACAGGTACACATCTATTGATAGGTTGATAGGTCAAGTAGGAAAGAGGTAGATGACTGAAAAAATAAATAAATAAATAAACTCGAAAATAATTACGTTGTGACTAAAATTAATAAAAAATAGCGGTAAAGAGAAAGATGCTAATTTAACATTGTTCCATTCAAGAAGGGACATGGACGTATGACTGAACGTGGCTCGCAACACTTATACTGTATCACATTAGACAAGACGCAACATATAAATAATGACTTATATAGTATAAACTATGGGGAAGTTATCATTCATTGAATACTAAAGATGTCATTTTGAAGATTTAGTATTCAAGGTATGACAAATGCAAGAGGAATTAATTTATTTTATGACGTCATAGCCCATCAAATTCTCCAATATACGTTAATTCATAACTTATACGTTATAGTTATTTAATTCGGATGTATTAGTAATTATAGGGAGAAATAAGAGGAAATGAATTAGAGGGACACGGTAATGAAGGGTTTACGGCCCTGGTCCAAGAGTAAAATTATTAAATAAATATATGCACTTTTACAGTATACAGTAATAATTAATTAATGAATGAGGTGCATTTAGGGATGAAATAGGTAAGTGAGTAAGGAAGTACAAACAAGGGTTTTGACCATGCCACATTTAATGGGCATACATAATCTGATGAGATTTATAACTGGACAAATGGGGTTGAGATTAATTACTATGGTTTCCATGACAATTGAGAAAAGGGAAAAATCTAGTAAATTCTAAAACAATCTAAGCCGTTGATAGTCTTGTTTGTACTTTGAGAGAATGAAATTATGGGCCATTCGCTTCTTTGAACGAAATTCTAATGACAAACATGGATACCGTTCGAATATATATATATATATATATATATATATATATATATATATATATATATATATATATATATATATTTTAAGTTCGGGAAGAACCGATTCGCCTCCATTTAAAAGGGCATATCTCGGCGGAAAAACAAAGAAAAAGTGAGAGGAAAGACAGAGGAAAAAGAAAGGGTAGAGGGGACAGTCGAAGTGGAAAAAGACCAAGGATGACAAGGACTACAGGGTCGAGCCCCATCATCCTTGGGTGCTAGGGCCGGGAGGGCGCACGTGAAACCTCCAGGAACAAGCACGTACAAACGAGCACAAAGAGCACGAGCTTAGAACCCCCCTTGCGGGGATATATATATATATATATATATATATAATGATAATCTTTATTCAGAAAGAAAACGTTACATAAGACATACTGTACATTACATCCATACTGGTTTACACATTGTTGGGATCAACATTTAATTTTTGTATTTTAATTACAGTATTTTTATCTGAATATGCCGTTGGGAAGCATGACAGCTTTTCAGGCATATACTGTATATACTATTAAACTATTAAATAAGTATGTGCACTTATACAGTGGTGTAGCTAGAAATTTTTGTTGGGGGGGGGGAGGCCCAAATTTTCCGACAAACGGGAGTAGTGTGCCGGCAAAAATGGGAGAGTGCAATTGCAATGCAGCATTGTATCTTACAACATTGCATGCGACATGATGAGGGTGTTTATTGACCCCCCTTTCCCCCCAAAAACTATATATATATATATATATATATGTGTGTGTGTGTGTGTGTGTGTGTGTGTGTGAACTCCAAGGTGTAACCTAACCTAGCTGCTCAGTCCTACAAAAAAAATATATACAGTAAGTCCACAACTTACACTGTTAATTCGTTCCGAAAGTCGCCGTGTAAGTTGAAAACCGTGTAAGTCCAACACTGCTTAAATACATATATTTTGTGACATATACGTTCGTTTTTATGGCTAGTTAAAGCTAAAAAAGTAGGGTTTATAAAAACAATGTTAAGAAAATGAAAATTTATTCAATACAGTACATATATAAAAACGTAATACTGTATCAAGAAAACTAATATTTATTCAATAATTTGTGGCTCAGATTCTGCAGATGTTGATGGCATTGAATCTTTTCTCTCTGTTTTCTTTAAGTACTTGTCCAGTGATGTTTGTATTGTAGCTTTTCCTTCTCATCATAAATCACTTTCTAGCATGCAATAGCGTCATGCACTGCTCTAGACACCTTCATGAACCTTTCGGTGTTTGGGTCCTGAGCTTCTAAACCAGCCAGTCCTTTCTCGATCATATCAAAGCATTCTGCCATCTGCTTAATCACAAATTCGTGTATCTACGGATCCGTGTAACTCGGACCCCTGTAAGTTGGAGATTTACTGTATATATACATATATGCATGTATAGAAAAGCTTCTTTGACACTTTCCTGTTATCCCGGACCCCAGACTTTTTGCCAGATTCGTACGCCACTTGCCAGATTGCCAAATTTCATTGTCAATTTTTTTTAAATGTTAAGTAACTAACCAAACCTAACCTAAGCTTACCAGGGGTTAGGCTAGGTTTGGTCAGTTAACATTGCCAAATTTCATTGCAAAAATTTTTTTAAATCTGGCAAGTGGCGTACGAATCTGGCAAAAAGTCTGGGGTCCGGGATAACAGGAAAGTCCCGCTTCTTTTATATATACGAGTTGTATATATGTAAACTCCAAGGGGTAACCTAACCTGGCGGCTCAGGCCTGCCCAAAAATATATAAAGTATGTGTATGCATGTGGGTGTGTAAATGTGGGTAACCTAAACATAAGGAGTAAAGAAAAACTTTCACTGTTATGTCTCGAAGCATTTTGAATTCTTCAGCATCACAGGCAGCTGGCTTAGATGTCAGCCATGCACAGCCAGTCGTACTGCGTAATCGGCTGTCAGACAGTCTTTCTAGAGGGTAAACAACCAGCCGCAATAGTTTAGTGATTTATATAAACATATATAGGATAACTAGACCGCCACTACCACTCATATCAAATTTTTAAAGTAAAATGGGAGCCTTCTTGGTTGGATTCAGATCCCCACCAGTCGAAACAGCCAGAGAATGCAGCCAGTCGGCTTAGGTACACACACACACACACACACACACACACACACACATATATATATATATATATATATATATATATATTATCACGGTTAAGATGATAAACCATTATTTCAGTTTATTCATTTAATTATGATTCGCCTGGTTGCATGAAAATAAGATAATTCTCTAAAGTACGAGAAACACTGTTTTCAACTAAAGTAATCATCTTTAGGACCATTCTTGAATTAAACAAAACACTGCTTTGAGGAAGTGATTCCTAATCCACCATTCTTGAATAAAACAAAACACTGCTTTGAGGAATTGATTCCTAATCCAGCGTTTTGCCACAAACAAATCTATCTGTGAAGAGCCGATGATGCATTGGCCGCGAAAGCGCTTTTCTAACTACGAAGTAGCGTCAACTAGCTCTGTGTAGATATTCAAATTAGATCGCTGTTGTCGTGATTTATATAAATAAACATTTCTTCCTTCTTATTCTTCGCTTTCTTTTTAGTATTTTTCCTTTTCTTACTATTATCACTCATTTTCTCTATGTCTTTATACGGACGCGGGTAGCTCGCTTGAGCCGGTGGACGCCATTTAACTTTCAAACAAAGCAAAGGACCAGGGATAAATTACACACTTTTATTTACTATTTACTGACTTTTTATTTATGCCGAAATACTTTAGACGAACGGAGAGAAACACAATTAAATATTTTAAATAAACAATAACATTCTAATACAAAGAACACCTAATCGGGGACATCCTGCCCAAAGACTGAATTGGGCATTTCATTATTTTTCCTGGCCCATCTCAGATGCTACCAACTAGCATTTTATATTCTTAATTTGAAACAACCTATTATTCATTCTTTATTTACGTACAAACCATAATTAAACTTCTTATTAAACATTATCGTCTTTATTCCATTTAATTCTTATTGTACATTATTATCTCATCTTTATTAAAAAAACCAATACACTACACTGTCAAATTATTATTATTATCATTATTATTATTATTATTATTATTACTATTATTATTACTATTATTGCTCTGGATTTCTCTAAAGTATGAGAAACACTATTTTCACCTAAAGTAAATTTTCTTTAGGACCATTCTCGAATTAAACAAAACGTTGCTTTGAGGAATTGATTCCTAATCCAGCGCTTTTCTCTAAACTTTTGGTTTAATTTTCTTAATAAAAAAATCCAACCATTCGTAGATCGTAAAATAGCTCAGTTCGTTACAAGGTTTTAAAAATTACTATAAAATATTATAAAATGTATATTAAGCTATAACGTCACAAACCAATCAAAACAAACAGACACAACCGATTTATCTAAGAACGATTGAGTTTTTAGACACACACGGCTGCAGAAAGGCGCGTTGACTACCTGGATATGGGATACGTCACGATAAGAAATCTTGTACTAATAACAAATGTTCTGAATTATGCTCTCTCTCTCTCTCTCTCTCTCTATATATATATATATATACACACACACACACACACACACTGTGCATATATATATATATATATATATATATATATATATATGTGTGTGTGTGTGTGTGTGTGTGTGTGTGTGTGTGTGTGAGTATATATATATATATACAGGAAACATTACTATTATTAAGTCGAGGTAGTGGTAATAGAGTACCTGCCATAGCCCGTACAAACGGAATGGCAACTCGGCCTACATTCTTGACACATAACTGCCATATCTACAGTTATTTACGCTATTAACGTTGAATATATTAGTAGAATTATAACTTCTGAACATGGATGAAATACGGCATTTAATATAATTTCTTCCATAACAGAAAAATAAATATCATGCTGAAAGTATGTAAAAGTTAGTTTAGTTCTACCACTAATCCAGTATTGCTCAGTACTCATCTGAACAGAGTGTTGTTCAAAGACCCTGTCTTGAAAGTAACTTTTTCTTACTTCAAATTACCCGAATGAGGCGGGGTGCTGCAGAGGGGTCAAAGGCAGGTCGGTCTTTAACCGTTTGTAAACAAAAGCAATCGATGTCAGGGATATACATACATACTAGGGGCACTTAATATATTTTCCCCACCCTTTTTTCTTAGCTAAATAATAGGCCATGGGGCTGAAATGTCTTTAGGGCCGTAAATTTGAATTTTCTGCGATTCACATAACCGGATTTTTCCAGTTTGAACAGCACCTCCTTGTGTAAAATTGCTTTTAAACGCCCTTGTATAAAACCGATGGTTAACGCAGTTTTGAAAATGGCGTCTGACAGTGATGTGCTTCGTAAACAGAGCTGTTTACGAAGAGAAGGAAACAGTTGGAAATATTCACAAACGTCTACAAAACGTTTACGGAGATGCTGTTGTTGATCGAAGCACAGTTAGACGCTGATCTAAACGTGTGAGATCGCAGCGGTCGCCCGGCATCGGCTGTGACATCTCAACTTCACAGTTGACATGGTGACAAAATCGTGTAATTCTTTCCCACATGCCTGACCAACTGGAGAGATCCGTTTAGGGGACTCCTCAGACCCGATTTTGTTCCTTTCACACAACAGATCATTAGCCCCATCCCCGCTAATGACTGTAGTCCACAACCATCCGTGTTGGGGGGATATTTTATTAAAAAAATAATTTGTGTATTGTACAAAAACAAAACATTGGAATTTCTCCATTGACAATTTACATGACATATATTAGATAAATGCCAGATAATCATTGTTGCTTGATTCGCATGATGGCAAACTCATGGAGGCAGCTGGTTGAAAGCACAGTCCTAAGGAATGGAGGCTTTTTATCGATTCAACAAAATTGAGTTTGAAAGCTGCACTATCTCACAGGGGTGATATCTAACCTTCGGCTCCGGTTGCACATAAACTTCATATGAAGGAATCATATAGCGATATTCAAATACTTTTGAAACATATTGAATATGATAAGCACTCCTGCTTATCACCTCGCCATGTCGGACCTGGTTTGATGAAAATTTTTGTAAAAACCATGAATAAATTCAGATCTGGGTTTCTATATCTGAAATAGAAGTTCACTAGAATCAGCGAAGCAAGAGACGGTAACTTGGTCATCGGAATGGGTAAGAGGAGGGAAAGAGGAAGTAGTAGTAGTAGAGCTGCTGGAGAGGTCGTTGGGTGGATGACAGAAAGCGCAAGAATAATTAGCATTGGTTGGGATTTCACATTTAGAACAAATAATCTAGCCCAACGCCGAAATTATGCCTCTTAACGATACTTTGCACTTTATTGAGTTATAGCTTCCCCGTAAACACCGTTCATAAAGTTATATATATATATATATATATATATATATATATATATATATATATATATATATATATATACTGTATATATATATATATATATATATATATATATATATATATATATACACATATATATATATATATATATATATATATATATATATATATATATATATATATATATATATATATATATTATATTAGGGTGGTTTTATAAATCTGATGTCGGTATATGTTATGCCAATCCAGCATTTGGTGCCACTAGCTTAAAAATTATACACTAAAAAATGTTTTGAGATCAGAATATATTTAGGACTTGCTGAAAGCTATTTTGTTTTTTTGATAAGATCTCCATCCATTTTATTGCTATTGGGACACATTTCAAGAAAATGGAGCTGTTATGTGAAAAGCATGCTGTCCATTTTGACAAATTAAATTATTAAAACATTGTAATAAGTGTTCCTTTCACACAACAGATCATTAGCCCCATCCCCGCTAATGACTGTAGTCCACAACCATCCGTGTTGGGGGGATATTTTATTAAAAAAATAATTTGTGTATTGTACAAAAACAAAACATTGGAATTTCTCCATTGACAATTTACATGACATATATTAGATAAATGCCAGATAATCATTGTTGCTTGATTCGCATGATGGCAAACTTCTTCGGTGGTGAAAAGAAGACTTCCCGGTGATCTTCAACGACTTTTAGAAGGAACTGCTTCTGCTCTTCGCTGTGCGTGAGAGGTGCATTGAACTCCTGGATGAGTGCAACACCGCGGTCTGCAAGGTTGTTGATCACTTTCACCGACCGGACAGTAGCCTGGCTCCTCCTGTATGATTCATGGACTGGCCAAAGTGTTGGATTCTCCTTCAAGAAATCTTGAGGCAGTTCAAGTATTTAAAAAACTTCACAGTTGACATGGTGACAAAATCGTGTAATTCTTTCCCACATGCCTGACCAACTGGAGAGATCCGTTTAGGGGACTCCTCAGACCCGATTTTGTTTTCCAGGGCATTTATCATCTGCCTCTTCTCCTCTGCTGCAACACTGTCATCGAAGAAACCGAAGCCTACCAATGTTTCTGATAGATACCAAAGATGGCGGCTGAATGCTGTGCTGACAGCCTTAGATATATCTTTATTAGCATAGTTAGCTAGTGCACGGAGGAGATTCAGATCGTTTCTCGGAGCTTCTACTGAAGACGGACTCTGAAACCAGTATTTGACATAGATGGCCGTGATAAAGAGGCTTACTTCCTGCAGGTGGATCCACACCATATCACTGCGCGATGGCCTTCTTGATGATCCCTGTTGCTGCTGGAGGGGAAACTCCTTGCGGAGAGCAACATTTTGATGGCGTAGATAGCTCGAGCCATCCAACGTGCTCGATGTATTGTTCCTGGATATCGGAAATGGACCCCACGTGGAGGGACCTCTCCAAGGAAGATAATCGTCAGCTCAAGGAGCTCACGGTAGTCATCTCGTGGCTGAAATTTGGACAGCTGGTCAACTGCAAATGCAATGACCTCAGTCTTATATCCATTTATCACAGGGTTTAGGTCTTCTTCATCCACTGCCGAGGAGCATGCTGTCTTACCGAGGTAAGGCCAGTAGTCCAGGAACTGATCGAAGAGCTGAATATTTGGAGATTCGGAGCTAGAGACATCATGAAGGCTGAAGACTGTCTCTAGGAGTATCTCCGAGATGTGATGTCGACACGCCAAGTTCAATAAATTCCTCCCAAGCTCAGTTTCCAAACGAACACAAACTCCTCCCTTTGAACCAGTGTTGTTGATGTTGTTGTTGTTGGTTAGCCGATCAACCCACCCTGATCGAGCAAGCCGGCGGCATGCAGGTAACAGATCGCCCTCTCCGGAGTGGACCAGAGGTTCAGCGCACTAGTGATGTTGTGTTGTGTTCGTTGTTGTGCTAGAGCGGTACAGTCTGTCATAATGTGTTCAATTGTTTGTGGTGTGTCCTGGCACAGGTGGCAGGTGTCGTCTGTGGAGTTGTCTAGTCTGTGTTTATATGTCCGTAAGTTGGGGTGATGTCCACATCGGAATCGTGCTAAGTTAACTCGATCCGATTTGCTCAGGCTGGTCTCTGACCTGTCAATGGGTGGTGGCTTCGCACCTAGGACCACATTCGGACCGAGTCGTGTCAGTGCTTTGTGGGTTAGGTGTGTGTGTGTGTGTGTGTATGTGTTTTCTGTACTGTGTGATGTCTGTGGGGCGTGGTATGGAATGGAGTATTTGATTATAATTTCTCTCTGGTGTTACTTTAATGGTGCGAGGTGTTGGTGCATGGTTGTACATGTAGTGGCAAGGGTGTTGCGGTTTAGTTGTCGCTGCTACCATGAATTGTGTTCCCCTCATGTCTAAATGTTCCCTAACTTTCAGTATTTTTGTTTCTGTGTGCAGTGTTGTATTGGTGTTGTTCGAGTGCATCCTGTAATGATACGAAGTGCGTTGTTTTGTATTGTCTATAAGGTGTTTATGTGTGTGTTTGAGATAATGGGTGCCCAGCATGGGCTAGCATAGTCCATAACTGAGCGAATATATTGTTTGTATATGAGTGATGTTGTTTCCTGCTGGTGTCCAAAGTTTGTGCCTGTTAGTACCATAAGCGTGTTAAGTATTGACGTACATTTGTTTTTAATGTCCTGAATGTGGTTTGCAAAAGATAATGATGTGTTGTATGTGACCCCAAGTATTTTGGTCCTGTGAGTGTGTGGAATGTTTGTGTTGTTTAGTGTAAGCTGTGGAGTTATCTGGTGTTCTTTTGTGTTGCTTGTAAGCAAGGTGATGGTTGATTTTGTGCGCGCTACTTTGAGTCTATTGTGTGTGAGTCAGTCTTGTACACTGTTCATGTATGTTTGTAGGTTATTTGTAGCGGTATCGATGTTGATGTGGGTGGATGTTAGAGCGATGTCATCTGTATATGATGATAAGGTAAGCTTGTTATCTATGGGTGTTGGAATGTCATGCATGTATAAGTTGAACAGTGTTGGTGAGAGAACAGAGCCTTGAGGGACCCCGTTCGGAAAAAGCCTGTTTTTGGATGACTTTCCATTAAATGTGACATGTAACTTCCTGAAAGATAGTTGCTCAGCCACCTTTTGGTGTTGTTGTGCATGTTTGTGTTGAGTATTTTGTTTATGAGAGGGAAGCGTGGGATAGCATCAAATGCTTTACTAATGTCTATTGTTGCTAATAGTGTACGTTGAGCTGGTCGTCTGGAGTTGATGCCATCCATGATGTGCTGGGTGAGGTTACTGAGTAATGTCGTGGTTGAGTGGTGAGGTCTGAATCCATGTTGAGTAGGCGATAGTGGTATGTGTGGGTTGGTGATTTGTAAGATTAGTCTTTCTGTTACTTTGGAAGGTGTGCATAGTTAAGTAATGGGTCTATAGGAAGCTGGTTCTGTTGGATTTTTGTTTGGTTTGAGTAGCGTAATAATTTTACCTTGTTTTCATATGTCAGGAATAATACAGTGTTGGTATGAATATGTGCTGATGTTTGTGAGAGCTAGTATTCCCTGTGTGCCCAAGTGTTTAAGGTGTATGTTAGATATGTTGTCTGGTCCAGTAGCCTTCAAATTCTTAATGTTTTTGATGATCTTGGTGGTCTGGTCTGTATTGAAGGGTGTAACGGTCGTGTCGAGTCTGTAGGTTTTCTTGTGTCTGGCTGTTTGTCTGCGTGTTTCTGGTTGTCTCTTTTTAAGTGACTTATCTTTGCGTAGTGATTAACTAGAATGTTAGCTTGTGTATATGTTGGGATATTATTTTGGCTGCAACAGATGACCGCGTGTGAGGTGTGAATGCCGCTCTTAGAGTGGGTAATGCTGTTTATAGTCTTGCATAGCCTGAATGTATCTGTGGAGTGGTTTAGTGTTCTTATGAATTCCCTAAATATTTGTTTTTTTTTCTTTGAATTTGTTGTTTATTTCTGTGTTGAGCTGTTGTATCTGCTGTTTTATAACTTTTGTGTGTGGTGTTTGTGTGTTATGTTTGAGATTGTTACGTTGCCTTATGAGGTGGGCTATTTCTCTAGTGTAATTTGGGTTGTATTTCCTAATGTTGCCCTTGGGTATGTATTTGGTTGCGTTATTGATGATCTGATTAAATGTCATGAGTGTTGTATTGATGTTCATGATGGGTGTGCTATTTAATGTAGTGAATTGTTCCTCGGTCTGTATTTTGAACTGTTCCCAATCAGCTTTCTTCTAATTTCTGTAAGTGTGCCTAAGGCTGTTGGGGCAGAGTGTAGAACGTGTTGTAATGATGATGGGCAGGTGGTCTGATGACAGTTGTTTTTCTGTTCTCCATTGTGTATGTGTTGCTAGTGAGGGGGAACAGAACGTTATGTCTGGGGAGGAGTTTGAGTATCCTGCTTCATGTGGTATGTGTGTATGTTCTTCTGTATTGTTAAGAATGAAGAAGCTGTTTA
Organism: Bathynomus jamesi; assembly: GCA_023014485.1. NCBI lineage: Eukaryota > Metazoa > Arthropoda > Malacostraca > Isopoda > Cirolanidae > Bathynomus > Bathynomus jamesi. The sequence continues at coordinate 422,716 of JAJOZX010002210.1, forward strand.
GTTGTGTGGCTATGTTGGCGCCTCTGCTGTTGCTTTGGTTGTGCAGGTGCCAGCTAGTGTCTTTAGCATTGAAGTCTCCTCCTAAGATGACATTAGTGAGAGAGGCCAAATTGTGTAACTGTGGCTTGTAATTGGCTGGCACCTGAGGTGAACTATCTGGTAGGATGTAAATGTTGATTAGTGTAGTGATGTGTTTTGAGCGTTTTAATGTTAACTGCCTGTATTTCTATCGTGTTATCTGTTTGGATTGTGTTTGTAATGTTTTGGGTGGCATCAGTGTAGCTAATGCTTTTACGTATGTAAGTGATGAGTCCACCCCTGTGACCCCCAGTACGATCTTGACGGATCGCCGTGAAGTCAGGGATGGTAGGTGTTTTGTGTGTGCTTTTTAGTTTTGTTTCTTGTATAAGTTCTATGTGAATGTTTTATTTGTGTACGAATTCCCTAAGCTGTATGATTTTGTTTGTGAGGCCATCTACGTTGTACTGTAATATGTTAATATTATACTTCTATATGTGTCTCATGATCCTATTATGTATATGTCTTTGTGTATGGTGACATGTGTAAGTTGTAGTGGGGCCTGGATTAGTCTTAATGTCGCCGGAGAGTAAGAGTAGTCCGCGGAGCACGCAATTGCTCCCCGTAAATGAAAAAATAGCACGCTGAGAATAGGTCCGGCCCCGGGAGCCGATCGGCACTCTGACCGTGCCACACAGCGTTCATGTTTCGGTCTGACGTCTCCTCTTCTTCGCGTTGACGCTCCCGCGCTGGAAGATACAGCCACTGTTAGAAGCTTCCTCGTCAGCTGCTAACACTTTTTTCACGTTGTTCTAGCTAACTGTTCAGAGGTGTTTTTATAAACAAATCTCAGTTTTCTGCTCAAAACGGCTCTTTCTAATTTTAAAATTGATTATTCAAGGAAGGAAGATGTTGACTTCTATTTTGCGGCAACAGTTGATGATATTTGTGTTACTTTATGTTTACCTTTGTGTTTACTTTTACTTTACCTTACTTTATGTTGTTTATGGTAAAAAATAATTGATAATTGAACCAGTGTTGGACGCAGTGGTGTCAAAGCAGAGCCCCTTCACTCGTTCCCTCATTCCCCACTCATTTATCGTCTCCACGATGGCACTCCCAATTACTTCCGACTTTCCCGATTGAAGTTTTGGAACTGCCAGCAACTTCACCACGTCTTGTCCAGATACAAGAATCGGGAGACGGCCCACTTTGTCCCTACCAGGACCAGAGTAATCCTCCATGATTTTGTCGTCCTAGTGCGAGATCAGAGGAACTGCTGTGGCGAAGCGGATAGTGCTTCGGCTGATCATCAGGTCTTCTACTTCGTGACCGAATTGGCTCGTGGACGCTAACGCTGAAAATATATGTGCTGCTTGCAGGTCAGTCACATTAGTCCGATCTAGTGCAGCTGGCACTTCAGCTGTTACCACACTTAAAGTTCTACGAAGTCGAGCTCGTTTAGAAGCACGCGTTTCTGATGGTGCAAGCTCTTCCTCCACTTCTGACAAGTTGCTCGACGAAGACAACTCACGAACTGCGACGTCGGTTGCAGCAACACTTGATGAAGCCGCTTTGCCAGATCGCTTTGAAGCTTCCGCTCTCCTTCTTCCAACACGTTCTTCTTGCAGGTGAGTTTTCTGTCGACTCCAGCCATCGTACCCCTCTGTCCTGTCTCCCGTTGAGCTTCCAAGAATTGTCTGTCCTCTTCAATTTTCATCAGCTGCATGGCATCCTGGTGGGCGATGTCGAAGAGGTTGTCTAACCCATCTTGAAATGTTGCCTAGCTGGCAAGGTTCGTGGCAGACTTTCGGTTGATATACTTCTTGAGCACTTGCCACTCAGTATGAAGTTTCTTGATGTGTTCGACATGTTTAGCAGCTTTTGTAGGCACTCGAGCTTTCATCCAAACTGGAAGCAAGAGATCAGCTGTCTTGGACACGCTATCTTTAAGAGTCAATTTTTGCTGATTGGAAATGGAATAGAAACAGTCAATACTTGTCTGCGAGATGGGAGCTTCGATGATGTAAAGTTCGCCTGAGTAACACCAACCAACCAGATGACACTGGTCACACGTGTTGTCATCGACATCGTCGCTCCTGAGAAGTTAAAAGAAGCATAAATTTGTTAAATACCAACCTTGCTAATATTGTGTTGCAATTTTTTAACGCTGCGAACATAATTTTTTATGTTCATTTTTTTAGATTTGGTTTTTTATTTTTTATTTTTGTTTTTTATAAACTTTTTTGTTTTCTGCCTCAAGGGCAACATAATAACAGGCTATTGGAGCAAAATTATATATATATATATATATATAGCACGAATTTCATTGATTCCTATTTAATATCAATATATTTTATATTCATAAAATTTCAAATGAGTTGAGCAAGTCCTAAATATCGTTTGATCATAAAAATATTCCTCCTCTGCAGTTTCTACCCCAAATGACACTAGATGATTGGTTGGCAAAGAAAAAGAGTCGGAATAGAATTCCACCTCTATGAGATAAAAAAACCTAAAAAATATATACACACACACACACACACACATATATATATATATATATATATATATATACATATATATATATATATATGAGTATATGTCTTTAGATTTCACTCGTGTAAATAAGCATTTGTGAATATGCATAAGGAATTATCATATTATTAGCTACAAATCAGACAAAAAATTACGTGACTTTACATAATTTTGATATGCTGATTCCAAAAATGCGTGAAAAAGTTTGTCACACTCTTGATTAATTTAATAGGTCATTTTTAGTGTGCAGGAGGAATCACGTAGCACATGGCACTTTCCAGCTAAGAAATCTAATTAAGCTCTGTCTGTCGTGCCTATTTCATGATCTTTATATCATTTATCAATTGCATTTTCAAATGCAATCCATTGTGTATGTATTCTAAAGACTTTTATTCCATTTTATGAGAAATAACTTAACAGTCGTAAGTTTATAGAAATCTACTTATGATATATCCGAAAATTTGTCAGTGTCGTAAATAAAAAATTAGACGTGACGGAGAATTTTGAGTATTGCCATTGATATCAACATGGCCAAATTAACTACGTGAAGACTATTTTGTGTCGGCTAAAGACAAAACGTTGAAAGTTGTTGTCTAGTGCAAGTGTTTGCAGTAAGACATGCGATTGCGAAAACATGTGAAAGGGACTGAAAGGTATACATGGCACTTAGAAATCATGAAAAAGCGTATGATAGTGAACAGAGAAGCATTGTGGCAGATTTCGAGTATTTATGGTATTAGTGGCAGACTCATGAATGCGATGAAGAGGTCTTATAATGGAGGATCATGTGTGATAGTAAATAAGGAACTGATTGGTATGATACAAGTGTAGGCAAGACAGTTCGTAGATTGTATAGGGTGGAGCGAAAAATACTTATTTTCTAGTATGAAGTTCTAATAGTGATTAAAAGTTGCATTTAGTGGACGATATATACCTGCCAAAATATGAGTTCATTTGTTTAATACTTACAGCTGCCACCAGGGGGCTAAAGTTAACACAATTTTGTGTAAAAAGGAAAAAAATGCTTCTATTTTAGGTTTATCAAACTATTATAAAATTTTATCTTAGAATTATCTAATAGTTTGATTAAGATTCTTAAATGATAAGAATTCGTTTTGTAAAAATGCCTTTTCATATGCTTAATATCTTCAGCTGCCACAAGAGGGCTGAAGTTAACTTAAAAATAACAATTAAGTATGATTCTGTATTTACTTGAAAAAGGGAACAGTAATAAATTAGGATGTCTCTCCTCCTTTATACTGGCTTGAGACAGTTAACCCTTTAAGGACTGAAGATGCCAATTGCTAACGTTTCAAGTACACGCATTCATAACTTAACCCTACAAAAAATTCAGGGCTTAAAGGGTTAAGAAACGTTATTTCGTGCCTTAGCGGAGTTACCACCCTTTCCCCAACCAACCTCTCTCTAGAAAGGGTTCTTGCTGAAGACTATTTAGTAATTTGCTTTTGTGACAAATTTTGGCTGTTTTTTCCTCGATTCTAATGTAGCACGAATCCAACCGTCTCTGTTTGTAGGTCCGTAGACTGATCCAGCAGCGTCTGTAACGAGCTTGACGCATCTCTCTACGGCTTGTGTATGACATGGAAACTGAAATAATTCTGAATGAAGAGTAGTACCATGTTTGATGCATGATTCAATATCATCAAGAGAAACTCCTTTGGTTATCGGTGTAGTTCTGCTATCTGAAAATCTTGCCACATAATGAGATCTGTATAGTTTTTGGCATAAAAATTTATTTCTGGCACCTTAAAATACCTGATAACATCTGTTTCTTGAATGCATGCCCTTGCTTTTATGACACGCCTAAATCCCAACTGACACACATGCTCCCTTTCATCAGCTATCATTGCAATGAGAATGTTTTCTTGATTTGCGTAATATGCATTTCGCTGAATGACTGAGTCATGTACTCTCCTAAGCTCTTCACGGAGATACCGGCTTCTTGCAATCATATGCCACATATGTTTAGCACCATATTGGCATAATGGTTTACGCTTTATCTGAAACCACATTGGTGCGTATACTCTAACAATGAAAGTAGCTAATTTTTGTAAATTGCCTGAAGGATTCTCTGTGCTTGCATATAACGGCAGAGTCCTGTTTGCTGTGGTGAGCCACCTTGAATGTGATATATTGCCTGGACTCTTATGACTAAGACTCTTTGAGAATGTTCCACTTGATATAGCCTTGTGAATTTCAAGAAGGTATTTCTGGTCAGTACTTATGTCATCTACATCAACTTCACACATGTCCTCTTGAATTTCAATGGGTTTGAAGTTAACTATGGGAAGCTTTTCACAGTCTGAAAGTGCTCGGCCAATTTCTCCTGAAAATGCTCTTGGTCCAGTAGTGGTACCATCCAAGTGATGAAACAGATGGCGCAATGGAAGTTCATTAAGGTGTAAAAGGCATATCAGCCACTGCAATGGCTTATTAAAGGCTTCTTCCAGTAATCTTATTGTGCCTCCAATACTACCAGTGTTAACTACTGTCGAATCACAGCCAACTGCAACGATGTTCCCTATATCAACATTCCTTTCTTTCAAGCAATTCACTAGCGCTGTGCAAATGTATTTAGCTTTGACACTGGAAGGTGTCACATGTGCAAAGTACAGAGAGTGTGGTTCAGATATTATGCTGATATGCTCTTCGCGTTTGGTTCTTTGGTGGTTAGAGCCATCACTCTCCTGGACTTGAATCATTGTTTTATCCTTTCTGCCATCAAAGTATAATCCCCGCATGGTTTTTGGCTCTCCTATCTGTTGTAGTTCCTTTCTCTGTTTTTGTCTTTCACGTCTTAGCTTACTTCTGTCTATAATATTCCCTTTGTCTTCGGGAGTAACAATTTTAAGATCTGCCAATACTGCAGAAGCAATAGCAGCCCCAGCTCTGTCCGACATTTTAAATCTATCACAAGTAATTGCTAATGAAGACAGTGGCTCACGCATCTGTTGTTCTGATATTACATATTGAGTCGAGGTTGTATCTTCCTCATTATCTTCAGATATCTCTTCTAGTTGTTGAAGTTCACTTGTCCCTGTTTCGATTTGTAAGTTGGACGTATTGGTTATAGCAGCACTAGTTGTTTGTCAGGATTCCAGACGTGCTTTTTCCATTTCCTTTCGATGTTCTCTTGCTTGTAATCGTCTTGTGTGTGCTATGTCAATGCTTCCTATCACCATTATTCTGCGTGTTCGTTGGTCATTTAAAAAATCCTGCTCTTTTGGAGGGACTTTCTTACTCTTTTCACATGAGCATCTCCTAAACTCCTTACATTTGCAGGTGCAGATGTCAAACAAAGTGCATTTTGAAGAGTTTTCAAATTCTTCAAGCTGATTTTGTACTTAGGCTGATCCTTGCGTGACTTGTATGGCTTTAATAAGGACCTGTATTTATCATGGTACACTCGCATCATCTGTAAAGCGCGTGTATGTGAAACTATTGGCAAAGAGGCCTTCTTCCAAATATTTTCTACCTTTTTGGAAACTGCCTCTGCTATTTCAGAAAATGAAGGCTCCTTGTTATTCATCTGCTCCTTCACTAAATGTTTTGTGAACAGGTAATCTTTCATAATGCAGTTATAAGTTGGTAGTTGCATATCACTCATCTCACAAGGTACTTCAAATATGGCACACTTCATATGTTCTCTAGTGAAATGTTTAGATTTAGTATTTGATGCCATAATATTTTTAAGAAAAATTCAAAATCACAAAATATCCTGTAACATCAAAACATTATATAATTAATATATATAATATATTTTATAAGTATATATAATATATTATATAAATATATAATATATTATATAAATAAACTAAAATTATATAATACATTATAACAAGCATTTTATAATAAAATCAATATTATCTCTATATAAATCACTTTAAAATAAAGTTTTATAATATTCCGATCATATTAAAAAACTCTCCGATCAACTGAGCGACTAGGCCTACTACCTAAGAAGACAAGTGTTAACACACTGTTCTAATGACTCACAGAAAAAATTCCTTCACACCAAAACCCTCCCCACAACATTCAGTGTAGTCTCAACATGACTCAGTTACTCTAAATTGTGTTAAATTCAGCTCTCTTGTGGCAGCTGAAGATATTAAGCATATGAAAAGTCATTTTTACAAAACGAATTCCTATCATTTAAGAATCTTAATCAAACTATTACATAATTCTAAGCTAAAATTTTATAATAGTTTGACAAACCTAAAATAGAAGCATTTTTTTCCTTTTTACACAAAATTGTGTTAAATTTAGCCCCCTGGTGGCAGCTGAAACTTTTAATCAAATGAACTCATATTTTGCCAGGCATATTTCGTCCACTAAATGCAACTTTTAATCACTATTAGAACTTCATACTAAAAAAAAAGTATTTTTCGCTCCACCCTATAATGTATATAGTGTATGTTCTTAGCTTAAATTATGTAGGATACTTTGGTAGCTCTGTAAATAATTGTATGTTAATTAACTAACTTGAGATTGGCCGTTTGCAAAATCTTCTTATGAAGTTATGACTTTGATAACCTTGATAGACCCGAGTGGCTTCATGTTTCCAAATGAAATGTAAACGTAAAAGTGTTAATGTCCATCAAGGCTGTGTGATGTCCATCGCTGTTCAATCCGTTTATGGACGGAGTCATGAACGAAGTGAAAGTGCGAGTGCTAGAAAGAGGAATGAATCCGGAGTGTGATGGGGTTAGGTGGAGCCTCTCGATTCTATTGTATGCGGATGATGCTGTGCTATTTGCCCATGGTGAGTGTGATATGCAAGGGGCTGTTCAATTTTGTGACGGTGGTAGAGATGTTCAGAAGTCAATGGAGGTGAAAATTGAGAAAGTGCGCTAAGGTGGTTTGGACATGCTGAAAGAATAAAAGATCCCAGGTATGTTTGTGTTTGCGAAGGTGAGTAAACGTGTATTTGATCCGGGAGAGGCATGAGAGGCAGCTGCAAGTAGATTGAAATGGAAGAGGTTTGTTAGAAGTATGTAAGTAGTGACTCTGTCTCTTTTGGCAAATCCTGGAAGCGCCACCATGCATGGTGTATAAAGGGTCGCTTAGTTGTGGAATTTAGCTATGTAAGGGTGGGATCTGGTCCATCAGGATGTGTATATAAACAGATGTGCACGATTTAGTCAACCTTTTCTCTTATTCACTACCCTCTGTCTTTCGCATGGGAGCTGAACCTGCGTTCTTACCCCAATACATTGGGAAATGAAGTTTTGTTGGTGTATGTAAAGCGCTTCAAAAATTATGGCGTAGAACTTTACTTCATCTTTGATGCCTGGACCTGATTGTCGCTCCTGACACACCGTCTTGTGTGTGTGTGTGTGTGTGTGTGTGTGTGTGTGTGTGTGTGAAGTTCCATTAACTTGTGTTGAGTGGTTCAGAAGTTAAAGCGGAGGCACGAAGTGTGACGAACGGTGCAAACGAGAAGTGGAAATCAATATGGTCCCCCAAATTTATGTGAGCAGAGACATAAAAAGACTTAAGGCCCACGACGCTGAACTGTTGTTTAGGCGAGTGAGGAGACCAGTGTTTTTACTACATTCAATACTAGCGACACTATGACATTCATTCGGCAACCATTACACAAACCATCAGTTCACAACTGATCTCACTACAGTGGCAAATTATTTGTAAAGAGAAAATGGTAAACCTATCTTTTTTGGTCTTCACTCTTTGTCTCCTTGACAGCTCCCGAAACATCTCTCTTAGGCATCTTTTTCGCATCTCTCTTTCTTTCTCTAGTAGAGGTGCTCTTCAAGTTCAGAATGCAGTCTGGAAACTCACTGCCAGAATTTTTCATTACCTGATCAATGCTGAAAATAAGCGCCCAAAAATAGGAATTACTGCATTTAAGAAGATCCTTGCATGGCATCATGTGAGTATATTATAATTTTTCTTCACATGAACATTTTGTTCTGTAATTGTGGCTCATATATTACTTTTCACGCTCGAAGATCTTTCTTTAAGCGTTGATTTGAAACGTTTAGAAACTGACTTCCATTTGTGATACCCTCATAAAATTCTTATGAAATAAACGTAGATATGTTTATTAGACATATTACTTTTATAAATTTCAGTACTCTGAAATAAATGAAAGCGGAATGACAGCGGTCTAAATAGAGGACGTTTACTTTGCATTACCAATAATATATATATATATATAAGCAATTTTGTGACGTGTCAGGTAGAATCGACGTTTTCTGGTGCGCTAGACTTGGGGGAACTTCAATCCCCACTCACGTAAATGCTTGAAGCTCGTATCACTAATTCATTAGGTCTATAATAAAATGCATTACATATGCGAGACAAGCCATAATGGTTGTTGTAAGATGGTATTCATAGGCCTAAAAGGCTACGTTATTTACTATAAATGTTCAGGAGGCCTATGTATATATGTATGTATATCTCTGACATCGATTGCCTTTGTTTTCAAACTGTTGAAGATCGGCCTACCTTTGGCCCCTCTGCAGCACCCCGCCTCATTCGGGTAATTTGTAGTAAGAAAAAGTTGCTTTCTAGAGAGGTACTTTGAACAACACTCTGTCCAGATGAGTACTGATCAATACTCGATTACTGGTAGGAATAAACTAACACATACTTTCAGCATGATGTTTATTTTTGTGCTATGGAAGAAATTTTATTAAATGCCCTATTTCACCCATGTTCAGAAGTTATAATTTTACTAATATATTCAAAGTTAGTAGCGTAAATAACTGTAGATATGACAGTTATGTGTCAAGAATGTAGGCCGAGTTGTCATTCCGTTTGTAGGGGCTATGTCAGGTACTGTGTTACCACTACCTCGACTTAATAATAGTAATATTTCCTGTATATATATATTAATATATTATAGATGTGTGTGGTATATACACATATATATATATATATATAATATTATATATATATATATATATATTATATATATAAAAAGAGAGAGAGAGAGAGAGAGAGAGAGATAGAGAGAGAGGGAGAGAGAGAGAGAGAGAAACATAATTCAGAACATTTGTTATTAGTACGAGATTTCTTATCTTATCGAACTGAGCTATTTTACGATCTACGAATGGTTGAATTTTTAATTAAGAAATTTAAACCAGAAGTTTAGAGACAAAACGCTGGATTAGGAATCAATTCCTCAAAGCAGCGTTTTGTTTAATTCGAGAATGTTCCTAAAGAAAAATGAGGGGTCGCGCGTCTTAAGGTTCCTAAGCGCCACCACAGGCGAAAACGTGTTCTTGATGGATATCACTATTTTCACCCTTCCTCTATCGCGTTGTTTGGGTTATAATGACCTTACGACACTAGAAGTATGGTTGAAAACCTTATGAAGCGAACTAATTTTTTACCTCACCTCTATCGCCAGCCAGACGTTCACCCAAAGTTCGACATAAGAAAATCAAAAATTAAAAAAATATATATAAAATATAAAATTTGAAAATCTATTCCAAAAACTCATCAACATCTTCATTAGCATACTTAGAACTCTAATTTAGCCAAACATGAACGTTCTAGCTCAATTAATAACAGAGATACTATTGCGAGAATATTGCTGAACTTTGGAGGCGATTTCTGGCGAATTTTAATTTCGGCGCTTAGGTACCTTAAGACGCGGGACCCCTCAAATCACTTTAGCTTAAAAGAATGTTTCTCATACTTTAGAGAAATTCAGAGTAATAATAGTAATAATAATAGTAACGATAATAATAATAACAATAATAATTATTATTATTATTATTTGACAGCGATCTAATTTGAATATATAGCTAGTTGGCGCTACTTCGGAGTTAGAAAAGCGCTGTCACGGCCAATGCATCATCGGCTCTTCACAGATAGATTTGAGGTGTTAAACAGCGGTGGGTCTGTTAAATTGCTGGATGTGAGGCCCCCATCTTCCACGTTTAGATGTGTTTGTGGCAAAACGCTGGATTAAGAATCAGTTCCTCAAGAATGGTGGATTAGGAATCAATTCCTCAAAGCAATGTTTTGTTTAATTTAAGAATGGTCCTAAAGAAAATTTACTTTAGCTGAAAACAGTGTTTCTCGTACTTTAGAGAATTATCTTATTTTCATGCAACCAGGCGAATCATAATTAAATGAATAAACTGAAATAATGGTTTATTATCTTAACCATGACAATATATATATATACAGGGTGGGCCGTAAGTTTCCATACATAGGAAAAATAAACATTTTTTTATGGACAACCATTTGTATTTATATAATATGCTCTACATGGTTGCCATTGTTTTGAAAACACATTTCAATACGTGTTCCCCACTGTTGATGAACACGCATTAGCACAGTTGACGTTATGCTTGTAATGGCGTTGGTGATACGTTCCTTTAGATGATTTATGTCTCGTATCTTTTCCTGATACACCATGGCCTTCAAGTGCCCCCGAAGATAGAAATCAAGGGGGGTGAGATCTGGGGATCTGGGAGGCCACTCCACAGGACCACGCCGACCAATCCAAGCATCCGGAAACTGCTGATCCAAATACCGACGCACGTGAAGACCATAATGAGGTGGAGCTCCATCTTGCTGGAAGTAAACTGGGAAGTTACCTTCCTCGTTTAGCAGGGATGGGAAAATCTCTTCTTGCAACATGTTAAGATACCTTTCGGCATTAAGATTTCCACTGACAAAAATTGGTCCAATAATTCTGTCACCCCATATCCCGGCCCACACCATCACTTTACCGGCACCTTGCATCTTCGTCGGACTCAGCCAGTCAGGGTTAGCATTACTCCAATAACGTATGTTTTGCCGATTAACCTCTCCATTGACGTAAAAATTTGCTTCATCAGTAAACAAGATCTTACGTCAAACGCATATTCTTAGGGTATCTGAAACATAAAAACAAACGTTTAATTTTTCCTATGTATGGAAACTTACGGCCCACCCTGTATATATATATATATTAGAAATTATAGTGTGTGTGTGTGTGTGTGTGTAAGCCGACTGGCTGTATTCTCTGGCTGTTTGGACTGGTGGGGATCTGAATCCAACCAAGAAGGCTCCTATTTTGCTTTAAGAATTTGATATGAATGGTAGTGGCAGTCCAGTTATCCTATATATATTTATATAAATCACTAAACTATGGCGGCTGGTTGTTTCCCTTCTAGAAAAACTGTCTGACAACCGATTACGCCGTACGACTGGCTGTGGCATGGCTGACATCTAAGCCTGCTGCCTGTGATGCTGAAGAATTCAAAATGCTTCGAGACGTAAGAGTGAACGGATAGATCTACTCTTTGTGTTTAGGCTACCCACATTTACACACCCCATACACACACACACACACACACACACACGCACATATATATATATATATATATATGTTTTTTGTGGGCCTGAGCAGCCATGTTAGGTTAACCTTTGGAGTTCACAAACATACATGTATATTAAAGAAGCTTTTGAAGACATATATATATATATATTTTTTTTTTTGGTGGGCTTGAGCCGCCAGGTTAGGTTACTCCTTGGAGTTCACATAAATACAACTCATATGTATATATATGAAAGAAGCTTTTCTATACATGCATATACACCCACTACATATATATATATATATATATTTTTTTTGTGGGCCTTAGCAGCCTTAGGTTAGGATATGGATAGGATAGGACAGGATTTCACATACATACAACTCATATATATAAAAGAAGCTTTTCTCCACATGTATACATATATATATATATATATATATATATATATATATTTGCCTCTTTGAAGACGGGGGAGACGCTGGGTACAGCTTGATCCGTTGGGTGGAAAAATGCTCCATGTGGTGAAAATTTTCAAAATTGGTAACTATAAATTGGTGACTAACCGGAGTGACAATCGAATACCTAGCCAAAGCATAAGTGAAATCAGTGCAAACATTTTTTTAAGTGACATTATTAACAAACTAAAAGTTTTCTTCCGCATAAGGAAATGAACTAAATTTTAAAATTTTCGCCACATGGAGCATTTTTCCACCCAACAGATCAAGCTGTGCCCAGCGTCTCCCCGTCTTGAACGAGGCAAACCCCCGCTCACTCCCCCACCCAGCTAGCGGTCGACGCACCCCTACCCCCAAGTTTCCCGAGTCTACGGAAAGTTTTCTGCGCATCTTCCGTCAACGTTCTTTTGCCAATTATATCAACGGTCCTCTTAGGCCGTGGTACGGTTAATTATTTGGCAAAACCTCACCTGACGACATTCATACTTCACCAGCGAATTCTTCATCCAGAACGACGTGTGTTTTACCCCCACCCGCACGCCTAGGGATGTTTAAAAGAACATTCCTTCAAGTAAACAAGCACGCACTCACACGCATCCACGCAACATAAGGGCGTCTTGCAAGAACAGACACTCCTCAGGCCCAGGGTCGGAAATCCCCTGCCTTTCTTCAGCTGTTTCCCTGCATCATCCCGTGGATTTCATCACTACTGCACTCCTGCTTGTGTGCTTGAACGACGTTTTTTTCTTCCTTCGGCAAGGAGCGTTTTCATCGAGGAGAATTGCACACGCGACAAATCGGGCATCGCATTCGACTCCAAAACAGTCCCCCGCCCATTTCTCGTCGCCTCCCTTTCTCCCCCACTTGCGCTGCGTTCCTACCTTCCCCAACTCTATTCCCTGTGGACTAGCCGAGTTCGTTCCTCCCGCCTCAGCATCCTACCTCACGCCACGTTCTTTTCTCTGTTTCTCCTTGCGAGCGTCTCCAAGACTTTCACTCTTCACGCCGCAGAACGAAACATTTTTATCGCTTGTTTCAAACGATCGTTTCTATTATCGCTCACCTTGTTCTCTGGGGAAAGACTACTGTAGCGGCCAACTGAAGTTGACAGAGTCGATTGCAAGCAACCTATGCAATATTGCAATGTACCGTCAACATTAGCAAGCTCATCAAACCAAACTCGACAAAGATGACGTCATACCAAGCACGACTAAGATGACGTTACATCGCGAGGATTCACTCAAGGCATGTCCTCATGCCTCACACCTTCAACTCCCTCGACTCGCTCTCCGAATTCCAACCTCAGTGAGCCACGTGTTACCATCATGTAAACATCATTCGTGCAAGGCCTCATTGGTCCTTTAATATCACTCGATTAACTTTATATAAAGACTAATCATTACCTCGCGCGTTATTAATTGTCAAACCATTATATAATGAATGCATTAATTGAAGTGTACACATTATTTCCAATATAATCAATCAACAATTCAGTCATTCATAAATCAACTTATATTTTGTGTAATAAAGGAAGAAAACTAATGCTATCAATCAACCTAATTAATAACTTAATTAATAACATTACTTTGATCTGAAAGATCTGGTGACCTCGGCCAAGCATCCATTTCTAACCATTATCAAAACGGTAATTACCATCATTCCTTATAGTACCGATTTACGCACCAAACATGCCTACAAACTGGCCATTAAATACATAATTATAAATTGGCTACTATATATATATTTTGTGATATATTTTGTGTTACTGAGCAGCTATGTTAGGTTACACCTTGGAGTTCACATACACATATATACATATTTTGTTTTTTGTGGGGGTGGTTCAAAAACAAAAACACTCATCATGTCGCATGCAATGTTGCAAGATGCAATGTTGCACTGTAATTGCACTCTCCCGTTTTGCGAGCATACTACTAACGGGCGTGACAAAGATACCGTTTATCAATCATCTATCTCATGAAGCATAACAATTTGCAGGCAATACAAAGAATCTATTAAGTGCGAGGAACACATATATGATGACACATCTGCATCACTATTCAGTAATGCAATACAAAAGCAGAATACACTACCATTAAATGAAAGAAAATGATCCACAAGGGAAAACAAACAATGCATTCTGTTTAACAATGGACCAATGAGCCGTACGTGTTCAAACGTACTAAATGTGGAAGGAATTTATGGTCACACAAACAAATGACAGACGCACTCACACATCACATTTTCCGACAAAAGAAGAAATTTTCCGACAAAATCCTCTCTGAGGCCTGAGAGGGTCGATCACCCCTCCCGGCCCCCTCTAGCTACGCCACTGCACTTATATACAGTAATAAAAAATTAGAGTGCATTATGGGATAATATATATGTATATATATATATATATATATATATATAATATATATATATATATATATATATATATATATATATATATATATATGTCTTATATATATATATTATATATATATATATATATATATATATATATATATATATATATCAACAAAAAAATTATGAATGAGAGCGTTATTTCCCTGCATGCACAAACAACCCACCACTTAATTTTTAAGGGGGTGATCCGTAAATGCGCTGAAAACGATATCGTACGACCAGGAGGGGTGTGGGCATGGATAAGACGTGACGTGGTGGCGCTTTGGTTCAACGTCGGCGGTGTGAGCGTGTGGGCGTGCGGACGTATGTGGGACATGTGGGCGTGGGTGGAAGGGGCGGGTGCGAGTGGGCGTTATCGCACTTTGGACTTCTGCGGGTACGGCATTCCCCCAAAGGCTACGCCACCATCAAATATGGCTCATAACCATTCATGAAATCTTCCTTTAACCTAGCCTAACCTATCCCCTACCCACCTCAAATATCAGGTCATCCCATAAGTAATGTCGTTTTATACGATAGATTAAGTTTAAACTAGTCCTACTCGGTTTAAGCATAAATTTTCCGAAGGTTATATCTAAGAGGAGATCTAGCGTGTTTCGCTACATACTTTACAGACCTTGACCAGTGAAGACGTCTGTTTTGCTTTATGTGAACCCCTCATAAACATGGCGGTATCAGAAGAGCATATCAGGCATATAATGCTTTACGAGTTCAAAAAAGGGAATAGTGCTACTGAAGCAACGCTAAACATTCAGGAAGTTTATGGCAACGATATTCTGTATGTGAGGAAATGTCAAAGATGGTTTCAAAAGTTTAGGAATGGTGACTGCTGTTTGACAGATGCAGCACGCTCTGGACGCCATGCTGAGTTTGATGATAACCTGCTGTTAGCCGCACTTGAAGAAGACTGTTCAACAACTGTCGAAGAATTGGCCCAGAAACTCAATTCATCCCCGTCCACCATCCATCGACATTTGCAACAACTCGGGAAAGTGCCTAAGTTGGGAAAATGTGTGCCACATGAATTGTCGGTCGACAATCTGAGGGTGCGTGTAAACATTAGCACAGCTCTTCATTCCCGTGAACTCCAAGATCCGTTTTTGCACCGTTTAGTGACTGGTGATGAAAAGTGGATACTGTACCAGAATGTTAAGCGCCGTCGACAGTGGGTTTGTGCCGGAGAACCAGCGACACCATAGCCAAAACCAAATCTTCACCCTCGGAAGGTGTTGCTTAGTGTTTGGTGGGATAAAGGTGGTGTAATACACTTTGAAACCTTACCACACAACCAAACAATCACCGCTCAAGTCTACTGTCAACAACTGGATCGATTGAACACTGCACTAAAAGAAGAGAGACCTTCTTTGGTTAATCGGAAAGGAATCGTGTTCCACCACGACAACGCACGTCCTCATACCGCTCGGATCACTTCTGCAAAAATTGAGGAGCTTGGGTGGGAAAAACTTCCACATCTTCCATATTCTCCAGACCTTGCGCCTTCAGATTATCATCTCTTCAGGAGTCTGCAAAACTATCTTGACGAGGAACAGTATACTTCTTTAGATAACCTGCACACCAGTCTTTGTACGTTTTTTGCTTCAAAACCGCCTGAATTTTATAAACATGGCATTGAAAAGCTTGTAGGACGTTGGCAGAGTGTCATTGATTCCGATGGAAAATATATACTAGATTAAAAAGTTTTCGGTCTACCTTTTTGCAGCCATATTACTAAGACAAGAAGTTAACTTTTCAAAAGTGCCAAATGAATGGCATGTTTCAGTTAGAAGTGTACTACAGTAAATTAACGCTGCATGAATTTTTCTAGAAATATATAATTTCATTCAATTTATTTGAGCTTTCATAATCCTCCTTTGATGAAAGGATATAATTATGAATCATTTGAACGTGAATTAGCTATTAGTGTTCCCATTTGCACCGAGAAGGGCATGAATGCTGAATGAATATCACTTTGTGACGCATAACGTAACGAATGATTATACAGTATATCATGAAACTTGCATTTCTTTTCATATCAACTAGGGTAGAAATGGAGTTTGATGTGTAGGGTAAATTGCGCCGCATAAAATACGTTTAGTGACGACAGTAGTATCGTGATATATTTTGTTAGACGAAATTGGTCATCAGTCGTAAAACGATGTGACTTAGTAACGTTGTGAAATTATCTCATAAAAGACTGATGTTAGTTTACCCTCTCCTTCCCCAACCTATATTCCTCCTCCTCAGGGCTAAAACGATGTATAGTACTTGTAGTAAAAACACTTGGCCGTAAAGACAAAAATAGGAGATTAACATTTGCTAAAACTTACAACCAAGGACCTTTTCAGCCTTTCGTGTCGTAAGTTTATCTAACTGTAGATGGACAAACTCTGACACTAGTAGTTTCCTGCAGTTCTGCAGTAAGGCAGCTGCTGAATTTATATCTGTTTCTCAGTAAACTAATCTTCAGCTTGAATACAAGTAAAAACGCTTTATTAGAGAACAGTTAATCATTAGGTATGTACTATCAGATTCTGATAGCATTGAGATCTTGGTCTGCTCTTATCGTCAAAGATCTCAGTTTCATTGTACTCTTCATTAGCTTTAACCCTTTCATTACCAGTGGAATTGTAATGTCCCACCCGATAATAATAGTATATACTAGGGGCACTCAATATATTTTTCCCCACCATTTTACTTAGCTGAATAATTGGCCATGGGGCTGAAATTGCTTTTGGTCCGTCACTTTGAACTTTCTGCTCTTCACATAACCAGATTTTTCCAAGTTTGAACCTCCCCTCCTTGTATAAAACTGCTTTTAAACGCCCTTATATAAAACCGATGGGTAACGCAGTTTCGAAAATGGCGTCTGACGGTGATGTGCGTCGTAAACAGAGAGCTGTTATCGAGTTCTTAATCGCAGAGAAGGAAACAGTTGGAAATATTCACAAACGTTTATAAAACGTTTACGGAGATGCTGTTGTTCATCGAAGCACAGTTGGACGCTGGTCTAAACGTGTGAGATCATCGGAGAGAGGGAGAGCCAGCCTCGATGATGAGCCACGCAGCGGTCGCCCGGCATCGGCTGTGACATCTCACACCATGCAACGTGCTAACAGCATCATTCGATCAAATCGGCGCGTCATATACAAGGAGCTATCACTGGAGCTAGGAATTAGTGAAGGAAGTGTGAATACGATAGATTAGCAACTGGGATACTCAAAAGTGTGTTCAAGGTTTGTTCCTCGCGAACTGACTGAAGATCACAAAGCCCAAAGAAAAGAAATTGCTTCCGAATCGTTGGTTCGATACAAGACAGAAAGGGATGATTTCCTTTCACGAATTGTGGCTGGGGATGAGACTTGGGTACACCACTTTGAACCTGAAACAAAACGCCAATCCATGGAGTGGCATCACGCAGACTCCCCACGCAAGAAAAAGTTCAAAATGGCTCTCTCTGCAGGAAAGGTTATGGTCACCATCTTCTGGGACATGAAAGGGGTGATTCTGGTGGACATTATGAAGAGAGGACAAACAATGAACTCAGAGGCATATATTGCTACCCTACAGAGACTCCAGATACGTATGAAGCGAGTTCGACCGGAGAGAAAACTGGAAGACGTCCTTCTTTTGCACGATAACGCAAGACCAAACAACAGTTTGCAAACAAGAGAGGCCATCACAAAATGCGCTCGACTGTGTTACCATACCCTCCATAGAGCACGGATCTGGCACCTTCAGACTTCCATTTGTGTGGGCCAATGAAGGATGCTATTCGTGGAAGAAAGTTTCAGAGTGACGATGAGGTTGTTGAGGAGGTTAAAAGGTGGCTCCAGCGGAACCCAGCGGACTTTTACCAGCAAGGAAACTTGAAAAGAAAAAAAAAGGTGGGGCAAAATATATTGAGTGGCCCTCGTATATCAGACTAAAATGCAACTTTTTTACAAATGCTTCTACATGTTTATATACGTTTAGTTTAGCTGTCAGGAAAGGAACCCAAAATACGTGTAATGTAAATGAGTAGTTAGAAAGATATTTAGTTTTGAATAACGATAGCAGCTCGGTGGTGTAGTGGTTAGCATCACTGACTACGAATCCATCGGCCCCTGAATTGAGGCCCGGTGACGGCACGCAGCGCCCAGCAAAACCCAGCTGTTCATCCTTTCACACAATAAAAAATTGATTGGTAGATAAATGGGCACCCTGGGTAGCCTAGTGGTTAAGATGCTGGGCTGCTGATCGGAAGGTCGTGAGATCGAGTCCGGGCGAAGACTGTGTAATTTCTGACGGCCCGTGGTGGGGCGTGCTTCGGATTCCACGTTAAACTGTAGGTCTAAGGTGGAGTGACAAGCTTGACCTTCGTGAGAATAAACAATTCGGGCTGAAGCGAAACCAAGATAACAATAAATCTTATATTTTTTTATTTGATGAAAACTCATTTATAAACGAAAGGGTTGAACTTGTTTTGGAAGCTTTCATTTTTTAACTGATTTTCCCAACGACTGTATACTCCTTTGTATAACCTCATAATAGTATGCTTTACATCATCAAAAACATAGTCATATTTCATACCTAGAAGTAGAAAAATGTGTTATTGAAATTCTGTAAAAAAAAATTGAACCCAACATTTCATTAAGTAAAATATTGACTTTTACTTCCATTTGAAAGTTTGCGTTCATATATTTAAGAATGTTGGTGAATTTATAGGAAAACTGCCTGATTGTGAGCTGTAGTATGTATTCAGTAATATGAAAACTAGAAAGTTTAGGTATGCTTTCAAAGAACTTGACTCGGGTACCTTTAAAATGATATAATTACAAAAAGGCAAAGTTGTTTTATTAGATTCATATATTCTTATCCATATATATATATATATATATATATATATATATATATATATATACTATGTGTATATATTGTCTTTGTGTGAGTTCGAACGATGGTTCAGGATCGACCTGCAGCATCCAGTAGTATGACCGCAAACAAGTCGAGTGCAGAGCAATGCATTGTTGATAAATTGAGTGCCAGTGCCAACTCCCTTCCCCCTTGTTGCAAGGTGTCAACCCTCCTCCCCCAGGGTGCCACCAACCAAAAGGAAAAAGGAAGCAAGGTGGAATCCCCCCAGCTGCCACAAGCTGGGGGAATCCCACCCAAACAGGTGGAGAGGAGGTTGATCTCTCCTCAAAAGGGTTTCCCTAGCTTAGGAAGGTAAGAGAGAGAGAGAGAGAAAGAGAGAGAGAGAGAGAGAGAGAGAGAGCGCTTCGCCTGGAAAGCCCAGACGTATAATAAAGCTCTTGACCTCAGCACTTGGCTTAGAACTCGAAATCCGCCAATTGGCTTAAGCAGCCAGTTGGCTTAAAAGGCGTAACCATCCATTTGGCAGAGTGTATACATATATTAATGGAGAGAGAGAAAGATGTTCATGCTTGGCCCAGATTTAAAAGCACACACACACCAGGGTTGCCAGGTCTGTCCTCTTGGAGACAGTCTGTCCTATTTCAGGTTCGGTTGTCCTAAACATTTTCAAATAAAGGAGACAACCAAAACTGTCCTCTTTTGTCCTATTTGAGAAATTTATCACATGCATTATAAAAAGAAACATTTAAGAACAAATATAATTTTAAACAAAGTATAAGAGAATATAAATATAACGTACATATATTTACGTTTCTTCAAATGGTTTACACAGTCTCGCCGCCACTGAAGTATGTACAATGTACGTTAGGGTGGCCCACTTTTCAATTTTTTTTTTAAAAGTATAGGTTATCGTAGTTTTTCCCATTATTTGGCACTATACTAGCACATTGGTACCATTTTTACAAAAATTGATCAATATTTAGGGGTCTCGCATCGACCTTGAAATTACGAGTTTTTTTTTTAAAATGCGTACTTTTTAACTTTTTACTGAATCAAGATAAATCATTAAGTAGGGATGTTTTCTGAATCCTCTTGATGAGAGAAGTCGTTTGGTGTGCCTTCCAATGTCATACGACTAACGGTTTAAAAGTTGTGCCTGTATACAGGTAATACCAATGTGCTAGTATAGTGCCAAATAATGGGAAAAACCACGATCACCTATACTTTTCAAAAAAATCAGCAAATAGCAGACAAATAAGGAAGAAAGAAACAATAACTTAAACAATCACTTTTGCATTGTATTGACCACTATCACACGTCACTGGCTGCAACGTTGTCCCTCTGTGCTATGTCATCGTGGCGAGTGATGACTTCTTGAAGTCGCCGAGCTCTTTCCGGTTCTTTTCCACCACTTGCAGAAGATCCTGCAGCTGTGCCTCGTCCTTTGTGACCGTGTTCGCATAGTCTTGTATCAGTTGGACTCCTCTTTCAGCGACGTCATTGGTGACCTGGAGATTAGAGATCACATCCTTCAGACGACAAAAGTCCTCGTTCTCGTCCCACTTATCAGTTGGCAGGGTGAGCCACGAAGACCCATACATCTTCAGACCTGCAAATAAGAACCAGGAGGACTCGTCGATCAGGTCGGGGAGTAGCGTCATCTCGTCGACTGAGACGTTCTCGTATGTGAAGTCTTTGGGTACAGGGAGGTGGGACAGCTTCTCTGCCATCTGTTGCTTCACAGTGCCATCCACCTTGTTGCTGCATAGAGCGAAGATGACGGTCTGAGGCCTCAGATACCAGAAGTGCCGCCTCATCACTGCCAGTGACGCTTCTGCCACCTCGCGGTCCACTGCCCTATACCTCAGAAAACGCTGGTATAGTACCAGGTCATTCAACGGCGCATCAGCTGCTACAGGGGCCGCCAACCAAGCTGGTACGTACAGAAGAGCGATGAACACCACGATCCTGTGCAGTTTGTCGACCAGCTCGGCGTCGAGCTCCAGCTGCCTACTGAACATCAGCAGTTTTGTGTAGTAGATGACCTGAAACAGAATAGGCACCATTGTAAGTAAGACAGGTTTATTGTTACCAATTACTTTGTTTGCGTTATAATGAAATGTTTATCTTTGAATAACATTTAAACTTATCTCTAGATTATTTTTGTTTGAAAATACTAACTTTAGCCATCCATCTTGCGTGGTGGTAGGCTCCTGGGCGCATGAGGTGAATGCCACGGCGTGGTTGTGTCCCGAGTACCAGGAGCGTGATCTCTGCCACTTCCCGGTAATCGTCTCTGACGAAACCAGAAGCTGTGCTCAGGAAGCTGACCGCCGCGTCCCGGAGTTCTATTAGCCACGTACTCTCCGCCAGATTCTCGACCTGCAGCTTGCAGTAGGTCGAGAGATCGAGCTCGTCCCATCTTCAAAAATAATAAACAAGAAAATTGTGTGAGAAAACTCTGAAGTTCCGGTTTGGCTTGCTGTTTTATAAACTAGTGGAATATCATGTGTGTCCTAACTTTACCTTGCACAAAAAATGAACTAACCTTCTCTTCAACTGCTGAAACAAAGGATCAGTTGGTGCCGTAGTCCTTCCGAGCAGGGTGACGGCTACTGCCCCCACGATAAGCTCTAGGACGTGATGACGGCATCCCAGCTGGAGTAGCGGTCGCCCGAGCATGTTTTCCAGCCGGACAACTGCACCCTGCACCCTCCCCGTGTTGGTGGAAGTGGTGTCGAAGCAGAGTCCGATGACGCTCTCCTCACATCCCCAATCTTCGAGAGCATGTATGGTTGCCCGCGCCTGCGACAGTCCGGTGCCGTCAGCAACAGCTGGGACTGACAGCAACTTTCCTTCTGTGCAATGAGGAGCCCCGGAGATGAGAATTGCTTGGCGGTGCTCCGCCGTTCCAAGGAAGTTCTGAAACACATGCCATATATTTCAATTTCATGGTTGTAAAGTAACCTATTTTTGTTCACATTCAGTTCTCTTTTTAATTGACATTATGCTTCATGAATCTCATTACTAAATTGATAGCTATGAAAACTTAATCAACTGACCTTGACCATTTTGCCATCCCAGTGGACAACAGTGTGCCTCGGTGGCGTGAAGGAGTCCTTCACAGCCGTCGCCACTTCACGGCGATGTGACACTCTTCCCCGGCGAGCCGTTTCTTTCGAGATGCTGAACTGATTGAGGTCTGCTGGTGGATCCGCCGAACGTGTGATAGCAGCCACAATGCTTACTACCTATGTAGAGAATGGAAAGTGGAAAGGAAACTGTCAAGAATACATGTGGGTTACGGGACACTTTAAAACTGACGCTATCGATGAATACTATACACAATACGCACCTGATTATTGGACATGCGGAAACGATCAGCCACTTCCATGACAGCAGGTGCATTAAGGATGCGGCGAGGAAGATTGACAGACACACTTGGCTCTTTCGGCAGGGGGATAGTTCTGTCTCCGACTCTCCTGACATGCCAGTATCATCATTCTCCATGGCCTCATCTCCGGTTTCGTATGCACACTTTGAGGTTTGCGGCTCCTGGCGAGGACGTTTTCTTCCTTCCTGTAGCTTTCTTTTTACAGCGAAAACTTTATCGTTCCCGCTCATCGTTGCCACCCGAGGACCACGTTGATCGAGGTAGAAGTCAATGTCTTCTTTCTTGTCCTTGTCGGACAGCAGTCGATTCTTCTTTATATCTTCGACAGCGTCAGATGCTCCGATATCCCACAGCTTGTCCACACTGTCCGAAAACTTCTGCCGTTTTCCTCCGGCGTCAGTTTCTCGTTTTCTGCTCTTTTGGAGTAAGTGCCACTCTTTCCACAATGCCTCTAGCTTCCGTTCGCAGTTGAGCTTTGTGATTGTTTTAATGCGGGCCATGTTCCAAAACTTTAAGACGTTGTTTACGGTTTCTTTGAATGCGTCTTTCCTGTTAGCAGTGTACTGGATAACACTGAAGAAGTATTGCAAAACCTGCCGTGTTGTTGGCAATTTGCTACCACTGATGGAGGACGACGGTTGGCCAACTAAAAAAATTTCCGAGGCCGATCTTAGAGAAGGTAGCGATGTTATTTTCGCCTTTCCTTTTGATGACTCTCTATTTGTAGCTTCAAGAGTTCTTCCAGTTATGGTTGCCATCGATTTGTCCATGACAAAGGATGAGGAACTCAGACAGAATTTCAAAATGTTATGATCTGCAAAAAAAGAAATAGGTTAGGTACCTGGCACAGGCATAGTGCATTTTCTAATTACCTATATACATTATACATTCCGCCCGGGTATGGTGACTCATTTTTTTGAAAAGTATAGGTGATCGTGGTTTTTCCCATTATTTGGCACTATACTAGCACATTGGTATTACCTGTATACAGGCACAACCTTTAAACCGTTAGTCGTATGACATTGGCAGGCACACCAAACGACTTCTCTCATTAAGAGGATTCATAAAACATCCCTACTTAATGATTTATCTTGATTCAGTAAAAAGTTAAATAGTACGCATTTTAAAAAAAACCTCGTAATTTCAAGGTCGATGCGAGACCACTAAATATTGATCAATTTTTGTAAAAATGGTACCAATGTGCTAGTATAGTGCCAAATAATGGGAAAAACCACGATCACCTATACTTTTCAAAAAAAATTGAAAAGTGGGCCACCCTAATGTACGTATTACGTATTTAAACGTTTAATTACATTTTGGCTATGCATTGCAAAACATTACAGTGTGTCGCGTGGCATGCCGCTTAGTTTTAATGCATAGACCCTAGGCAGCTAGACTATAGAGCCTATCAGTCGCGAATCAAACATAAATCAATGTGGTTGTGATTTTGTTCGGTTGATCATGTTAAGTGAATAACCAAGTTTATATAATATAGTTACATCGCATTATTTGAAATATAAATATATAGCCCTTCAATATGGGAAAGTGGAAGAATACATATAATGATAACAGACATTATAATAAAGACTTGGAAAACCAATATATATATATATATATACACACACCTTTAAAGGTTCTATCCCAATATACGAGCATGCTGAAGAACTACCACACAAAAGCGATCCTTAGAATACCTCCCCACAACCACAAGTATACCGACAAGGTCTCTAAATGCGACCCAATTAATAGACAAATCTATTAAGCATAAACAAATACGTTTATGGGGAGCAGGGGTAGAGCGACAATGTTTCGAAAAAAAGGCAACGCTAATAGTTTTATCTCTTAAGCTTCTCATGGTAGAAAACCACCACAAAGCCAATTTTATATTTGGTGGGCAATCATTTAAACAAAAAATTCGAACATGATAAACCAAATTTAATACAAAAACAAATTTCCGCCTTAATACGCAAATTTATCCTTAAACTATAACCTAAAAAACATTAATATAATTTTTAAAACAAATTAAAATTTAAATTAGGGCTAACTATTTAATTTTTCGCCTTTTATCCCCATTATATTTAAAGCAAGCTTCTGGCTTAATATATGCAATTTTACTTTTAATCAAAAACTAAATTTAAAATGCATATCGTTAAAATATTTTCCACAGTAATGTAATGATATAGTGTTTGGATGGCAGTATATATGTATATATATATATATATCGAGGCATTCCACAAGCCAAGTTGCGAAATTGCGCAGCTTAATATGTGCAATTTTATTTTTAATCAAAAACAGTAAATTAAAAACAGCTGAAGCATACCGTCAAAATTTTTTCCACAGTAAGTAATGATATAGTGTTTAGAAGGCAGTGTATATATATATATATACAGTGGTGTAGTGCTAAATAAAGAAGTGAGGGAACGCATTTTGAAAGTGTTACTCAGATGCGGGGGGGACAATGGCGAGCGCGGCGAGCCCATACAGCTGGGGGTCCGGGGGCACTGTAAGCCCCCCGGGAAATCTTTTGAAATCTGACCAATTTCAGGGATATTTTGAGGTCATATGCACTGGATATTAGGATATATTCCAAGGTTGAAGATGCAGTATTTCCAGTGTCATTAGATATACGACATCCAGTACGATCAATAAAAATAGCTAACAACTGGAATGTTTAACTAAAAAAAGTTAACAACTGGTACGCCGTGGTGACTGTTTCACCAGATCTTTATAGGCTAGCATTGCCTCAGTCGAAGCTAAAAGAAATGAAACAGTTAATGATTCTTTCTCATATTTCTTCTAGGGGTGGGAATTAAAATTTCATGACGTTAGAGATTTGTAAGTTCGGATTTATTTGAAATAGTGAGGGAACGCCGTTCCGTCTACCAAAAAAAGTAAGGGAACGCCGTTCCCACGCGTTCCCACAGCACTACACCACTGTATATATATATATATATATATATATATATATATATTATTTATTTAGCCAAGGCAAGCCACATGAATAGTTGCCAGATCGCGCTATTTATTTTAATTTGTATATATTTAATGGAGAGGAGATGCCCTCCGTATAAAGAACTTATTATGTACGTATTACCCACCTTAATTGTGTCAGACCAATCCTTCTTAGTTACTAGTTTATGTCTGTTCATGTATATTTATTGCCAAGGTTAAATAAATATGTGAAATAACTTTGTTTATCCCATACCAATTGATTTCTACATTTGAAACAGCATTCTTTACAAGGATTTATTGAAAACAGCGAGTTATTTAAAACAAATTCCGTTCTAATACACAAATTTATTTTTTAATCATAATATAAAAATAGTAAATAAGACGGGTAACGCGTAGCGTTAAAATATTTCATTTGCTCAGTAACGTTATGATATATTGTTCATAGAAAACAATTTATAGTTTACCCAAGTAATGCGGTTTTCTACGCATATTTATAGAAAATGAAATTTTAATAAGGGGGTTCTTAATTGTTCATCGAATTACTGTATACAACACATTTTTACGTTATAGGACTTTCAATATTTTACACATATACAGGAGTGACCTGGGGAATATATGTATATATAGTATATATATAAATACATTCTTCAGTAGGTGTCAACACGATTGCAAGAACAGAATAAAAAATGAGCAATCTTTGGGAGACATATCTGGCAACTACCTCCTCCAGTTACGCAAAAGTTGCCAACGAAGGCTTTATACCAATATTCTTCTTCTAAACGTATTTTACTAAACAGAATATGTTAATGAATTTGCTTATCTATTTATCTGAAACTTCAACAATTCATTTGCAAGATGCTCTTGTCATTCTTTTGCTAGGCATATCTGGCAACTATATCCAACAGTGAGCACAAAAATTGCCAGTCCCCATCTAACACACACACACACACACACACACATCTACGATATCTGCCACCTACACAATTTAAAACAGTTTTCGCCTACCGTTAAAAGATTACAGGCTTTAAAACTTCGTATAATAATAATACACTCAAATTTCTCTCTCTCTCTCTCTCTCTCTCTCTGATTTGTCTGATAGATACAATTTTGTATCAGTTGTTGTTGGTCTTGTTTAGCCGATCAGCCCACCCTGATCGAGCAAGCCGGCGGCACGCAGGTAACCGATCGCCCTCTCCGGAGTGGACCAGAGGTTCAGCGCACTAGTGATGTTGTGTTGTGTTCGTTGTTGTGCTAGAGCGGTACAGTCTGTCATAATGTGTTCAATTGTTTGTGGTGTGTCCTGGCACAGGTGGCAGGTGTCGTCTATGGAGTTGTCTAGTCTGTGTTTATATGTCCATAAGTTGGGGTGATGTCCACATCGGAATCGTGCTAAGTTAACTCGATCCGATCTGCTCAGGCTGATCTCTGACCTGTTAATGGGTGGCGGCTTCGCACCTAGGACCGCATTCGGACCGAGTCGTGTCAGTGCTTTGTGGGTTAGGTGTGTGTGTATGTGTTTTCTGTACTGTGTGATGTCTGTGGGGCATGGTATGGAATGGAGTATTTGGTTATAATGTCTCTCTGGTGTTACCTTAATGGTGCGAGGTGTTGGTGCATGATTGTACATGTAGTGACAAGGGTGTTGTGGGTTAGTTGTCGCTGCTGCCATGAATTGTGTTCCCGTCATGTCTAAATTTTCCCTAATTTTCAGTATTTTTGTTTCTGTGTGCAGGTGTTCTATTGGTGTTGTTTGAGTGCATCCTGTAATGATACGAAGTGCGTTGTTTTGTATTGTCTGTAAGGTGTTGATGTGTGTGTTTGAGATAATGGGTGCCCAGCATGGGCTAGCATATTCCATAACTGAGCTAACATATTGCTTGTATATGAGTGATGTTGTTTCCTGCTGGTGTCCAAAGTTTGTGCCTGTTAGTACCCTAACCGTGTTGTCTTGACGTACATTTGTTTTTAATGTCCTGAATGTGGTTTGCTAAAGATAATGATGTGTTGTATGTGACCCCAAGTATTTTGGTCCTGTGAGTGTGTGGAATGTTTGTGTTGTTTAGTGTAAGCTGTGAAGTTATCTGGTGTTCTTTTGTGTTGCTTGTAAGCAAGGTCATGGTTGATTTTGTGGGCGCTACTTTGAGTCTATTATGTGTGAGTCAGTCTTGTACACTGTTCATGTATGTTTGTAGGTTATTTGTAGCGGTATCGATGTTGATGTGGGTGGATGTTAGAGTGATGTCATCTGCATATGATGATAAGGTAAGCTTGTTATCTATGGGTGTTGGAATGTCATGCATGTATAAGTTGAACAGTGTTGGTGAGAGAACAGAGCCTTGAGGGACCCCGTTCAGAAAAAGCTTGTTTTGGATGACTTTCCATTAAATATGACATGTGAGTATCTTCCAGAAAGATAGTTGCTCAGCCAGTGCATGTTTGTGTTGAGTATTTTGTTTATGAGAGGGAAGCGTGGGATAGCATCAAATGCTTTACCAATGTCTATTGTTGCTAATAGTGTACGTTGAGCTGGTCGTCTGGAGTTGATGCCATCCATGATGTGCTGCGTGAGGTTAGTGAGTAATGTCGTGGTTGAGTGGTGAGGTCTGAATCCATGTTGAGTAGGCGATAGTGGTATGTGTGGATTGGTGATTTGGAAGATTAGTCTTTCTGTTACTTTGGAAGGTGTGCATAGTAAAGTAATGGGTCTATAGGAAGCTAGTTCTGTTTGATTTTTGTTTGGCTTGAGTAGTGTAATAATTTTACCTTGTTTCCATATGTCAGGAATAATACAGTGTTGGTATGAATATGTGCTGATGTTTGTGAGAGCTAGTATTCCTTGTGGGCCCAAGTGTTTAAGGTGTATGTTAGATATGTTGTCTGGTCCAGTAGCCTTCAAATTCTTAATGTTTTTGATGATCTTGGTGGTCTGGTCTGTATTGAAGGGTGTAATGGTCGTGTCGAGTCTGTAGGTTTTCTTGTGTCTGGCTGTTTGGCTGTCTGCGTGTTTCTGGTTTTCTCTGTTTAAGTGACTTATCTTTGCGTAGTGATTAACTAGAATGTTAGCTTGTTGTCTATGGATGTTGTATCAGTAAATAAGGTTTGCTCAATTAAACCTACTCTTCCTTGTTCGCTTTCTTATTCTCGTTCGCGGACATTGTTTCTCTTTTCAGTTTTATTTATGTATTCACTTTTATTAATTAACGAGGGCAGTACGAAAGGATGGATTTGATATTTAACCTTTCGAGTGCAGCCCCACCATTTTTGTAGTGGCTGATGGTGTTCGGCTCTCCAGCAGACACTTTTCTAATAAACTAACCCAAAGAGCTGGTCTCACAAATTACTTAAATTGCCTATATACCACGTAATGTTATATACTGTATATATATAGATATATATATAATATATATATATATATATATATATATATATAAAAATTGATTGAACGAAATTATGTCAACTGGAGTGAGAATACACTCCGGCAATCTGAGAGGGAAAGAAAATCGAACAGGAATTCGATGGAATCGCATAAACAGGAATTAAATTGATTCGGAATAATGTCGAAGTCTTTAAATACAAGTTGGACTAAATCTTCCTCAGTCCATCTTTCCCCCTGTCTATGACCTTCAATCTTTCAAACGCAGTGTCTAGGAATTTCGAAAACCTTGGATCTTCATTTTGGTTCTCTTCTTCCTCTATCGGATTCGCCCTTAGCCTCCTCCTTCCTGCATAAAAAAAAGATTACGTTAAGTTAGGCTAGGTTAGTTTATTTTGTGTCTGGTTAAGTTCAGTTAGATTAGGTTGATTCTGATTATGTTATAGGATCGACTTTACTAATGAAGTCTACCTAATTCAGTTATACAGTATATAAACCTAGATCTTATTTTGTTTTCTCAG
Organism: Bathynomus jamesi; assembly: GCA_023014485.1. Taxonomy (NCBI): domain Eukaryota; kingdom Metazoa; phylum Arthropoda; class Malacostraca; order Isopoda; family Cirolanidae; genus Bathynomus; species Bathynomus jamesi. Next base: position 452,532 of record JAJOZX010002210.1, read on the forward strand.
TGTTCAGGATAAAATCTTGATGAAAACGACCTGTTGAAAAGTTATGAACCCGCATCCGTTGAAATATTCACTATTTTATTATTCTTTTAAGTGTTATTTGATTTCAATATAAAAGCAATTGGGTTAGAGTAGACTGGATTATGGTAGGTAGAATTTAAATTGGGTTTGGTTTGGTCAGGTTAAGTTCGATTTATAACGATGAAATTCGTTTAAACCAAATAACAAAGCTTTTACTTTAGTAACAAATCCTATAAGCAAAGAGTAGTATGCAGTTTACTCTCATTTGTTCGTAAGTGTTCAGAGCAGCATTTAATTTCAAAATTGGAAAAATCATTGTCGAAAGTATTTCGTATTAAATTTTGAGAACTTGAGACCCGATATGGAAGGCATCATGATTAGTGTAAGGGATGTCTCGAGTTTGCGGATGATATAGTGTACTACATTAAAGCCATCAGTAAAATGTTTAATCTGACAGCCTTGAAATACTTGTAGCTCTATTGATGAGGCCCATCCATGCTATGGGTCTATACTAGGGAGTGTGCCACCCATTTGGTACAGCGTCTAACCACTGGTTTTTATATGAATGAACCGAGAAGTTCTTAAGTCTTTTGAGCACAATACGTGATTTAAAAAAGTTCGTCTAATTAAATTACTATTTATAATTGGTGAAAGACAGCAATAAGGCCTATTAATTTGAAATAGTGCCCAAGTAACCATGTATTCCCTCTCCACATCACGGATAAGATAATAAACCTTTATCACATTGTACAAATTGGCGATTTCACGACTTCTAAGGATATACACTATTCAAAATCTTACAGATTTTCATTCACAAGCCAACTATTTAACACAACTACCACTATCAAAGCACCCTGCATAATTTAAGCTGAGAATATACGCTATTTACCATCTATTCACTTCTAATTATGATGATAAAATCTTTCTCCATAAATCTCATAGCTACCGTATTCATTATTTATATGTTAATGTACTTCCTGGTAGATAATTTATTAATTCAGATGTCTTCAGAAACGTGTCAACATTTTACTCATTAAACTATGGTGTGAAGGTTCATTGAAAGGGAAACACACACACACACACACACACACACACACACACACACACACATATATATATATATATATATATATATATACAGTGGAACCTTGCTTAACGAGTGCCTCGTATAACGAGAAATTCGTATAACGAGCCAAAAGAATGGGGAAAATTACCTTGCATAACGAGCGACACTTTGCTTAACGAGCAAAATATTTCGTCAAAATTTAAAGCGTAGACAAAAACAAATGTCTCTAGACAGTTTCCTCGTGAAAAAGGATCCAAAAGAAAGTGAAAGTGCTCTAAAAAATTTAAAGCTAGTGACTGAGCTCGTCGAGAATGTTATTGCATTGAACGAAGACGATTCTCCTCCTTCCCCTCAATAACCCTCTCCTCCTCCCCTGTCTCTTCATTTCCTTTGCGTGCGTCAGGAGCACCTTCTCTCTTCGTAAGTTATTTATAAATTTCACCGTTTACTAATTATTTACATTCTCTTTTGGGTTAATTTTTATTAATAATCTTTTCATTTCATGCAATAATAATTTAAAAAACGCCTTTAAATATCATTATAAATATTATTTTAAGTATTTTTTAAGCATGGAACGCATTATCATATTTTACATTGATTCCTATGGAAAAAATTGCCTTGTTTAACGAGCATTTTGCATAACGAGCACAATTCGGGAACGAATTATGCTCGTTAAGCAAGGTTCCACTGTATATATATATATATATATTCCTCAGCTTTCTCATAATCTAGGCTAGCATACATTAAACTAATTAGATATACGTATATTTACAGCTCCATCCATTACACTCTTTTAAATTATTGATAGTTACTTGGAGCTTGAAGTACAACAAAGTTTAATTCAGCTTTTAGTACCTCTGTCATCCAATTATTAATTTTATTTAACAAACACAAGGCTCTCTCCCTTCCTCTCTGTCTCTCTATCTCTGTCTATATATATATAACACACACACACACACACACATAATTGTAGGATTTCTTTTCAGATAGAATCGAATTCAACGTCGGGGCTTGTTTGGTTTAAGAATTTATAGGATTATGAGTTTTAAGATTTTAAAAAGGTGTAGGAAAATTAGAACGGGAATTTTTTTATTTATTTATTGATCTAGGGTTTAATTTTTCTTAATATTCTCCTAAAATCGTCATCATTATTAACCTACCCACGCAGACACATTTTCATACTTCCTGACCCCCATATTCCGTATGAAACTAGCCAGCCTACCAAAATTCCACCAAAGTTATCTTTGAGCCTAGCATCAGACTTTGTAAATCACAAAGGAAACTAATTTATCCAAATACATATAAACTAAATGCATTTTAAGCCAATATATAAAACCAAAGTAGCGTATTTACTATGTCTCCAGTTAATAATGAATCAGAGTAGCTAACTGTTTCATCTCAGTTTCGGTAGGCTATCCCAGAGGGGGCTAGAAGGTCTTTGAGGCATCCTCTTGATCTCCTAGCGCCTTGTAACTCGCTCTATCATACACATTAGATTTCTTATATTTGACTGAATGGAGTGAATATAAAATAGCACTTCACTATGACATTGATTCTGTACATAAATGTAATTATGGGGTTACATAAATCAGACACTAGACTCTATGTGTGTGTGTAGGCCTACACTGATATTCTAATCATCAGCCGTGTAAACCATCATTAACATAGCCTATATATAGGTTCTATATGTAAAAATTCTATATATAGGCTCGAAGGCTACGAACGGATGGAACTTTTCTTTCTCTTTACTCTTGTGTTTAGGCAACCCACAATTCCATCTCTTTATTGTACTCTTTTTTGTTGTGCATACCATATCCAGTACTTGATTGCAGACTCTGAATAACTGCACTTGCTCTTATTTAGCCATTTGTTAATTGTAGTTAAACAGTTGTGAACAAACCTCAAACAGTAGGCTGTGACCCTGACAAGCTTGCTGAAGTAATATGATCTCTATAATTAGTGATCGGCTCAATCTTCACATTTGAAAAGGTTAAATTTAACGTCAGGTTAACTTGTTCCACAGGTCAATTGTCTGTGTTACGTATTCACTTAGACAACATGAACCAAGCTTTGATTAACCTCAACAACTTGTAGGATAAATCACTGGTCAGAAAGTCTGATGGATTTTGTTTAGTTGGAGCATAGCGAAAGTTGATTTGTAGGCTCTCATTAGTTTCAACTGATTCTAACTGTCGAGCTAGATGTGGGCATCAGCTATGTTTACATCAAAATAAGAAAACTGCAGTAATAGTTATATAGAAATTTACTAGAAGTTTATTGTACTTTATTTGTTTGAGTTTTAAAATTAGTCTTAAGTTGTTCTTGTGACAGCTTTTGATATGTCTGAGCTATTAAATATGGATAAAACCTTGTCTGTTTTATAAATTGATACTACTGCAGGAAATTCAGGCCTTAGTTCATATAATGTTGGATGTTCATCTTACGTTGATCTTAGTTCATCTTACGTTAGAAAAGGTAGGTCCAAAGCTGAAACAGGGCTGTTGTTGATATTTCCATAAACCCAAAGCCTACTCTTGTACGAGATAGATTCGCTGTAGGTGCTTTGGTAACTCCAAAATAATACAACTCTACCACATATGCTGATAGGCCCAACCTAGGTTGGCTTAAGAACAAGCTGGCTACTCCTACCAATTCTGTAATCATAATAACCCAATTAAAGTTCTCATTATTATTTCATAGATGTGTGTGTGTAAGTTTGATAAAGTTGTTGGGGTCAGCAGAGCTGGGCACTTGCGGCATATTGCGGTACTGCGGTACTGCTGCACTACCAAACCGGTACCAAACCGGTACGCGGAAATTTGAATGCGGTAGCGGTACTGCGGTACTTTCAGCGATCCTTTGCGGTACTGCGTTATGGGGGCCCGGGGTGGTAGTGCGGTGGTACCGCAAGTACCGCAGTACCGCAAAATATGCCGCAAATGCCCAGCTCTGGGGGTCAGTCCTTCACTAAAAACAGTTATTCAGTTTGCTGTAACCTGTAGGTCTAAGCTTATTTAAAAGAAATCTGATTTATGTATTTAAAAAATTATTTATAAATTTTTACATCATATAAACATTAATTTTTTTTTAAACTATAAAGCTACTTATTTTCTATATAAATGGCTTTTCTATAGGATAAGGGGAGGGGGAAAAGCAAGAAAATAAATTTTTGGCACCACTATAAACTAGCAAGCATCTACATTATCATGCATTTTAAGTCCAACAAACCAAAGCCTAAACGATACTTGAACTCAACAAGAAAATACACTCATTTCATTTGAGATTATCTGAAGTTAGGCACCATCGTGTATTGTATATTCAATCCAAAAACACAATAATTAGCTACACATCCTTAACTGTTTTAAAATGAGTCGTTGGTCACTTAATCACAGAGCACCTAATGTGATGAAAACAACGGTTGAAGTTCCATCTGTTGATGTGGAGCTTTCCCCTCCAATAAACAATGACTCTCAGCCACCCATACTCAAAAGCAGGTTTCTGAGGCTATAAAATACCTTAATTTTATATACATGTCAAAACTAAGATCTTTATACATCAAAACTATGTCACTATTATTATCACGCAAATTTTTAACTATTAGTAAATTTCTAATTTGACAATTTCAGTAAACAGGTATTCTATGTTGAAGACAAAACATATTTTGGTAAATGTACAGTATTACACCCGTCTCCCTTTCGAGGTGAAATTTATGTTTTTCCTATGGTTTTTGATGTGTTTTGAACGAATCTGACCTTCAAAACCGTCGGAAATGACTCGTTTTTGAGATCCCCCCCCAGCCGGCAATGTGGGGGAAATCACAGAAAACGAGTCATTTCCGACGGTTTTGAAGGTCAGATTCGTTCAAAACATCAAAAACCATAGGAAAAACAAATTTTACCTTCAAAATTGACCTAACCTAACCTATCCTGACCTAACCTATCCTAACAACCTAACTTAACTAAACCTAACCTATCCTAACCTAAAAGAAAAACAGGAATTACCTTTAAAATCTAAGACAGAATAATCACAGTACCGTCTTTTCTTCATTTTAAGCACAACGTAACTTTTTCTACAACGCCACAGTTTCTGGTCTTGACGATATGTGCACTCCATTTTACAATGTGGACACTTCACTACTGTCGGTAGAACACTGTGAGCACGCAGAAACTCAACACTTTTTTATAAATTTTCATAGAAAGCGACAATACAGCGGTAATAATCGAATGAACACATGTCACACGAAGCCATTCCGGTAGCAAACTAATTCAAATTCGAAATGGATGGAGCGCTCTGATTGGGCAGACATGTGACGGCAACACAAACGAACACACAAACGAAGGTATGAACACACAAACGACCGTACAAACACACAAACGACCGTACAAATACACACTAGATACACACCAAAAAAATGTTTATATCTCGAAAACGAAGCATTTGCGACGGAAACGCTATAGAAGGAGTGTGTCTTAGAATTAAAAAATCTACTTAATGAACATATAATAATTGCTGGACGTTAGACGGGTGTAATAGTAGAATAATACCCATATTTTAGTAAAACTGAAAATTTAACTTAACACAAAAACCTTTCTGAATTAATATTAAATTCATCTGAACTCACAGGTACCTAAAAACACATTTAAGTGGTAATAAAATTATTTCTTTTCAATTATTACTACAATGTACAATATGATAATAAAAACCCACTCTAATAGACAGAGTTTATTTCCACAACAGTTTCGATGCCCACTGGCATTCTCTTCGGGTGGATACAGAAAAACGAATGAACCAAAAACAAGAGGGAAAACAGTCCAGGGACCATTAAGAAATTCGCACCTAGGTTAGATCCCGTTCTCCCGAGAGCGGAAGGGCATTTTATTAAAGGGTCCCGCTTATAAGTACATTCGCACAAATTTAAAACTATCTTCTTGTTCTATACATACAGATTCTATTATTTTTTTACATAATTATTACATTTATTATTACATTTATTACATTTATTATTATTACATTTATTACAGTGTCCCTAGACACTGGGGAAATACCGAGCATCTTGAAAAGAGCAAACATTGTCCCTATATATAAAGGAGGGGACAGATCTCAAGCAAAGAACTATAGACCAGTGTCATTGACGTCCCACCTCACCAAAGTATTTGAAAGAATAGTTAGAGAGAAAATTTATGATTTCCTGAAGACACGGGAAAGATTCAACGAAAATCAGCATGGATTCCGATCAGGTAGATCATGCCTATCACAACTAATAGAGCACTACAACAATATCCTAGATGCATTGGAAGGCAATGACAACTACGATGTTATATACACAGATTTTGCTAAAGCTTTCGAGAAATGTGACCATGGTATAATAGGACATAAAATTAAAGACATGGGAATAACAGGCAAAGTGGGAAAATGGATCTACAACTTCCTTAGTGATCGTCTGCAGGTCGTCAAAATTCAAGGTATATCATCATCAGAATCGGAAGTACGCAGCTCAGTACCACAAGGGACAGTACTGGCCCCACTCCTGTTCATTATCATGCTAACAGACATAGACAGCGGAGTAAACAGCAATAGTATAGTAACATCCTTTGCAGACGATACAAAGATCAGCAGAAAAATCAGCGATGTACATGACGTGGAGGTCTTGCAGAGGGACACGAACAAAATATACAAATGGTCAGAAGACAACAACATGTCATTCAACGCCGTGAAATTTCAACTCTTGAGATATGGTAGAAAAGAACTTAAACAGACTGCATATTATGCTCCAGATAGACAGGAAATTCAGAGAAGCATGAAAGCGATTGATCTCGGGATAATAATGACAGATGATACGAAATTCGAAACACAAAATCAGATAGCGATAAATAAAGCAAAAAGAGTCGCCGGACAGGTTCTAAGAACGTTCAAGAGAAGGGACAGGACAGTAATGATTCCCCTGCTAAAAACACTGATTATACCAAAACTTGAATACTGCTCAGTTTTGACGTCCCCATATAAAAAGGAAGAAACTAATAAACTAGAAGAAACGCAAAGGCATTTCACAGCCAAGATTGATGGCTGCAAAGAACTCAACTACTGGGAAAGACTACGTAAACTAAATCTGTACTCACTGGAAAGATGAAGAGAGAGGTACATCATAATCTACATATGGAAAATGATCGAAAAACTGGTACCAAACCTAAAACTAAACCCAATTACCATTCAAATAACACTGGAAAATAGGAAAGGCAGAATGTGTAGTGTTCCTAAATTAAAAGCACGACAAGGGACCTCCTCAACCCTGAAGGAAAATAGCTTGGTTGTCAGGGGGCCAAGACTTTTCAACCAGCTTCCTAAGGACCTCAGAAACGTAACGGGGGTCAAAGTTGAAGTCTTCAAGAAAAGACTGGATGCATGGCTCAGGACAGTACCAGATGAGCCGGGCGTGCCTGGCTATGTACGGTGGAGAGCGCAAGAAAGTAACTCGCTCCTCCACCAGACCAGACCTAGAGGCGGGGCCACCAGCTTGACCTCCGTGTGAAGAGAGACCAACACACGAAACAACATAAGGTTCATAAGGTTATTATTATTTATTACAGAAATTATAATTTTATTATTACTTTGATTATTACATTGTTGTTTATTATTACAGAAATTATAAACCGAAAAACGAATGAAAAAGGCGAGAAGGAAACAGTCCAGAGACCATTAAGAAATTCGCACCTGGGATAGATCCCGTTCTCCCGACACCGGAAGGGCATTTTATTAAAGGGTCCCGCTCATAAGTACATTCGCACAAATTAAAACTATCTGCTTGTTCTATACATACAGATTCTATTATTTTGACACAATTACTGCATTTATTATTGCATTTATTATTACTTTTACGTTTATAATATTTATTGTTATTACCTTTACATTTATTATTACATTTATTTTATTACCTTTATTATTACCTTTATTATTATTGCATTTACATTTATTTCCACAATAAATATTATAAACGTAAAAGTAATAATAAATGCAATAATAAATGCAGTAATTATGTCAAAATAATAGAATCTGTATGTATAGAACAAGCAGATAGTTTTAATTTGTGCGAATGTACTTATGAGCGGGACCCTTTAATAAAATGCCCTTCCGCTCTCGGGAGAACGGGATCTAACCTAGGTGCGAATTTCTTAATTGTCCCTGGACTGTTTTCCCTCTTGTTTTTGGTTCATTCGTTTTACTGTATCCACCCGAAGAGGATGCCAGTGGGCATCGAAACTGTTGTGGAAATAAACTCTGTCTATTAGAGTGGGTTTTTATTATCATATTTTGACCTTCACGGAGAAAAGTGAAGTTTTTTGCATTTACATTGTACAACTTGAAGCATGCCTATGGTGTAGGCCTAAAAAACAATATATTTAAATACAATGTTACTGCATACTCCTAAGCAGATATTAACACACCTGTATAGGAGGCTTTTATTAATTGCTTCAAAGAATTTTAAAAAAGGCACAAATAGCTACCTATTTTATATATATATATATATATATATATATATATATATAATATATATATATATATATATATATATATATATATATATATATATTGCATAAAAATGTGTCTAAGCGTTGAACTGTCTTAATGAGAAAGTAATCAGGTAGGTTTTAAAGGGGAAGGTGTGAAATAAACCAGCCTCTTTGCTCTAGGCATTATCGGGTAGGACTACATCCAACTTTATAAGTGGAACTGCAAGGTGCCAATTCAGAGTTGTTTCAGATGTGCATCTGATTAATGAGTCACTAGTAAAATCCGAACATCATATTATAAATTTAAAGAATGAATTAAATAGGAATCTGTTCGCAATAACTATCTAGATCCTTGCTTCGGAAAAGGTAACTTTAAGAAGCCTGAAAAACATGTGAATGGTTAGAAGCAGTAAGGTGGGATGAAATGTTATTCAGCTGTAGACTGGATTAAAAATTTTTTTAAAGGCTATACAGTATAGTTGAACTCCTTTAGAGCTACTAGGGATAGCAAAACTAGGAAACCTTTGTGGTGGAATAAGGAAACAATTAAAATTATTAAAAATAAATTTGTTCTTAGTCAGCCTATTATTAGTAATAGTCAAGTGGATTTAGATAAGCTAAATGTAGCATTCACTGTTCAGCAATATAGGTTTAATTGGTCAGTCAGAATGGTTAGTGGGGGGTAAAGTCGTTAAGAGCTGGTAAAAGGTTAATTGGGGTTGTTATTCAAAGTTTGATTAAGAAGAGTAAAAGCTATAGTGAAATAACTCTATCTAGATACAGCAACAAGACCCCAAAGAATTTCTTTAGTTTTTCTAAATCTATATTATAATAAGAGAGCTGTCCGTCTGTCTGTCCGTCTGTCCGTCACACTTTCAGAAATTGTGAGAAAAAAATTCAGAAATTGTAAAAAAAATTCAGAAATTGTATTACGGGCGGCAATGTGAAGCTCAAGATTTTCATGACTGTTCTTTTCTGTAGTTTAGCAATAGGGGAAGGGTGGGGGTGGGGGTAATCGGGGATGGGTGGGGTAATGGGGAGGGGTGGGGGTAATGGGGGAGGGGGTTAGCCCCCAAGTTGTATGAATGGGGGTGAGGAGGTTTTGGGAGATACCAGATTCAGAAATGTTGACACAATGTGAAGCTCAAAATTTTCACGGCTGGGTTCTTTTTTTGTAGTTTAGCCTGTCTAACCGTCAGCGAAGCGGCGGGAACTGTACTAGTAATAATAATAAAAAGTATTGCACAACTGATCAACATAAAAGGAAATGGTCAGGATGTTGTTGGTAATTTAATGATTATGACATATATATGTGTGTGTGTGTGTGTGTGTTTTTCCTTTTCAATGAACCTTCACACTATAGTTTAATAAGTAAAATGTTAACACGTTTCTGAAGGCATCTCAATTAATAAATTAGCTACCAGGAAGTTCATTAACATATAAATAATGAATACGGTAGCTATGAGATTTATGGAGAAAGATTTTATCATCATAATTAGAAGTGAATAGATGGTAAATAGCGTATATTCTCAGCTTAAATTATGCAGGGTGCTTTGATAGTGGTAGTTGTGTTAAACAGTTGGCTTGTGAATGAAAATCTGTAAGATTTTGAATAGTGTACATCCTTAGAAGTCGTGAAATCGCCAATTTGTACAATGTGATAAAGGTTTATTATCTTATCCGTGATGTGGAGATGGAATATATGGTTACTCGGGCACTATTTCAAATTAATAGGCCTTATTGCTGTCTTTCATCAATTATAAATAGTAATTTAATTAGACAAACTTTTTTAAATCACGTACTGTGCTCAAAAGACTTAACAACTTCTAGGTTCATTCATATAAAAACCAGTGGTTAGACGCTGTACCAAATGGGTGGCACACTCCCTAGTATAGACCCATAGCATGGATGGGCCTCATCAATAGAGCTACAAGTATTTCAAGGGTATCAGAATGTGCCTGGATTCATCATCTTAATAGGATTGCCCTACCAAAACTGAGATCATACAGTTAACTACTCGCGCTGTAAAAGTTTCCTTATACAAAGTTAGTACAATTTGCTGTCAGATTAAACATTTTACTGATGGCTTTAATGTAGTACACTATATCATCCGCAAACTCGAGACATCCCTTACACTAATCATGATGCCTTCCATATCGGGTCTCAAGTTCTTAAAATCTCAAAATTTAATATGAAATACTTTCGACAATGATTTTTCCAATTTTGAAATTAAACGCTGCTCTGAACACTTACGAACAAATGAGGGTAAACTGCATACTACTCTTTGCTTATAGGATTTGCTGCTAAAGTAAAAGCTTTGTTATTTGGTTTAAACGAATTTCATCGTTATAAATTTAACTTAACCTGACCAAACCGAACCCAATTTAAATTCTACTTACCATAATCCAGTCTACTCTAACCCAATTGCTTTTATATTGAAATCAAATAACACTTAAAAGAATAATAAAATAGTGAATATTTCAACTGATGCGGGTTCATAACTTTCCAACAGGTCGTTTTCATCAAGATTTTATCCTGAACACTGAGAAAACAAAATAAGATCTAAGTTTATATACTGTATAACTGAAATAGGTAGACTTCATTATTAAAGTCGATCCTATAACATAATCAGAATCAACCTAATGTAACAACTTAACCAGACATAAAATAAACTAACCTAGCCTAACTTAACGTAATCTTTTTTTTTTAATGCAGGAAGGAGGAGGCTAAGGGCGAATCCGATAGAGGAAGAAGAGAACCAAAATGAAGGTCCAAGGTTTTCGAGATTCCTGGACACTGTGTTTGAAAGATTGAAGGTCAGAGACAGGGGGAAAGATGACTGAGGAAGATTCAGTCCAACTTGTATTTAAAGACCTCGAAATTATTCCGAATCAATTTAATTCCTGTTTATGAGATTCCATCCAATTCCTTTCGATTTTCTTTCCCTCTCAGATTTTCGGAGTGTATTCTCACTCCAGTTGATATGATTTCGTTGGATCAATTTTTAATATATATATATATGTTATAATGTTATAATGTTTCAGACGAACAAAGACCCTAGGATCCACTCATGGCTGGTCCACCTAACTGTGTTCGCAATTGTGTATTGTGTATGTCCTCCGTGGTGGCGGAGGGGACCTACAATTTTACGTGGGTTCCGAACCACAAGAACATAAGAAATTTATGTAACAACTTCCTGTACAATGTGTACATTGGCAACGACCAATTTAGCAAAACTAATTAATTATCGATTTAAAACTAAAGATAGAATCTCTGGATCCAGAGGATCACGTCATAATAGAGTACTATCCACAAATATGTTACACTCTATATCTATTTATAACCGACATGCAAATATATCAGATCCAGAGAATCCAGTCAATTTCATTACGGTATCCATCAATACTAGTACCTTGTCACGAAAAATAAGTCACGGTCCATATCGATTGTGGACCAAGTCAAAATTTACAACCATATACATTACAATATATATACTTAGGAGGAATAGTGTAGGTGTGGCTGTAAAGACTGTACAGTAATGTAGAAATGTGTGTGCACCCATTTTGGGTCTCCCATTTAAAGGTGTTTGTCGGGCAAGTGAAGATCATGAGTTTTTCAATACCTCACAGTACTATAGGGGGCACTGCTCGGCAAAGGAATCTCTTTAAATGGGGTGTGTAAGGACAGAGAGTATCCCCTAACCCAAGATGCTGCCTCCCTATATCCCACAACACTTGTGTTGAGCTGTGGGATCTATCACCACAAAGCCTTAATTTAATACCTTAAACTATACCCAATCTATCAACATATGCGTCTAATCGATTTTTAAACATGTTTATAGACGTGCTACTAATTACTTCTACCGGCAAACTATTCCAGCTATTTACTATTCTATGCGTAAAAAAGTTTTTGGCAACTGCTGTCTCGAACCTTCTACTCGTCAACTTACACCTGTTATTTCTAGTCTTATTATATTGAAATATTTCGAAAAAGCTATCTCTATCTACGTTATCGAACCCATTCATAATTTTGAAAACCTGGATTAGATCACCCCTTAGCCTCCTAGTCTCGAGTGTTGACGGAATCATCTTAGTTGCTCGTCTTTGAACTCTTTCGATTTTGTCTATATCTTTGCGCATATGCGGATTCCAAAATTGGACCGCGTACTCCAAATGGGGTGTAACTAATGATTTATAAAGAGGCACTATAATATCGCGCGATTATATATATATATATATATATATATATATATATATATGTTATATATGTTGTGTATATATATATACACACATGTATACAGTATATTTCTAAAAATGAACAATGAATAATTCCTATATAATCATTATACAGGGTGTTTGAAAACTTTCTGTACAAATTGTAATGGGGGATAGGCAACACAAGACAAACCCTTTTCGTCTATAAGTGTATGTCCGCTGACGTCACCATTCGGCGCGAGAGGGCGCCGCTGCAATTGGCTAAAAGGTGAAGTGGGCTAGACTCGCGCTTGCCGCGGGCATTCTTAAATCGGACGTAGTACGCGTAACATGGAGCGCTTCACGACTGCTGAGATGGCTGACATGCATATGGTGTATGGGGCTGCCAATGGAAACGGAAGAGCTGCTGTGAGGTTGTACCGACAGCGCTTCCCAAACAGACGTGTGCCAAACCACCAAACGTTTGCGCATTTGCATCGGCGACTGCGAGAAACTGGAACATTCCATGCAAACATGCATGACACTGGTCGGGAGAGAAACATGCGCACTCCTGACATGGAAGAAGAAATCCTACGGCGATTTGAGGACAATCCAAGCGCAAGCACGCGAGGTGTTGCACGTATCCTCGGTGTGAACCACGACCTGGTCTGGAGAGTGTTGCACGAGCAGCAGTTGCAGCCGTTTCATCGTCAGAGAGTCCAGCCTCTTCAACACTTAATAATGATGATGTTAGTAGAACCGGGGTATATAAACCCCAATAATTTCTTCCATATTTATTCTGATTCAAACTACGGGGCTGAGCATTACCTCTAACATTTTAGCAGTAAATTACAGTAAGAAACAGTCTTTATCTTCCCCTTCGAGCCGTGCTCTCTTCAGAGAACTTAGTCATTAATATTTCCCGATACGTTATAAGAAGAATCGGAGAAACCTCAAAGAATTTAATAAGCCTCTCAGAATCCTCCGAGCCACTATAGAAGAACTCGGAGAGTAGTATAGAAGAAACTACTGCAAGTAACAAATCCGTTGCTGCGTCCTAACCAGAACCCCCGTCGACTTCGAACCAACCCAGGCCATAGACGGAGGGGTTAACAAGTGGCGACCCTATAACCGAGATTTTAACAAGTGGCCACTCTTTGGCCAGGATAGAAATTACCCTGCCCCAGGATAACAACTGGTGACCTCTGCATCCAGGATTCTTCCAGGCTTGCAGACCCTGGAACTAGAACCAACATCCAGTTGACCCGTCGTGTCACGACTTCCAGTTCGTCACATCCACCCTTGAACCGGTGTGTCACGACTCCAATTTCTCCACGCCTAGTTTTCATCCAAGAACAAGTGCCAGCAAGTTATTTTCACTATTATAGTTAGTATAGAATAATTTTATTTTATGTACCAAACATAATATTACTGTACCTTCGCGTACATTCGAGTGAAATGTTGTTTACATTTTTTACTTTTGTTTACAATTTTTTTCAAATTATTGAATTGAATTGACTTGCAAATTAAGAAAGAGAGAGTTTATAGAGAGTTCATAGAGTTATAGAGATACTTGAAGCAGTTTCAAGTTCCAGGTTCAGTTTTCAGTTTCAGTTGGTTGCATCCAAGAGGGACAACCAAACCCCAGAGATTTATAGAGATACTTGAAGTAGTTTCGAGTCAGTTTTAGTTCCAAATAAGTTGCAAATCAGTTTTCAGACAGTTTCAGTTCGTTGGTTGCTTCCAAGAGGGACAACCGCTCCAGAGATTTGTAGAAATACTTGATAGCAGTTCAAGTCAGTAGGTTGCATCCAGAGGGACAACCACCCCAGAGATTTATAGAAATACTTGATAGTAGTTCAAGTCAGTAGGTTGCATCCAGAGGGACAACCGCCCCAGAGATTTATAGAAATACTTGATAGAAGTCCAAGTCAGTTTTCAATCAGTTTTCAGTCAGTTTTCAGTCATTTTCAAGTTTTAAGTCATTTGGAAGTTTAAGTCATTTGGAAGTCAGTTTCAGTCAGTTTTGAAGTCAGTTTCAGTCAGTTTTGAAGTCAGTTCAGTCAGTGTTGAAGTCAGTTTTATTTGAAGTCAGTTTTGAAGTTATTTTCAAGTCCCAAGTCAGTTTTCAAGTCCCATGTCAGTTTTCAAGTCCCAAGTCATTTCATTGCAGTCAATTGAATTCAACTTTTTTTGTTGTTTAAGAGAATTTAGTTTAAGGAATTTAGTTTAAGAGAATTTAGTTTAAGAGAATTTAGTTTAAGAGAATTTAGTTTAAGAGAATGTAATTTAAGAGAATTTAATTCAAACTTTCTTTTTGTTATAAGAGAAAATTAAATTGAACTTAAATTGACCGGTTTGTGTCTTTAGTTCAACCTTCTTTTTTTTTGTTGTAAGAAGGAAATTGACCGATTTGTCTCCTTTTTGCATGCAGTGTTGCATATATAAATATATAGGTGAAATTATATTGTTTATAATGATTTTGATAATTATTGTAATGTATATGTGATGATAATAGTTGTGTAATAATTAATCGATCATGTCCCAATGACCTCCTTTTTAAATTATTATGCTGAGGAACATGCCGTCCCTCCGTTTTGTTTTACCTCCTTTAATTTTGTTCTAAGCAGTGTGACAATCAATGTCTTCCTAAAGAGCAAAGTGCTCACGAAAAGACGTATTGTCAATTTCAGACATATCTCCCCGCTTAGTCACTCAAGTGTTTCTCTGTATATATTGTTCTATTGTAACTTAGTACTCCAAACTTTGTTTTTTATTTTATTTTATTTTAACACCCCCACCCCAGTTGAACCCAGTGTCAACCAGAGAAATGGTTCAACCATGGTTAATTCTTCTTTGGCTCCAGTCAAACCACAGTTTAACCATCTGTTTCCTTTCATCCAGTTGGTCCAGAAAACAACCAGGAGCCTCTTTGGTACTGCGGAACATTCCTTAGTATCAAACGTGATAATTCCAAAGTTGTTTTTTAATTTTTTAAGAGTATGGACCCTATAACCTCATGTTAGTTCATTATAGTTTATAATTGATTTCTATTTTCAATTTTTTTATTTTTTTTATTTTTTTTATTCGATTAATATTGAGTAATTGTCGTTAAATTATTAGGATCAATCCCAGAATAGGCACCTGAAATCATTTTTAGGTGCTTAATCTGGGATTGAGGCAAAACACAGGTGCTTAATCTGGGATTGAGGAGAAAAAATATAAACAGTTTTTAGAGATATAATTTCATTGTTTTTATCAATATTTGAAAAAATCAACTCTAACCTAACCTAACCTATATCTATACCAATTTATGTGGCAAGATAGATTTGCTTCAGATGGATTCAGAAATATTCGGGCTCATATTGCAGGAATTTATAATATCTAAAATTTTTCTTTATTCATTAAACCACTTTAAACCTTTTATAACTTTGCCTTTATTACATTTGTAATAAACTTTGTATAAACAATAAATTTTGTAATCATCAGGTTTTTTTATTTAATTCCTTGCAAGGTGCCTATTCTGGGATTGAGGTTGAACGCAGGTGCTTCATCTGGGATTGAGGTACATCAGGTGCCTATTCTGGCACACTACTATATGGCTATGAATGTTAGTAGTCGAATTTAATTGTGTCGAAATTCAATTTTAATACCGTGAGATTTACTTTCATTAATTGTAAGTTCCTCTCTGTGCGTTTTTTTTATTACCTTAATATACGTGCAACTGATTTAATTACGTAAAATCTATAATCCTAATTGAATTTTATTACTTTTGACACATATTCGAATTCATTTTCCTTCCGTACCTCAAGTCACTTTTACATTAAAACTCATACGAATACATCCTTATTAATGCTACCTGTATTAGAATTTAATAATAATCGACCTTGAACTTAAAGGATTTTATACTAATAATAATAATAATAATTGACTTTAAACTTAAAGGACTCTATAACCCTACTCTCAATTTAAATTATTATATAACTTTGTTAATTCGAAACCTCCCGAATTCCTACACACACACACACATGTATGCACACTATATATATATTATATACACAAATCTTATTCTAAAATCACTGGATATCACGATAAACTTTATTTAATTGCGTGTAAGTGCTAACTATGATATTCACCTTAGATTATTTAAATGTATTTAATTGTAATAATTGTTGCTTACTATATATATCTTGCTCATGCATTTATTCAGTTACTTTAACCAACCACTTACACTCTGTATCTAATACACATAAATACACACTTGACCACAGGTCTATACATCATCCATTACATAATTCGATTTTTACCTACACTAGTCCATCAACTTAGTTTATTAATTGTACGATCATGATAACTAATGTTTTGTTAAAAATTTAACAATATCATTGTTTGTCTAACTTAATTGTTTGTCTAAATTAACGTATTAATCCTTTTATTCTGTTTGCATAAATTAAAGTATTAGTCTTTGAATTTTTTATATTTTATAATAACTCTCTAAGCCAAGTGTCGTGTTAAGAATTTGATTTTCTAATTACTGTGCATTGTAACTTAATCACCCAGACTTATGTTGTGTGTATAAATTTCTAATTATAAAAACCATTAGTCATCATCAAGTTGGAATTAGTTAGGATATTATATTATTGTATTAATATCATTTTAGAGGGAAGAGCCCTGTAAAAATGAACAATGAATAATTCCTATATAATCATTAAATAATCATTATATGGATCCTTATATTCACTGTCTTCATGCAGTACTTATGTTGTATGGTTTTTATGTTTGAATGTTCATTTTCACAGGAGAAACCAAAATCGCCTGAGCGAGTTTGGATAGAATTTCGATTTGTGCTTTCTATTGTGCTATTTTATTATGGTTGTCTTGCAGCTAACCCTCGTCCCTAAATTTTATTAGATTATGCATACACATTGCATATGTCGTGATTGGAACCCTTGTTTGTACTTCTTTATTCATTACTGTATTTCTCTAATATATCTTTTCTAAATTCTCCCAATAATGACTTGTACTGCACGTACAAATTAAATAACTATGGCGTATTAATTATGAATTGACGTATGGCATAATTTGAATAACTATGACGTCATGAAGTAGCTTAATTCCCTTCACATTTTCCCCGTCATTAATTTCCCTTCATCATATCTCTAGTATATCAGGTCATCCCATAAGTAATGTCGTATTTTTGCATTGTTAAACTCGCGTCGTGTTTGCACATGTTTCTCTGTATATTTTGTGGAAAACTCGAATTTAAAAATTACAACTGCCAAAACTGGACAGCTTGGTTGGAAAAAAATTCCACATCTTCCGTATTCACCAGACCTTGCACCATCAGATTACCACCTATTCAGAAGTCTTCAAAACTACCCTGACGGGAAAGAACTTGAAAGTTTCGAGGCTATCAACATTGCCCTCCCCAAGTTTTTTGCTTCTAAACCGAAGGAATTTTATCAATATAGAATTGAAATGCTTGTAGAGAAGGAAGTGAAGGAAAATATAAAATTGATTAAAATTTATTTTGATGCAGTTTTATTTTCATTTGGAAATAACGATAAAAAAACGACATTACTTATGGGATGACCTGATACAATGTATGGAAATTCTTTAACATAATAATAAAAACTGTACACTCTATACGTCATTATTTATATGTTGTTCATTCATACATCCATGTCCTTTCTTGACCTTTATCTTTTGTTAATTTTATTAATTATTCATTCAGCTACCTATTGGCTACCATTGTCAATCTGTTGTGTCACTACCCATATGTGTACAATACTTTGTGCATTCGTACATGTCCCCTGATGATCATAATTACGTACATACTTACGTACATGTACATACGTTCATATATATTCTTTTTATTTCTTTTCTTTAAATTAATTAATTTCTCGCAATCTCGTAAATGCTTATGCGAGTGTTCGAATTCTGCTAACCACTGTGGAAGCGAGCGCTTCTGAGATGAAAAATCTTCTCTCGCTCTAATTCAAATTTATAAAACATTATCATGTGTGGTATGTTATATATATATATATATATGTAAAGAACGACGCTTGTATAGGAGAATATTCCGCGCAAGATGAGGAGGGAGAACGAAACAAATCAAAAAATGAGGTAACCACCAGGGAATCAAACCCGGGATCTTCCGATTGCTGGTCAGATATGATAACCATTACACCATGGGCCTCACTCGATCAAATGCCATAATTCTCCTACATACGCGCAGAAACCAATGCCCCAAGGGGGCACCTTCCGCATGCCGTACATTATATACATTTTAACTGCAAACACGCAGTATAATTAACGTAAAGAACGACGCTTGTATAGGAGAATATTCCGCGCAAGATGAGGAGGGAGAACGAAACAAATCAAAAAATTTGTTTCGTTCTCCCTCCTCATCTTGCGCGGAATATTCTCCTATACAAGCGTCGTTCTTTACGTTAATTATACTGCGTGTTTGCAGTTAAAAAAAAAAAAATATATATATATATACCGTATGTGCCCATGTACTTTGTATTATATTTCTAACATCTTAATTGTCTATAAATATGAAACACTGTAAAAACAAAACAAAGCTATAGTCAACTGTTTAATTGTAATTAACTGTAATACTTTAACATAATGTAATTGATGTACTTAAATGAAACTGTAATTAACGATAATAAGCGAATGTGAATTAATTGGTAATTATAATCATAATTATAATAAACCAAAATTACAACGTACTCAGTGATGTACTTATGATTGTACTAAATGTCCGACCCGATATTATGTCGCCATTTAGGAATGTACACTCGGCGATATTATTTTATTATTTTTTTTTTGTTGGGATAAATTTTGGAGTTGCTTCCTATTTTGCCAAATAATTGGTGACTTGTTATTTTCAAAATTTCTTAATCTTTTTTTAGATTAGATGCATTCTCTCTTCGTTATAAAAGATGAAGTCATGTCTTGCCTTAAACTTTTAATTCTTGCACATATGCATATCTTAATATAAGAAAGCATAGTTCAATTTCCGTTTCTAATTAACTCGGCAGACCCGGAAAACATCAGGTCTGAAAATACGCTGTTTAAGATAGAAATATGGCTTCCTCTTCCTATATCCTGTTTATCTGTTTAACCATTGTCACAACAAAAAAAATGTACTTTATTTTTAATTATTGTGCAAATATAATACAGCCTCTTCAACACTTAATAATGATGATGTTAGTAGAACCGGGGTATATAAACCCCAATAATTTCTTCCATATTTAGTATGATTCAAACTATGAGGCTGAGCATTACCTCTAACATTTTGGCAGTAAATTACAGTAAGAAACAGTCTTTATCTTCCCCTTCGAGCCGTGCTCTCTTCAGAGAACTTAGTCATTAATATTTCCCGATACGTTATAAGAAGAATCGGAGAAACCTCAAAGAATTTAATAAGCCTCTCAGAATCCTCCGAGCCACTTAGAACTTGGAGAGTAGTATAGAATAAACTACTGCAAGTAACAAATCCGTTGCTGCGTCCTAACCAGAACCCCCGTCGACTTCAAACCAACCCTGGCCATAGACGGAGGGGTTAATATATATATATATATATATATATATATATATATATATATATATATATATATATATATATATATATATTTATATATATGTGTGTGTGTGTGTATTATATATATATACATATATATATTTATATATATATGTGTGTGTGTGTATATATATATATATGTATGTGTTTTATATATATATATATATATATATATATATATATATATATATGTGTGTGTGTGTGTGTGTGTGTGTTTGTATATATTATTACGAGGTATATAGGCAATTTACGTCATTTTCTAGACCAGCTTTTTTCAGTTAGTGAATTAGATAAGTGTCTGCTGGAGAGCCGAACGCCATCAGCCACTACAAGAATGGTGGGGCTGCACTCGAAAGGTTAAATGTCAAATCCATCCTTTCCTACTGTCCTCGTTAATTGATAAAAGTATATGTATAAATAAAACTGAAAAGAGAAACAATGTCCGCGAACGAGAATGCGAAAGCGAACAAGGAAGAGAGTAGGTTCAGTTGAGCAAACCTTATTTACTGATACAAAATGGTATCTATCGGACAAAGCAGAGAGAGAGAGAGAGAGAGGAGAGAGAGAGAGAGAGAGAGAGGGAGAGAGAGATTTGAGTGTATTATTAGTATACGAAGTTTTAAAGCCTCTAATCTTTTAACAGTATGCGAAAACCGTTTTAAATTGTTTAGGTCAGTGCTTTTTACTAAGTTATTTGAGGGAGCCACTTCTTCAGAACATACACACTGAGAGAGCAGCATGCATATATATATATATATATATATATATATATATATATAGAGCTCATCAGCTGTTCTTTTGTGATGACGATCCTATATAAATAGAATATATCCAAATTTTTCTCTCATTCCATGCATCGAGAACCGCCACTTAGGCTATCACGAGCCGCGCAATGAGTACCACTGGTCTAGGTGGCAGGTATGGTAGATGTGTGTGTGTGTGTGTGTGTGTTAGATGGGTACTGGCAATTTTTGTGATAACTGTTCGATATAGTTGCCAGGTATGCTTAGCAAACGAATGAAAAGAGCATCTTGCAAATGATTTGTTGAAGTTTCAGTAATGAATACACTTTGTCGCAAAAAATAAAGGTAATCTGGTCAAATTGGTACGTGAAAATGACTGTACATAATAAATAAAGTTGTTAGATGGGAGAGGTTTATTTAGTATAGGGTAACTTTCCGCCAGCTACTGTATCTATTGTAGTAATATATATATATATATATTATATATATATACACACAAACTCAGAATGGTCCCCTGAGAAACTTATATGTTAAACACAGACCGTGCATGGAACAAGGAACTCTTCTGGGAAAATTAAATCCACTATAGTCCGAATAAGTAATGGTAAATGACAAATACCATAGTTTTTCTTTTTCATGATGCTAGCCCGACGTGGTCAACGGGTCTCTCGCAAAGAGGTCCCATAAATATAGCTTCCCTCACCAGCTATCTGCAAAGCAGACAGGATCCAGCTTTGGGACATGGATCTAGGATCTATGTCCCAAAGCTGGATCCTGTCTGCTTTGCAGATAGCTGGTGAGGGAAGCTATATTTATGGGACCTCTTTGCGAGAGACCCGTTGCCCACGTCGGGCTAGCATCATGAAAAAGAAAAACTATGGTATTTGTCATTTACCATTACTTATTCGGACCATAGTGGATTTAATTTTCCCAGAAGAGTTCCTTGTTCCATGCACGGTCTGTGTTTAACATATATATATATAATATATATATATATATATATATATATACACACACCTTACCTTACAACCTTACAAAGGTTCCGCGCGATGATTCCTCATTTCGCGAAGGTCAAGCTTGTCGCCCCTCCTCTCGAGTTGGCCTGGTGAAGTAGTGAGTTGGTTTCTTGTGCTTTGCACCTCACATAGCCAGGTACGCCAGTCTCATCGGGGATTGTTGTGTGCCAGGCGTCAAGTCTTCTTTTGAAGATGTCTACTGCAACTCCCTTCGTGTTTCTTAGGACTTTGGGGAGCTGATTAAACAGTTTTGGTCCTCTCACCACAAAACTATTTTCTTTCAGGGTTAAGGATGTTCCCTGTCTCGCCTTTAATTTGGGAATACGACACAGTCTACCGTTTCTACTTTCCACCGTTGTTTGAGGAGTTATAGGGTTCAGAGTAAGATTAGGGACTAGTTTCTCCATTATTTTCCAAGTGTAAATAATGGTTTATTTCTCTCTCCTCCTTTCCAGTGAATATAGGTCTAGTTCGCGTAACCTTTCCCAGTAATTTAGTTCTTTGCACCCATTGATCTTGGCTGTGAAGCTTCTCTAGATCCATTCCAGCTGTCTAATGTCTTCTTTTTTATATGGGGATGTTAGGACCGAGCAGTATTCCAATTTGGGTATGATCAGGGTTTTCAGTAGAGGAATCATTACATTCCTATCTCTTCGTTTTAAGGTTCTCAATATCTGTCCCGTTATTCTCTTTGCTCTGTTTACTGCTATCGTATTTTCTTTTTCAAATTTCGCATCATCTGTCATTACAACCCCTAAATCTTTTGCTCTGGAATTTCTCTGAATTTCCTGTCCATTTGGGGTATAATATTCTATGGATTTTATGTCTTCTCTTTTTCCATACCGTAACAGCTGAAATTTCTCAGTGTTAAACTTCATATTATCTTCCGTCCACTTGTAGATTCTGTTCATGTCAGTTTGTAGAGATCCTATATCTTTTCGGTTTCTTATTTTTCTACTGATCTTTGTGTCATCGGCAAAGGATGTCACTGTGCTGTCTCTGGTAACGTCCTCATCTATGTCAGTTAGCATGATTATGAAGAGTAGTGGAGCTAATACTGTTCCTTGTGTTACTGAGCTGAGGACTTCTGATTCTGATGAAGATACTCCTTTTACTGTAACGACTTGCCGCCGCTCACTAAGGAAATTATATATCCATTTCCCTACTCTTCCTGTTATTGCCCTATATTTTAGTTTATGTATTATGATTCCATGGTCACACTTGTCGAACGCTTTAGCAAAGTCTGTGTATAGGACATCATAGTTTTCATTACTTTCAAGTGCATCAATAATGTTGTTGTAGTGTTCCATTAGTTGTGATAGGCATGATCTGCCTGACCAAAACCCGTGTTGGTTATTATTAAATTTTTTCTGAGTTTCCAAAAAGTCATAAATTTTCTCTCTAATATTCTTTGAAATATTTTAGTGAGATGAGATGTAAGCGACACTGGCCTATAGTTTTTGGCTTCGGATCGATCTCCTTTATATATTGGGACTATGTTCGCGCTCTTCAGGATGCCGGTATTTCTCCCGTGTCTAGCGATCGTCTCCATATCCAGTATAGGGGTTCGGCGATTGCATTCTTGCAGTTTTTGATCAGTGTGGCATTCTATTTATCCGGTCCTGCCGCTGTGTGTTTTTAGTTTCCCTATGGCTTGTGCAATATCATCCGTCGTAATGTCGAAATCCGTTATACTTTCCCCTTGTAGTTCTTCTTCAAAGAACGTGTTTCTATCGTATATCAATTTGTCAGTTTTTGGGATACTGAAAGATGATTCGTACTGAGCTCTTAATATTTCAGCTACTTCTGTTAGATAAACAGATAAAGCACTGTTCTCGTTTTTTGAAGGTCCGATAGTCGCATGGTTTTTCGACTTTTTTTTGCGAAATTATAGAAGTACTTTGAGTTAGCCTTTATCGCTTCTATAGCGTCGTCTTCTTTTTATGTATGATTCTCGATTAGTTCCTGTATGACGTCATCGATACTCTGCAGTTTATCATTTAATATTTTTCTGATGTTATCTTTACAGTTAATTTTGCAGTCACTCTTTTTCTATTTCGAAACAGTGCCCTCTTTTGTCTCTCGACCCTGCTTCTCTTTCCTCTTTGTTGTATTTTTGAGACATGTTTTTCCACAATTTCTAACGTCTTCTCCTCAAAGGTCATTAGCATCTCTTCCGTTGCCTTGGCCTCGAAAATGGTTTTCCAATCTATTACTTCCATGCTGGATGTCACATCTTCCCAATTTATAGCTTTGGAGTAAAAAAAAAAAAAAAAAAAAAAAAAAATATATATATATATATATATATATATATATATATATATATATATATATGGACTTGTTTAAGATAATTCTCCTTAGTTAGATAGATAGATAAACAAATTCATTAACATATTTTGATTAGTAAATACGTTTAGAACAACAATATTGGTATAAAGCCTTCGTTGGCAACTTTGGCGCTAACTGGCGAAGGTAGTTGCCAGATATGTCTGGCAAAAATTGCTCATTTTTTATTCTGTTCTTGCAATCGTGTTGACACCTGCAAAAGAATGAATGTGTATAATATATATATATATATATATATATATATACATACATATATATATATATACACACACACACACACACATATATATATATATATATACACACACAGGGTGTTTCTTAACATGTGGGACTCACTTTCAGGATGGATTCAGGACCTGAAAACAATGTAAAAAGTTAAAATAAACATAAGCCCGAAATCGCTTTGTTTCCGAGTTACAGCCCGTTATGTGCTGTCTCCGCCTAACAAGTCTCCGCCTAACCTTTAGAGGAAGTGCTCAAAATGACCACCTTGCGCTTGAATACAGGCCTGAACACGCCTCGTCATAGACTGCCAGAGTGTTCAAACATTCCAGGTATTGCCCGGATTTTCTGGCATCCTTGTTCTACACGTTGGCGAAGCATTTCAACGTTGTCAATGGGTGCTACGTAAACGATGGATTTCAGATGACCCGACAGGTAAAAATCGAGTGGATTCATGTCCGGGCAGCGAGCAGGCGACGCAATGGATCCTGCACGGCCTCTCCATTTATCAGGGAAATGGTCATCCAAATAGTCTCTGGCTACTCTACTAAAATGAGGCGGAGCGCCGTCATGCATAAACCACATACGACGTCGGACACCAAGAGGAACTTCATCTAGTAATTCGCTTAAATCATTCGTTAAAAAATTGGAATAGGATTCTCCTGTTAATCTTCCAGGCAAAACAAAGGGACCGATTAAGTTGTCGGCAATAAGTCCTGCCCATACATTGATACTAAATTGTGGTTGATGCCTTGACTGGATGATGGCATGCGGATTCTCTTCGGCCCAGTGATGAGTACTGTGAAAATTGATCACGCCATTTCTTGTGAAGTCAGCCTCGTCAGAAAACAACACGGAGGATAGAAAAAGAGGACCCAGAGCACACTGTTGAAGGAACCAAGCCGCTCGTGGTGGGAAATCAGCTTCAGTAAGGCTTTGTACGCTCTGAATGTGATACGGGTAAAGCTGTTGTTCCCATAAAATTCTCCACACAGTTGTATATCTTACACCCTCTGCTGCTGCTATCCTTCGGGTTTTGACACCAGGATGTTCCTTCACGCGATTCAGGACCGGCTCCTCCAACTCAATAGTTCTGGCGCTCATTGGTCTACCACCATCTAAAACTCGCTTTATGAATGATCCTGTATCACCAAAACGCTCGTCTATTTTCTGAATGGTCTTCTTATCTGGTAGACGGCGATTCGGAAATCTTTCCGCATACAGACGTCTTGCTGCGGCCGCATTACATTCTGCAAGTCCATATATGAGATGTATGTCTGCCATTTCTCTCTTTGAGTAAGCCTCCACTCTCACTTCAAATGCACACTATCACTGAATAGCACAAAAACTTTTAAGGTTTTTTTATTCACTGGACTGCACTTATTCACGGTAAGAAGTTATGAATACGAACAGTGAAACACCGCGATGCACCTCTGACTGACTGATGGCTCTATACTCAACGATATTGAAACATATCATAGAGTGTACGAAACATTACAATCGGCAAGACCATACATGAAATAAGTCTCGTACACACTCACAAACATTGCCGGCAAACAGTGTTTGTAAACAGTTTGCGGAAAGAATTGCTGGAACACAAAACGGGCTGTAACTCGGAAACAAAGCGATTTCGAGTATATGTTTATATATAGACTTTTTTCATTGTTTTCAGGCCCTGAATCCATCCTGAAAGTGCATCCCACATGTTACGAAACACCCTGTGTATATATTTCCGTGACCGGACAGTTCATACCAGGACAACACTTACCCGGACAACTTATACCGGACAACTCAGACCCGGACAACTCATACCTAGGACAACTCATACCTACGACAACTCATACCTAGGACAGCTCATACTCTCTTCAACAATTATCACCCCAATGTTGATCTTTTCATCTATATCCACCCCGAAAGTTTAAACTCTGCAAATTAACCAAAATAAGATAAGAAAACAATAACAACAAATTTATTATTTATTGCAAACATATAATAAATAGAGAACCATTATTTACATAGGATAAAATTTGAGTGCCCGGTTAGGTCAACTGTACGCCCTTGGCGATTGGTTAGGTTTAGTCGTGATATTTTCGTTAGTTTTAACAAAAATATCACGACTAAACCTAACCAATCGTCAAGGGCGTACAGTTGACCTAACTGGGCATTCAATGAACCCAACCGGGTATTCAGTTGACCTAACCGGGTATTCAATGAACCTAACTGGGAATATATATATATAAATAAAAAAAATATATATATATATATATATATATATATATATATATATATATATATATATATAACTTGCATGAATTTTAAATGTTTAAATTTAATTTTTAATTTTACAAAATAAATGTTTTCATTAATTTTAAAAATAAATTTTTTCATTTCAAAATGTTTTCATTAATAACTTGCATGAATTTTAAATGTTTAAATTTAATTTTTAATTTTGCAAAATAAATGTTTTCATTAATTTTTCATTTTTTTTTCTGGTCCTATGTATGAGTTGTCCTAGGTATGAGTTGTCCTAGGTATGAGTTGTCCGGGTATGAGTTGTCTGGGTATAAGTTGTCCTGGTATGAGCTGTCCTGGTATGAACTGTCCTAGAACCATATATTTCCCAGGTCACCCGTATATGTGTGAGAAATATTGAAACCCATATAACATAAAAATGTGTTGTATACAGTAATTCGATAAACAATTAAGAACCCCTTTAATAAAATTCCATTTTTTATAAATATGCGTAGAAAACCACATTAATTGGATAAACCCTACTAAAATGCTTTCTATAAACACTATATCACAACATCACTGTGGAAATGAAATATTTTAACTGTACGCGTTAGCTGTCTTATTTACTCTTTTTATATGATTAAAGATAAATTTGGTTAATATGAGTTTTATCGTACTCAGAATATCAAAAGGAAATATAATTATAAAATATTAAAGCATAATTTTCTCATCATTTTCATATAAATCACTATGCTCGCAGATGCGTCCTTACCAAATTATGTAGATTTGAATATTATGACATTTTTGCATTTTTTTTCCCGCCCTTCCAATATTTGATTGGTGACGTCATGAGAACATGATATATGAGCTAGACTTTTTAAGTTGTTAGGCTTTCATAGATGTTTGTCGCGATGACATGTGAACGGTGCGAATATCATTTTGAGGATTTAATATACGAAGTGCATTCTAATGACTCCCGAGCAATAGAAATATTGAATATGTTATTACATTATCATTTGTATAATTTAGGTCTCGGGGGGGTACAAGGGCAGAGCCCCCGTAAAGATCACGCATCACAAATTGATCGGTATAGGGTTTTATATTTTTTATTTTTGAATTTCCGTTAGGTTAGGTAAGGTTAGGTTAATTAATACCAAAATACATTTTCCTAGTAATATTTGATGTGTTTTGCTTAGATTTTGACCTCCATTTCCCTTGAAAATGAGCCAAACTTCAAAGTACTATAACTTTGTTGGATCTCATTTCCGACGGAAATGGAGGTCAGATTTGAACAAATCACATCAAATACTACTAGTAAAATGTATTTTGGTGTGTAAAATGACTGAGTTACTCAATACACATAATTACCATAAATTTTTGTATTAAGACGGAATTTTTGTTTTAAATTACTCGATAACTCGCTGTTTGGAATAAATCCTTGTAAAGAATGCTGTTTCAAATGTAGAAATCAATTGGCATGGGGTAAACAAAGTTATTTCACATATTTATTTAACATTGGCAATAAATATACATAAAGAGACACAAATAAATAACTAAGAAGGATTCGTCTGACACAATTAAAGTGGGTAATACGTACATAATAAAGAACTTCATTATAGGAGAGCATCTCCTCTCCATTAAATATATACAAATTACCGTATTTCCCGGCGTATAACGCGCACTTTTTTTTAGCCCCAAAATACTGCAAAAATCACCCTGCGTTAAAATTAGCTCGTTAAAATTGTACATGTGAGGTGAGGTAGGAGGTATATTTTTTCCTAAATTTTTATTTTCCTAAATTTTCTCTTCAAAATAATCTTTTCTTCAAAATTAGGGTGCGCGTTATACGCCGGGAAATACGGTAAATAAACAGCGCGATCTGGCGACTATTCTCATGGCTTGCTCGGCTAAATAAATAAATAAATAAATAAATATATATATATATATATATATATATATATATATACATACACTGCCTTCTAAACACTATATCATTACATTACTGTGGAAAATATTTTAACTGTATGCTTCAGCTGTTTTTAAGTTACTGTTTTTGATTAAAAATAAAATTTCATATATTAAGCTGCTCAATCTGGCAAATAGTCTTGTGGCAACTAGTCTTATGGAATGCCTTGATATATATATATATATATATATATATAGGGTGAACCAAATGTAGGTGGACAGTAAATGATAACGTTTATTTTGAGAATACATATTTAATTTTTTTGTATACTATAATACAAAATAAAATTTAAATAAATTTAGTTATAATATTTAATATAATAAAACACAAACACCATAGTTATAATGAACACCATAGTTATAATATAATATAACACAAACCGTATTCAACCTACTGTCCACCTACCTTTGGTTCACCGTGTATATATATATATATATATATATATATATATATATATATATATATATATATACTGCCATCTAAACACTATATCATTACATTACTGTGGAAAATATTTTAACGGTATGCGTTTTAAATTTACTGTTTTTTATTAAAAGTAAAATTGCATATATTAAGACAAAAGCTTGCTTTAAATATAATGGGGATAAAAGGCGAAAAATTCAATAGTTAGCCCTAATTTAATTTTGAATTTGTTTTAAAAATTACATTAATGTTTTATAGATTAAAGTTTAAGGATGAATTTGCGTATTAAGGAGAAAATTTGTTTTTGTATTAAATTTGGTTTATCATATTCGAATTTTTTGTTTAAAAGATTGCCCACCAAACATAAGTTTAGCTTTGTAATCGATGCCTTTTACTTCTCCTACTTTTCTTTCACCATCTTTCTCTACTAAAAAAAAAAAAAAAAAAATGGTGTCAATAATCCAGCAGGGTTGAAAGCACGTTAAACAGAAAAAAAAAAAAAAAAAAGCTTTGTAATCACTCCTTTCTTCTACTACTTCTTTCACCACCTTTCTCTACAAAAAAAAAAAAATGGTGTCAATAATCCAGCAGGGTTGAAAGCACCTTAAACAGAAAAAACAAACAACAAGCTTTGTGGTGGTTTTCTACCATGAGAAGCTTAATAGATAAAACTATTAGCGTTGTCTTTTTTTTGAGACCTTGGCGGTATACTTCTGGTTCCATAAATATATTTGTTTATGTTTAATAGATCTGTCTATTAATTGGGTCGCATTTAGAGACCTTGTTGGTCTACTGGTGGTTGTGGAGAGGTATTCCAAGGATGGCTTTTGTGTGGTAGTTCTTCAGCATGCTCATATATTGAGATAGAACCTTTACAAGCATATGTTATTTATATATATATATATATATATATATATATATATATATATACAGGGTGAATCAAATGTCTCCATACATAGACAAAATGGTCACTTTATTATGCAATCACTTGTATGTCACAAAATATGCTCTATGTGGACACCATTACACTGAATGCACATACGGATGCGTTCCTCCCAGTCATGGCAAACGCGCGTTAAGACGTCTGGTGTGTTATGCGTGCACACGCATCACGAATGCGTTCCTTTAGGTAGTCCGTGTTTTGTATTTTCACCTGGTACACCATGGCCTTCAAGTGCCCCCACAAGTAAAAATCAAGGGGGGTGAGGTCTGGAGACCTCGGAGGCCACTCCACGGGACCAAGGTGGCCAATCCAGTGACCCGGAAACTGCTGATCCAGCCACTGGCGCACGCAGATACCGTAATGGGGTGGCTCCCCTTCTTGCTGAAAGTACGCTGGAAATCCCTCGTCCTCGTTCAGCAGGGACGGCATGACTGTGTCTTGCAGCATGTTTAGATACATTTCGGCATTCAGATTGATGTCAATGAAAAAAGGACCAAGAATTGTGTTGCCCCATATCCCGTACCACACCATCACTTTTCCAGCGCCTTGCGTCTTTGAGGGACTCATCCAGTGCGGGTTGTCATCACTCCAATAACGTACGTTTTGACGATTAACCTCTCCATGAACATAAAAGTTGGCTTCATCTGAAAACAGGATGCCAGCCGAGAACTCCGTGTCTTCGTCCATTTTTGTCCTTGCCCATTCACAGAATTCCAGCCGCCTGTCCGGGTCGTCTTCGCTAAGATACTGCAACATTTGCATTTTGTATGGATGCCATCTGTGTTTTTTCATAATGCGGACGATACTCCTTTGGCTGACACCGCATTCTGCAGACATCCGTCGAGTGCCTTCATTGGTGGCTGTTCGTGGACGGCCACTTCTCAGTTGGTCTGCAACACTTCCAGTCTTCTTGAACTTCTCAATGAGTTTGGCAACGGTGTCGTGTGTGATGTGCGTGCCGGGGGCGTGTCTCCTGTTAAAATCCTCGGCAACCTTGCTACGGCTTCATGATCCTGCCAGAAGAATGACCTCTATACGCTATTCTTGGGTCAAAGGCATCTCAGCACATCACCTGCAAAAAAAAAAAAAAAAAAATCATCTATTTATCATGACCATTTTGCCTATGTATGGAGACTTTTGACTCATCCTGTATATATATATATAAAATGTGTGTGTGTGTGTGTGTGTACTTTTAAATCTGGGCCCCGTATCAGCATCTATTCTCTCTGTTAATATAATTATGTATACACTATGCCAAATGGATGGTTACGCCTTTAAGCCAACTGGCGGATTTCGAGTTCTAAGCCAAGTGCTGAGGTCAAGAGACAAGAGCTTTATTATGCGTCTGGGCTGTCCAGGCGAAGGACGCTGACTCTCTCTCTCTCTCTCTCCTAGGGAAACCCTTTGGGGGAGATCAACCTCCTCCCCTCCTGTTTGGTTGGGATTCACCGAGCTTGTGGCAGCTTGGGGATTCCACCTTGCTTCGTTTTTTCTTTCTTTTTCTGGCACCCTGGGGGAGGGGGGTTGGCACCTTACAACAAGGGGAGGGGGGTTGGCACCTTACAACAAGGGGGAGGGGGGTTGGCACTGGCACTCAATAGATCAACATTGTAATTGCTCTACACTCGTCTTGTTTGCGGTCATACTACTCATCCCGCCTCATTTGCAGGATTTGGTGAAGGAGGGAATTGCTGTCTGATCTCCTCCTGCCCTCGTCGCCAGCCACGCATGGCTGGTCAGGGACTTTGCACAGGAATTTGTCCAGCTAGTTCTTGAAGTTATTCAGGTCGGTGTGCTGGAGATTCCTCACTTCTTTTGGTAGGGCATTGAAAAGCTTTAGGCCTCGTATTCTGAGGGTATTTTCCATTCTCGTTTTGAACGAGGATGTTATATATATATTATATATAATATATATATTATATATATATATATATATAATAGACTAAGTCGTAGCCACGTCGCAACACCGCTTCCCTTAGGCCAGCCAGCAGCCAGATTACGTGACGTTGTATCTGTTCAGTCGTTGGACAAATAACAGTCATCTGCGTTTAGACGATGTAACGACCCGTCGTTCGGATCCCCCGTAAAGCTGTAGGTCCGTTTCCTCTGTCCCATGAACTCTGCCGTTACGAAAGAAGTTAATCAACCCCAAACATTATCATTATTATTATTATTATTATTTTCAGAAGTACATCCTATGATCAACATTTAACCTCCCATACGTCCCTCATCTTATACACTTATCTGTACTCTTCGAATACAGGTCTAAGAGGTCATTAAGTGGTCACCCTCTTTTTTGATAAAATCTCACTCTCCACACACCCTCACCCTCACTCTCAGGGGATTATCATCTCCACTGATCACTGATGATAAAGAAATCGCTATCTAGCTATTTATTAATAATTATGAATATGCTAAAATTTCAGAACTGTCGTAGAAGAGAATAGTAGAAAGAAAAATAATAAGTACTAGATGAGAAAATGGACCAATAAAGTTATCAAAATGCTCATTTAATAAAGAATGGACGAATAAAATAAATATTCTAAAACAAAAACTTTACAGAAAACATTAGAGATGTTGAAATGAAATGTAAATCTATGAAATTACTTTAGAACTGTATGTAAAACAGAGGGGGGAAGATGTAGATTGTTACTGAAAAATATCAGAAAAATAAGTATTTTATTCTTTCTGACAAAACGTTATCAAGCGGAGAAATTTTAAGAGAAAAGGAATAAAGAAATGGAGAGGATTTCAGAGTACGTGAAAGAATATATAAAATACAATTGTAGAAATGAATACGCCGAAAAATTATTTTATTTTTAAAGAAGCCCCTATCCTCCCAAAAATTAATTAGCATTGTTTTAGTTTTGTAATTTTAGTCATCCTTGCGTAAAATATAATAAGAAGAATTCTGTTCAGTTACTTCATCCATTTTTTAAAATTTATTTTCTAAAAATTTATTTCTGCAACTACGTTTGTGAGTCATATTTTAAGATACAATAACGCGGGATTCGCGTGGGAAAGAAGGTTGTGGTATATGAGGGGTGAAATGTGGTAGGCCATAAAATATTTCGTCGAAGAGACGAAGAGACACTTTATCGACAGTCTAATAAACTAACTTAACCTAACCTAACCTAATTTAATTTAACCATGAGAAACTTGTCCTTGTCGATAAAATACCGCGTCCAGAAAATGTTAGTCCGATAGAGTCATTAAGATTCGGAGGATTAGATGGTTAGATTAGGTCAGATCAGGTCAGATTTGGTTAGGTTACGTTGTTAAAGTAGGGATGACATTTCTTGCCGTGCATATATGTCCATTCCCTACATCCGCAAGTAGAAAGCTACGTTGCGGCCATGTAGCAACACCGCTTCCAGTCGATTAGCAAAGTTAAGCGTTACTGGGTCTGGTCAGGGTAGTAGATGGATGGAAAGCAATCTCTGCGTCCAGATTATGTAGCGACCCGTTGTTCGAAACCCACTAAAACTGTAGGTCTCCTCCGTCACATGACTTATACAGTTACAACCGAGGTAAACCCTTCCAAAACATAACATGCATCATAGGATGGGATAATCGGGGAAAGATAATATCTAATTTGGAGGATAATAACAAGGGGTTAAATTAAAATATATAAATAATACAAATGCGTGAGTAGTATGGGGGAAAAAGGGGAGAGTGCAATGCAATTGCAAATTTTGATCACTGTTGCCTGAGGTGTGCAACAAAGGGGATGTTGCAAGTTGTTATGCAACAAGGGGGACAGGGGAATATTGCAAGAGCAACAAGGGGTTATGCAACTTGGAGGTGGAGTTATCCCCCAAACATTCCCCCCAATGTTCCTAATCAGCCAGCTGAATTAATCAGTCAGTTGGCTTATCTGGCTGAGTTCCCAGTTTGCGCATATTTATTTAATTAAAGCATATATTCTGGCTTAATCAGTCAGTTGGCTTAGAAGGCTGATCTGCCAGATTGCACTATTTATTTAATTAAAGCACATGTTCTGGCTTAACCTACCCTTTTGGCGTATCTAGCTGAGTTTTTGCGCTATTTATTTAATTAAAGCATATATTTTGGCTTAATCAGCCAGTTGGCTTATCTGGCTGAGTTCCCAGTTTGAGCTTATTTATTTAATTAAAGCATATATTCTGGCTTAATCAGCCAGTTGGCTTAGAAGGCTGATCTGCCAGATTTCACTATTTATTTAATTAAAGCACATATTCTGACTTAACCTAGCAGTTGTCGTGTCTGGCTGAGTTGCCAGTTTGCGCTATTTATTTAACTAAAGCATATATTCTGGCTTAATCCGCCAGTTGGCTTAGAGGGCTGAGTTGCCACTTTGCACTATTTATTTAATAAGCATATATTCAGGCTCTACGCCAGTTGGCTTAGGAGTAAATGGCTTGTTTAGGTGTACAGGTTGAGTTGCCAGATAGCGCTATTTATTTAATTAATGCATATATTCTGGTTTAGAAATCTGCTTTAGAAGCCAGCCAATTGATATTATTAAATGCCGTGTACAACCAAAAGAATTAAATAAAACACCATTATATCATTCTGTTTATTTAGGCGAATTAATGGAAATATATAGAAAATAAATATACAATGGAATATATATGATAAAAAATAATAGTAGCATACAAACGATGAATATATAATAAATATACAATGGAATATATATGTCAAAAAATAATAGTAGCATAAGAAACACGAACGGGAAATATATAATCAAAAATATACAAAACGCTGTATTGTCAATATATTAGTTCAAGAAATATATTATATATATACACTATATATATATATATATATATATATATATATATATATACAGTTATATTAAATAATTAAATATATTGAAAATAATAATATACGAAACGTATAATCAAATGCATATTAGTACAGGAAATATATATATATATATATATATATATATATATATATATATATATATATATATACACAATAATATAAATAAATATACATCCTTTATGTTTTACGGGGTATATTAAATAATTAAAAATAATAATATACGAAACGTATAATCAATTGCATATTAGTACAGGAAATATATACATATATATATATATATATATATATATATATATATATATATAAATATATATATACACACACACAAAAATAATTAAATATAAATCCTTTGTGTTCTACGGTGCAAAACGCTAAACTCACACGTAATCGAGTCTACATTCACATCGTTATTACTTTGTACTACGCGGGAAAACCGTCCAAGCATACACTTCACCTTTTAACTTATACAAATGCCTATACTCGACATAAATGGCTTTCATATCGTTCAATACTATTTTTGTGCCCACTTTACATTCGGTTGGCAAGTTATCTTTAAACACGGCTAGAATACAATCAAAAGCACGCACAAAGAGGTCGTCCTTAACCACAACATCATTATTAAATACAAATTTATAAGCACGCCTTTCCAATCGAGGGTTTTTACTTACCGTCCCGAGCTTTTCAATCGTGAACTCTTCTTCACTCTGCATAACGGCAATTGAAATAATCTTCCAAGTCATAACGACAGCTATTCATTATATAGAGGTACAGCTCTTCAGGGTGAACAGTGTAGGCAAGCTCTGCCCTGTACTGCTCAAGTGCTTTGTACCAAACTTCTGGATATTTTGAAGAATCTAAACCTTTTAAATATGCATCCAGCTCTAGACCATTCTCGCCTTGTTCATTCCTACATTCGATAAATCCGTCGAGCAGAGCGGTGTATGCGTGTTCAAGAACCGTGTCAAAATAAATCATATCCGTAACACGCGCGTCTAATATAGACTTCAGCTTGCGGAATCCGACGATTTCAAACATTCTGTCGAGGATGAAACGGTTTCGCGTAGGGACAAGAACGTTATTATCAGATGCATTCTTCCACATCAGTCGTATATCAATGCATGGCTGTTCGTTATTTATACACAACGTGCAAACAAGGGCATATGAGGAGGCGTCACTAATCTGCTCTCTTCTTATACCTACACTTGCAGGTATTTTATAACGGTCCTCTCCCTACTTCTCAACTATCACGAAGACTCTATTCATCTCCTCAACACTTAAATAAATAACATTGCGTTTGCTTGCTTGCATGCAAATCGTTTCAAGTACATAGTTAATGGTGCCGGTTTCACGCCTGAACACGCGCAATGACTTCGTCACGGAGACATCGTACGAGGCGTTGAGAATGCTTCTCAAAGGAAGTTCCATCGTATTCGCACGTCCACTCGGTTCAAGCTCTGAGATGACTATGAGCCACAGGTGGACAGATCGGCTCGACGGGCAGAGTGAGTCACGCTGATGAAACTTGTACGGGTTTGTACGAACTCGTGTGTTTCGTGAGGTACACGGGTGGGCGGCTCACTGGGGGGAGCGAGTCACACCATAAACTGCTGAAGCGTGTACAGGCTTGTTCGAACACTTGTGCCCTTGGACAAACAGAATTTTCCACTACATGAAACAATACCGGCTTTAATGTTTTCTGTGGTGGTTGTGCTCGTATATATTTTGCTATTGGGGCTTTATATATATATATATATATATATATATATATATATATATATATATATATATATGGGAATGAACGCAGAATGTGTGTGTGTGTGTGTGTGTGTGTGTGTGTGTGTGTGTGAGAGAGAGATAATAGCGGCTTTATGGGCGTACAGTCGGTGAGTGTATGTGCGTTTGTGTGCGTTTTTAATTCGTTCGAAGGTTATTAATATATACAGGCCATTTATGCCTTCTAAGAAGCCTTCTAAGCCAACTGGCTGATTAAGCCAAAATATATGCTTTAATTAAATAAATAAGCGCAAACTTGCAACCCAGCCAGATAAGCCAACTGGCTGATTAAGCCATCTGGCTGATTAGGAACATATTAAGGCAACGTCCGCTCGGCTGAAGTCTTAAGATGCGCTTGGCTCCTGCCAGACGAACACCTCTCCTCTTTTCTCTCCTCTGTCTTTCTCTTGGGGGATAACTCCTCCTCCAAGTTGCATAACCCCTTGTTGCTCTTGCAACATTCCCCCCTCCCCCTTTGTTGCATAACACCTTGCAACATTCCCCATCCCCCTTGTTGCGTAACGACTTGCAACATTCTCGCTTGTTTCATAACTTATGCAACATTTATCAACATTTGCAATTGCATTGCACGCTCCCCTTTTGCGCCCATACTACTTGCGTGGAATGGGATCGAGAGGGAGACGGATAAAATAGGTTATGTCCGTTCATGGAATACCCTTGAGACCAAATTAATGACATTGCATGTCACGTAACTAATGATTTCACTTCCGTCTAACCAAACGCCATGCACCGAAAATGTTCCCGGCGATGAACCTTTTCTGAAAAAACATAAGACTATATTCTCGACCACACTTATATCTTATAATAATAATGAATCCACTGCCCATGGCTCAATGGGTAATACCGTTTCCTCTATAAGCGAAGTGAATACACCGAGATCGGGAGTTCGACTCCTGATGGTGCTGGTAATAATATAATTATACAGGAGTTAGCCCAGTGTTCCGCGTTCACTTGGCCTGAGCACTGTGCCACTTCCTGTCCCTCTTGAATGATTATTATCCTATAATGAAATCTATAAAAACTACAGTTTGCATAACTCACTGAGAATAAATAAAAGAGACACCTTAATAAAATATATATTCGACAAACACTATTCACGGAAGAAAATATTTTGTTAAAACAACCAAAATAATTGTTTGACTACTTGCCAACCACTCGAAAAGGTTGATTTAATCTTGCATGCGATGATTCCACTAACCAAACCTATTTTTCTGGTGGTAACAAACTTTAATACTTGGTTTAACTATTTAGATTTGGTTGGCAAGTAATTTGGTTATTTTAACGAATTATTATTTTTTATTTTTTCTGTGTTCATGCGTTTACAAATTTTCAATTGGAGTCAATATGCATGAAAACATTGTCATCCACACACGAGTGCATTAGCGTGAAAAAGTCTTTCATACTTATTATACACACTAACCCTAATCCTCTTTGTGACAGTTTCTGCTCTAAAAAAATACAAAATATAGCTAAAATTCAGTTATTTTTTACTATTTCAACGCGTTATTTTTTTAGATTAATAACGAGTTACGGTGTTAGTTTCATCTTAAAAATTTTGAAACAAATCAGCCCAAATTTAGTGCCACCTCTCGTTAACAGAAAAAAAATAATGGTTAAAAATGGTAAAAAGAAATTAAATTTTGCGTTAAAATAAAATTAAAACGGATTTAATCGCGTTAAACTTTTTATAGTGTTTGAATTAGGGAACACCGTGAAAACGCGATGAAATTCAAAACTATCTGTTACTTCTTTAAAAAATTAGCAAAAATGTAAAATTTTTCTGACGAACTTTTCTTTTCTGTCAATTTGCAAATCAAAAAAGGCTAAAGTTTATAAATTACCTAACAGAAGCGCTGTATCCATTTCAACGTCTGAAATCTGTTTCAAGATTGATGCCATAAAAGGAAATTTTAAAAAGCAAATGCAGAAAATCTTAATGTTTTGGAAACGAAATTCTAGTATCTTAAATAAATTACTTTACATGAACTCCATGTTACCTTCCAAATGGCTATGCGACTGAGTCGAAAAACTTCCCCATATACACACACACACACACGACGGACGCACACACACACACACACACACACTAGCTATACATATATAAAATCTGCTCAAACTCTGAATGGAGCTTCGTAAAAATACAGGGGGATAATAAAACAAAGAGGAGTATTGACGTTTCACTCCTAATCTCTGGGGCTTCTTTATGCATAAAGAAGCCCCACGGATTGAATCCTGCGTCTTTCAGTATTAAATTTACGACATCGCAAGAGGTTTAAATGTACGAATCGACTTTTATCGAAAATACTGCAATTAAAACTTTATTTAATTGATCAACTCTGACGAATTGGTGTATTATAGGCACTAAAACGAGAAAGTATAAATAATTATTCCTCATTGGCATCATTCAATTAAATTATTTTTAGATGAAAGAGGATATTCCGTTAAAAAATGGTACTTACCTAAATTAATTAATAAATTAATGAATCAGAAAGTATGTCTGAAATTTTAAATTAATTTATTGTACTTATTTAATTAGCCGTTTACGAGAGCTAAATAATTGTTTTAATAAATAACATTCCGAAATACCTTCACGAGGAGAGTAAAAATATCTTCTAAGACGTTATATACATTAAATTAATTATACAGTTACTTGTCTCCAAGATCAATAATAATTACATCGAAGACATTTCTTTGCCTTGTCCTTCATCGTTCTTCAAAGTTTGTTATTTCATCTGGAAATAATTTACTTATATATATATCATAAATATTAATATTGTGTAACAGATTTTTCTAGAACAATTAATTTAACATCCAATATATGAATATAATAACAATAATGGTTAAAAATAAAACTTTATGGAATACCCCATCGATCCATTTTCAACCTTCAACGCGTGATGAGTCCTAATTCTCGTTTCATCTCCTTCGTTTCAGTTCAAGGAAGACAAATCGAGTCCTTCGAAGGGGAAATCCTCCAACCTGACGATGAACATCGAAGAAGAACCCAAATCGAAAATCATCATCGAATCCCAGTCGAAGAAATCCATCGAAACCACATCATCGAAGATTGATTTGACGGTTGACCCATTATCGTCAGGCCAGATGTACGATGACACGAAACCGCAGCATCAACCTGGAGTCCCTTCTTCCTCCGGTTACCTTGGCGACGAGTTAATGATGAGGAAAAAAAGCTCTCATTCAACGACTCCGTACAGTCATCGCATATTCATGAATTTTGATGATGTTTGTGAAACTTCTCTTACGCCTCTGAAACCTTCATTTCAGAGAAACGGTGGAAGAACTAGTGATGATTGTGGTGGTGATGATGATGACGATGATGAAGAGAGGGAAGGATTGGTGAATGAAGCTTCATTTTATGATGGTGCTGACTATAATAACACCTCCAGTAATAAAGTGATTTATGATGAAAACTCTTATCTTAGATCGAGTTTAATTACAAAAAATAAGTAATTTTATGAAGTTCTTATATATATATATATATATATATATATATATATATAGTGTATAAAAATGTATAATTTTTTCTATGTATGTTTTCCAAC
This sequence comes from Bathynomus jamesi, assembly GCA_023014485.1. Classification (NCBI taxonomy): domain Eukaryota; kingdom Metazoa; phylum Arthropoda; class Malacostraca; order Isopoda; family Cirolanidae; genus Bathynomus; species Bathynomus jamesi. Next base: position 492,962 of record JAJOZX010002210.1, read on the forward strand.
ATTAATATATTCTACTAAATGTATATTATATATATATATATATATATATATATATATAACCATTTTTTATATACAGTATATGTACAGTATATATATATGCAGTAAAATCACAGAATAACACGTGATCTTATTAATAAGCAAACAACCACAGGGAAAAAGGAAAAAGAAACACGAAATCCGAGCGCTTTCGTGATATATTCACATCTTCAAGGACAAGAAGATGTGAATATATCACGAAAGCGCTCGGATTTCGTGTTTCTTTTTCCTTTTTCCCTGTGGTTGTTTGCTTATATATATATATATATATATATTTATATATATTGTACATAGTCAATATCTAATCTAAAAATGTAAACACTGTATTTATATGTGTATATATATAGTAGAGCATCGATTATCCGGACGTCAACTATCTTGAACAACAATTAACTGGAATGGTATAAAACAGTACTGAACGTAGTCAACTAACAAACAAACTTTAATAATACCGTAAGTCAACCAACCAACTTTAACCACGTGATTGGATGATGTTTAAGCTCCGCCTACTACAGACTTCTACTCACAGCTACGTGTACATTAATAGTCTGTATATAATAGACAAGGGCTCCCAAACGTGTGTTGTGCTGTCCATGAAAAGAGAAAATTGAGATAATTGAAAAAATAAAGAAAGGTGAATCAACTGAGAAAATATCAAGAGAATATGATATTGGTAAATCAACCATTTACGACTTGAAGAAAAACTGTGTATCTATTGTAAGTTTTGTCTCTGAGATGGCTAGTTAAGATGGCAGTGACAGAAGGAAATCTATGAGAAAGGCAGAAAATTTTCAGCTAGAAGATGTAGTTCATAGATGGTGTGTTCAAAAAAGAAGTTTAGGGAGCCAATATCTGGGCCTCTTCTATGCGAAAAAGCTTTGGGATCACCTGAAGATCAGGGGCCCTCAGCCTTCTTTAGTTAGCCTTATAAGGCTAAGTAACGAAAATATCACGACCTAACCTAACCAATCGTTAGGTCAGCTGTACGCCTTTGAAGATTGGTTAGGTTAGGTCGTGATATTTTCGTTAGCTAGCCTTGTAAGGCTAACTAAAGAAGGCTGGGGGCCCTTATCTTCAGGTGACCCAAGCTTTGCAGCTAAACAGTTTTTGAAACAATCAAATGGTTTGAAAGACAAGATAGGATGAGTTTACAAAGCTACTCCTGAGAAACCTTCGCGATTTAGCAGCAAAGAAGAGAGTTAATAGTGTTCAACAAAAAACTTAGACTTTTTCAAACCGTGATATATATAATCACTGCGTTTTTTCGTAAGTAGTTTTTAAATGAAGTATGTGTATGACAAAAAATATACCTTACTGTAATGTAGAGTTCTTAAAAAAAGCTTTTTCCAGAATGCACCTTAGTAATATTCGGTTATCCGGAAAATTGATTATACGGAATGGAGGTAACATTAATTAGTCTGGTTAATCGACGCTCTACTGTATATACTGTATATATTATATATATATAATATATATATATATATATATATATATATATTACCGTAGTTTTTCCAGGGAAAATTATTTATACTAAATTTCTATAAATTCTCTATAATGAATGACGTTTCTTCTAACTTCCTTCTATCGACTATAAATAAATGCATTGACTTCATCTTTTTAGATAGAAAATACTTAAATTCTTTAAACTTTCAAAACAGATTGTCAAATATCTTTTTGTTCATAACAATTCATAACGGTTGTTATAGCATAAACGAATTCCTTTTATAATTGTCATATCTTTAACTATTATTATTATTTTCCTTGTCTCTTTGTACATGTCAGTGGGCCTCAAATTAAAGGGAACATGTCACTAATCGCTCTACAAATCATGAATGTGACCTGTTATTTTTTACAATATATATATATATATATGTATAGTGTGCAAATAAAATGTCATCTGTATTAATAACTGTAAATTGTAACTGAATGTTCTTCAACGTATATATACATACATACTGACATATATGTATACAAAATAAAATTAACTATTTTGGCTATTCACTGCATCTTCCCATCATACTGCGACGCAGATTCTTTGAAACGTTAAGTGAAGATTCCTTTTCAAATTGAGATTCGCAATGAATGTAATTCATTAGTTTTTCTCGTCCCTATTGTTGCGAAGTATCTGAAGTCAATCTTGTAATGATATTTCATATTTCGACTGTTATTCTGTACAATGATATACTATATATTAGGGTAGAGTGAAAAATATTTTTTTTGAATTTCAAAATGCTTGGGGTCGGGAAAGTTGCGTATTTATGTGAAACGTACTGTGTGAAATTTTTGTAATCGTACGGCTATAATTAAATTGTGCACACTGAAATCAAAGTTTTTAAAAATTGGAAAAATTACTAAAATTTCGCCATTTTTATTTTCAGTTTTTTTTGGACACGTACTGTGTGAAAATTTTGTAATTTAATTTTAAAAACTGAAAATAAAAATGGCGAAATTTTAGTAATTTTCCCAATTTTTAAAAACTTTGATTTCAGTGTGCATAATTTAATTATAGCCGTACGATTACAAAAATTTCACACAGTACGTTTCACATAAATACAACTTTCCCGACCCCAAGCATTTTGAAATTCAAAAAAAAAAAATGTTCACTCCACCCTACTGTGTATATATATATATAGTATACTGTATATAGTGACCTAGAAAGTAGGATTACTATAATTTCTGAATTAAATTGAAACGAATACTTAGGTCCCAGCTTGGGCACAGCCCAAACAAACAATATTTAATAAGGAGAGAGAAATGAGTTTGTGGTTTTGTGTTTAATTAGAAAAATAAATAAATTATTTGTTCACAGTGATTAACAATTATGTATACGGTAATTGTGCTATATTACAATGACTGATTATTAGCAGTGAGAAATGGTTTATAGTCCAGGGGTGCTCAAACCTGTGCACGCGGGCACATTTGTGCCCAAGAAGCCATTTCGGTGTGCCGCCGAGTAGTCCCCAAATAAGGTTTTAGAGACCGGTTAATAGAAAGAATATTACAATCAAAACCAGATAATAATATTTTTTATGTATTTTTTGTCATAATATTTTTTATGTGTGCCCCCCTGTCCTCCAGCATTTGGAAAATGTGCCCGCCTGCGAAAAAGTTTGAACGCCCCTGGCTTTATACAGTATAAGTGTTAAGTGAATACAATAATGACAAAAAACACTAATTACGTAGGCTAATGAGATTTGCGGCAGTGAACACACAATAATAAGTAATTAAACCAATAATAACTGAGGTAATAAAAATAGTGTTGGTACAGTAAACGGATTAGGAAAGTAAAAATAAAATGCATAAATGAGTAAATAAACAAGCGGATACAAATACTAGAAGATAATTGAATATGGTAAAATAATTGAATAGGCCTACTGCAGTCGTAATTCGAAAGTTATTTTGTCGGTTGTTTGAGGACATTTTGAAGATAACCTATTCACTAACTGAGGGTACACTGAAGTTATGTAGGCTACGCCGGAGTTACTTAATATGAAAACAAAGGTAGGTCAAATGGGCTTGTGACCTACGAGAAGGTTTACGGACCTGGGCTTCGAAGGTGATGAATCTGAAAGCGGATGGCCTGGGCTTCGAAGTAGATGCATCTGAAGGCGGACTGGCCTGGTGGATAGAGATTTAGTGTTGAAGGCCGGATGAGACTTGTTGAAAAGGGGGCCAGCGAAAAATCCTGCAGCAGTGATGTTTCTTGCGGGATGAAACTGTAGGTTGCCTCGATTGATATGAGTGACTTCGTGTATGCTTGTGGTGTTTTGTAGGCTGGCGGCCCGCTCTCCGACGAAGGGTTGGAGAGCGAAATGTGAAGAAGAAATGCGTGACAAGGCAATGAGCTAAGTGTGTTTTTTTATTTATTTTTTTATTTTATTTCCGTTTAAGGTGCTGCAACCCTACTGAATTATTGCCACCAAGACTAAAAAGGAAATGAAAAAAGACCTCTACCACTTCAGTTGTAGGGTTCCACTCTACAACACATAGGACGGAAAAGAAAAAGGAACCTCTTAGTAAAAGAGTAATACTATAGCTATTACAAAAGGACTCTCAAACGATAATGAGCAAAAAGTGAGAGCGATTTCAGGTGGACTCGCATTTATATAGGCTCGGAAGACATGTAGTTTTTCGCGGTCCTTTTTGGAAAATTAAGTAAAATTTGCTTTTCTCTGTTTGGTCCCACGTGGGTTTTAGTGCTCTGTTTTGATTCAAAAATGTTTTAGAACGGTGAGGAAAGAAACTTCCGGTCGGTCTCTACATATACCTTGATTAACCTTGATTTTGTTTCAGCCCGAATTGTTCATTCTGACGAAGGTCAAGCTTGTCACTCAACCTTTGACCTACAGTTTAAGGTGGAATCCGAACCACGCCCCACCAGCAGTCCACCGTCGCAGGAAAATGAAAGCAGGAATAGCGACGTTTCGCTCCAATCATTGGAGCAGTCTCCAGTTTGAGAATGCTCCAGTGATTGGAGCGAAACGTCGCTACTCCTGCTTTCACTTTCCTGCGTGAAATACCTCAACATTGAACCAAACCCATGGATTTCGCCGTGTATATATATATATTTGTTACAGTATGTATGAAGGTGAGTTGTCGTGCATAAGCAATCAGTACGACAACATTCACCGGAAAAGTGACGCTAAGAAAGCTCTTTGAAGGTTCCCGAAATCAAAATATAAATGAAAAGTTTTGAAAGTTGGGAACGTGACCAGAATAGAGATATGTATATATACAGGGTGTAACAAAAGTCCGTTCTCATAGGGAAATAAGGTATAACAGTTGAGCGCGTTTTACCTATACATTACAAACAATACAATCAACTTTCCAATTAATCCAGTACATGCTGAAGTTGCATTCCATGTAGCCGTTGACACATTTGTACTCGCTTTTCTTGTTCATTTCTGTTGTATCGTATTTCCTTATGAAAATGGACTTTTGTTACGCCCCCCCCGTATATATATATATATATATATATAGAGAGAGAGAGAGAGAGTCCAAATGAATATATTAGTTTCATTATATATACAGTATACTAACAGAATTAGTAAAATGATTGTTTCCATAAAATTATATACATATCCAGATGAGCCGGGCGTACCTGGCTATGTGAGGTGGAGAGTACAAGAAACCAACTCTCTACTTCACCAGGCCAACTCGAGAGGAGGGACGACAAGCTTGACCTTCGTGAAATGAGGAATCATCTCACGCAACATTTGAAATGTTGAAAGGTATATATATGCAGTAAAATCACAAAATAACACGTGATCTTATTAATAAGCAAACAACCACAGGGAAAAAGGAAAAAAGATCGTGATATATTCACATTTTCAAGGACCTCATCCTTGAAAATGTGAATATATCACGAAAGCGCTCGGAATTCGTGTTTCTTTTTTCCTTTTTCCCTGTGGTTGTTTGCTTATATATATATATATATATATATATATATATATACATTTAACTGCAAACACGCAGTATAATTAACGTAAAGAACGACGCTTGTATAGGAGATAATCCGCGCAAGATGAGAGAGAGAGAGAACGAAACAAATGAAAAAATGAGGTAACCACCCGGGAATCGAACCCGGGATCTTCCGATTGCCGGTCAGATATGATAACCATTACACCATGGGCCTCACTCATTCAAATGCCGTAATTTCTCTACATACGCGCAGAAACCAATGCCCCAAGGGGGCACCCCTCGCATGCCGTAACATTATATACATTTAACTGCAAACACGCAGTATAATTAACGTACATAATGTTACGGCATGCGGGAGGTGCCCCCTTGGGGCATTGGTTTCTGCGCGTATGTAGAGGAATTACGGCATTTGAATGAGTGAGGCTCATGGTGTAATGGTTATCATATCTGACCGGCAATCGGAAGATCACGGGTTCGATTCCCGGGTGGTTACCTCATTTTTTCATTTGTTTCGTTCTCTCTCTCTCATCTTGCGCGGAATATCTTCTATACAAGCGTCGTTCTTTACGTTGATATATATATATATATATATATATATATATATAAACACACACACCCTTGTGCAAATTATTTGGATCAGACGTTCATCAGGAGGCAATAAAAGGTAGTTTAAGTGTAAGGCTTTTATTAGCATTCTATTACATATATTGACAGCTCTAATATATTATGTGACCACTACGATTATTGATGAGTAGTTTTAAATTTTTTGGCATTGAATCTACTAGATTCTGACAAGTTTTTTGATTTCTTCATTGTACCAGACTTGAATTATTGCTTGACTTAGTTTAACTCTTGTTGTGCATTCCATTGTCCTTAATCGTGAATTAACAACTGCCCACAGGTTTTCGATTGGGTTGATATCGGGAGAGTTACCAGGCCAGTCGGGCATATCATACTCTGGGTTCAGGGTTGAAATTTTAGAAAAACAAAGTGGCTAATATGTATTCCTATGTAAAAATTAATTCTAAGATGTGTTTATTATTTGCAACTTTTCCGAAAAATCTCATTTTCATGGTCAAAATCGCGATTTTCTGATTTGAAGGCTGCCTAACGCAGCCTCAGGGCACCCAAACCAAAGCGCGCAGCTGTTCTGCATATGATTTAGTCTAAAAGCTGCTTTTCTAACCTCATCCTTGCTTTCTTGCGTGTTTCAACACCTCTGGGTGCTGAAAAAATGTTTAGATTTCACGTAAAACTTAAGAATTTTAAGTTTTTCTTCAAAGAATAGGCGGGGCTCACCAGCTCTACTCTGATCGAGTAGCGGGAGACTTGCCACCTCCACGTGAAGGTTTACACCCCTGTTCTTCCTGGATCCCTGAAAAGCGTGGCCTCATAAGATCTTATATTATGATCTTATGAGGACTTTCAGCTCTTATGAGCATTAACGATGGCTTCAGCCTCTTCATCAGCCACTCGAACCTGAAAAGCTCTTAAGTATGTCCTGCTTCTATCTGAACACTGGGAGCATTTCTCGATGGTCTATCCTGGCTCTCACCCACCCACCTCTCCTCTCGTGACCGTACACAGATTGGGAAGCAGTTGAGACTTCCTGTACAGCTCTATCGCAGGACTGAGTATGAACAGAGAAAGCGTCCACTTTGAGTGGAGTTTTCCTGAGATCCTCGAGCTCAGTCAAGGTCATCTTGCAGGTGAAAATAGGCTCTTAAATATTCTCTGATTCCCAGTTGATGAGATCCTCAGGTGAAGTGGCTTGCAGATTGACTTTGGGATTTTTATGGGGCCTCACTGTCGTATCACCAAAGTCTCTTCCTTCTCTGATCTTCTCTATCTGGCTCACAGCAAAAGTTCTCTGATGCTCATCCTCACTGCACAGGAATGAAGCCAGGATGTTCTCAGGATGTGCGTGGTAAGCTCCTCTTATCACCGCATCAGAGATGATGTTCCTGACCTCAGTAGTCTGGTTCCTCAGTAGCCTCAGGCTTGAAGAAACGTGTGCAGGACCAAATTTGAGGTGGTGCTTTACTTTGATGTCGTAGTACATTTTGAAGTAGAAGTTAAGGCAGTCCGTGCTCCCTCATCCACAACAGCAAGATGGACTGTGCAGTAGTGATCCACCTGGATTGGTTCAGAGGTCCGCACTTGAGACCAGCCAACTGTGGACTGAGACTTCCAGACTTGATGGCTTTGATCAGAAGATAGCAGTTGTGCTGGTCTGTGGAGAGAGATTTGACTATCTCTACTGGCAGCTCTATGATATCTTCAGTTCCTTCCACTGGTTTGAAGTTGAAGTTGACCTCAAGCTCATTCACTTTCTCAAGAAGTTTTCCAATAGGCCCACTGAAGCCTAACCGGGGAGTTACAGGGCCGTCCAGCTTGATGATTAAGTGCCTCAGGGGGAGCTCGTTCACATGGAGCTGACAGATCATCCAGTGGCACTTGCGACCCAGCATCTTCTCCAATAGGGCTATGGCGCCTCCAGACCACCCCGTGTTGGTGTTGGTAGAGTCTCCTCCAATCATTACAAGGCTCTCGTCAACTCCGTGATCCAGAAGCCGCTCATGCAGGCCCTGAGTGATCTTATGAGCAGGCTTTTCTCCTTCCTCAGGTTCCTCGGGAGTGAAATGGAAGAGGTACTTTCCTTGAGGCTCCCACGTGATAGTGTAATGCTCCTCGATCACTTTGCCAGGATGAAATCTCCCTGTCACTTCATCATATTTCAACACCTTTGTGTTCCTATCCTGCTTGCCATCAAAGAATATCTCAGAGATCTTCTCCTCCTCTAACCTCTGCGTGAGAGCTTCAACTGATGAGGCCATTACTTCCTCCTTGGCCCTCCAGACTTTCATGCCATCTATGGCCAAGTAAGCCTTGTCTTTGGAAAGATGACCGGCCTTGATGAGGTCGTTCAGGAAGCCAGTGGCAACTGCAGCTGCCGGAACATTTGCCACCCTGTACCTCAAAGCTGCTGAAGCTGTCCCATGGATCTTCATGTAGTTTCGTGTAGCAGAAGTTGGAGTTTCGGCAGGTACTTCAGCGGGAACGTCCATAGGAGCTTCAGTAGCCTCAGCATTGCCAGAGGCTTCTTTTGCAGCTTCTTCCAAGTTTGGCTCTTCGTCCTCCTCAAAGTCTTTCATGAGAAGCTCCTCATTAGTAGCCTCCTCTTTCTTCTTCCTCTTCACAGCAGAAGCTTCTTCAGCCTCCTTCCTCTTCGCTGCTTTGATCTGTCTCCTGCTGTCTTCGAAGTCTACAGAAGACATCTGGATTCCTGAAGCTTCGGAAGTCTTCTCTCTCTGATAGTACAGCCACTGAAGGTCCAGTTTAGGAATCTTCACCTCCAAAGGACAGTTACAGTTCACATGGGCCTTGAGGGAGCATCCTGAGCATCCACTCCCCTCTGAGCCGCACAAGAAGATCTGATGCTTGCAAACGCAGACTTCACACAGTTTATCCAGATCAGCCATCCTCTTCTCCTGGGTAGCAGACTTAACTCTCCCGTTCACAACGTCTGTCATCTCCTTCCATTTCAACAAGATCTTATATGAGAGCGATTTTTCCGTGATTGTCACAGGCGGGGAGAACTTTACATTCGACTTCCTCCACTGAGTCATCACGAGTGAAGCCAGCTCGTTAGTCATCTCTCGGATAGGGTATTTAGACCTTTGGATGTCATGAATGAGGAACTTTTCCTCCTGCAGACGAATCCCTCTGAGGAACGGCTCTCCAAGTCGGCACCTCGCTGGGAATGAACTCCTTCCCGGGCCCACAACATCCGAGAGCTTTGAATCTGACATTTTCCTTGTTTTGGGGCAGATTCGGCCATCATGTCTAGTCGGTGCTTATTCTCGCTCGTGTCCAATCTGTAACAAATTCATATCAGTATGTTTAGTGTTCTTTCGCCATAAATATAGACAAGGAATATAATTTTTGGTTATAATCAGGGTTGCCACCCGGCATTCTTAATTAAGAAATTAACCTAAATTTGGTAATGAATATTTATTTTGGTAATAGAAAACTGAATTTGGCATTGCAAATTTAATTTAAAATTCGTAATAATGGTGTAACATAAGCTTAACCCTTTGTCATTCAGTAGGTTAATTTTTTTACTTGAAATATGCATATATAAGCATTTTTAGCAATCTTTTTTTTGTAAGAGCATTTCTAAATGAAATAATGTATGTGTCCATTAGTCAACAAAGGTCTAATAAGGTAATTAGTGGGTGGTAGTTTGTACTCTCTCTCTCTCTCTGTGTCTCTCTATATATATATATATATATATATATATATATATATATATATATATATATATATAATATATGTAACAGTACATAAAAACAATCGTAATGAAAAATTCATTTCATGTATCCAATTGGACACACGTGTTATCATAGACAGAAATTTACCCTATGAAAACTTTGTGTCCATTTCGAAACGAACTTTGAATAAAGTCTTTTCTTCACAGTTATTAGCAATATTACTTAAACAAAGTAAAAGGAAGCTTCCTTAATACTTCTAGAATGAAATTATAGTAAAAACAAATATAATAATGGTGATTAAACTTAGGAAAATTACAAAAAACACTTACCGAAAAAAATGGCGTCCACTCACTTCTACTTCACAATTATAACTGGCGTAATTGCTCAGAGCCATCTATTGAGAGAATGTTGAACTTCGCCTTCTGCGTCCAAATGGTTACAAAGATTCAAATGGAGTAGATATTTTTCTTATGTTGGTATGTATGTATTAAACCTGTGTAAGAGTTAAGCAAAGTTAATGTGTCGAAATGGCAACAAACTACGACAAAGGGTTAAAAATATGAGGTTGTGTTCAATTGAATATTCGGTATTTCAACATAGAACAGAAAACCACAATTTTGAACATGATAACGCGATTTTTGAGAAAAGTTGCAGAAAAGAAACCCCTCTTAGAATTAAATTTTACATAAAAATACATATTAGCCAGAGTGAAATTCAGACTCGGAAAAGTATGATATGCCCTACAGGCCAGTCCAATACCTGAACCTTGTTTTCTTTGAAGAAACTGGTGACAGACTTTGAAGTGTGACAAGGTGCAAGGTCTTGTTGGAAAATGCCATCTCCATTGGGGTAGCTCTTTCTAAGTTCCGGAATCGCCTTTCCTTGCATATTTTGATGAATTCATCATACCTGTAACAGGATGGAGTGGTTCAATGCCATAATAGCTGAAACAACCCCAAAACATCTGCTTATCAGGGTGTTTTACAAACTGGTCCAAGTGGCATTCTCGTAAGGGCTCTCTGACCGAATGATGCACATGTTGACTTCTTTGTCCCTGTACAAAAAAATGGCTTTCATCTGTGAATAGAACCTTTTGCCAATCTTCTGTTGTCATATTTCTATGTTTCTTTGCCCATTTGTATCATTTTGTCTTCATTTTTATGGAAAGAAGTTGCTTCTTCAATGGTCGCCTAGCAAATCTTCCTGCTTCAATGAGTCGCCTAGCAAATCTTCCTGCTTCAATGAGTCGCCTTCACACAGTACTGGAGGTTACTGACGTTCCAGATGCTTTCAGATCTTGTTGTAAAGCGTCACTTGTCTTAGTGGGATCTTTCCTGCTCTGGCGAAGCAGAAACGCATCATCCCTAGGAGAGGTGTTCCTTTTGTGACCACAGTTTCCTTTCCGATTAGGCAATAATGATCCAGTGGTAGCCTTTTGCTTTAGAATCCTTGAAACTGTACTCTGACTGACGTCACATAATTTAACAATCTCACTTTGGCTTTTTGAGGTGTGCTGGTGCAAACTTAAAATCTTGGAGCACTTTTTCAATGTAAGATCCATTATTATTAAGGAAGACTACGGTGTATGAAGGCACAAGTTCAACCACCTACTGCTACGCATACCACTGCTACACTGCTTCACATACTGCTGCGCATGCACATTGTTGCTAAATGACTCATAACTAAGCAGTGCTGCCATCTCGCATTACAAAACTTTCAATTAGAATGATTTCGCAATATTTAGAAGGATAAAATGTCATTTTACATAAAAAAAAGCATACTGATCCAATTAATTTGCACAAGGGTATATATATATATATATATATATATATATTGCACGAGCGCAAATAAGAATGTAAATTGGAGATAAAGGAATCATTTATACACTCATTTACTTAGAAACTTTCGAAGCGACCACTCGCTGGAAAACAGGTGAAAGAATCAATTTTCCAGATAAAAGAACTTCACAAATCCATTGTTAATTCAAATATTGTCACCATTTTCAGATATCAAATCCATTTGCGTATTAACATACAGTAGTCGTAGTGAAAAAAAAGGACCAAAACGACTATAAATTTGTCAAAATCTGTGTGGGAAATTGATCTTTTGTGAATTTCGATTAAAATGTAAAATTTTCTGTTTTTACCTCGATTTTTACATGGGTTTTGATATACCAAAAAAAAAGGGAGACCTTTCAAATCCTTCATATTTCAGCAAATACGGTACGTAGAACCATGAAATTTTAGTATGTTAGTACTAGGTAATTTTATTGTTTGTATGCCATCTTTTAGCATTTTAGCTGAGAAATTGGATTTATGGCGAATATTCCAGGAAAATCTTGCTAATCATAGGTTCAAGTTGATAATCAAAGCAATTTTAATTAACGTAAGCCAACTGCAGTAGGTTTGGACAAGCTTCTCAAGAAAATCGATAAAACAGGAGATATCAAAAGAATACCAGGTAGCGGTATTAAATTTGGCCACCAAACAGTCCTGATTTAAATCCTGTCGATCACGGTATTTGGGGAAAATTGTCACAGAGAATTTATCGGGTCAAAGTAAGAAATGTCGCTCATTTACGACAGTTTCTTCTGGAAAAATGGGAAGAGCTACCACAAGAACAAATCAATAAAGCCATGGATGAGTTCCGTCCTAGACTGAAAAAGTTTGTAGAGGTTCGTGGTAAATATATCGAGCAGTTTTATAACATCAAGGTAGCACCAAATGTGAGTACTTTGTAACTTTTTTATCTGTACATACAATGCAGTAGTAGTGTAAATGGGGAATTTCCAGTGGCATAAAGAAATGTTCAATGAATCTGTAATTTTCATTATTTTTTTTTAAATCCGTTCACCTTATAGGAAATTTACTTAGTTGTGGGGTGTGAAAAAAATATTGAAATCTGACCATAACTTTGGATTTTACAGCCAAAGTTCGAGGTCTTCCTTTTTTTTGCCGACTCGATATATACTGTATATTAGGATGTGTCACTTTTGGACTTTCTTTGAAAAGTTATGGTGCTTACCTCTTATATTGTGCCAAATTGACCAAAAACCATGAATAATCCAAAAAAAAGACAATCAGGTAATATTTAGGGTCCCCGCCCCCATTTAAAAAATAAGCCCCCTATTCACACAAAAAATGGTGATTTTAGGAGATATTTTTGGTCATCGTTTCCTTACTAATCATCGTATTTCAAAAATCTTGCTAACAAAATGTAGAGAATAACGGTATCCTCTTATTGTGAACGTTTTAAAACTATTTTAGTTGTATACGGTGCTGATATTTGAATGGACCTTATGAAATTTTTCCTGTTTTCATTTCTATAACATTTATTTACAGTATTTCCAGGTTTTATCTACAAAAAGTATGCAAGTATAACCAAATGTATGATAAATTTGCTTTCCTTTCAGAATTCTATTATAGATTTGCTTAATTTCATAGTTTATTAAAATTAGTCAATAGTCATGGCTAACAGTAAGCCAATATTAAGAACAGACCTAAGAAAATATGATTCTTTATTGGGAAAGTTAGTGGAAGACATATGCGCAAGAGAAGGAAGCATGCTTCCAACGAATAGTGAAGTTCTCAGTCACTTTTTCTTCTTGAGAAGGGATCAAATGAAAAGCGACAATGTGTCAAAAGAAGAAAATATTTTGAGAGTATTAGATAAGGTAGAAAAGGTGTGGATTATGGCTGGCATACCATCAAAATCCATTAGAAAGTAGAAAGGACCCAAAAAAATGTGGGATTTGATAAAAGAGCATGAGAAATTGGGTAAAAATATAAAGAAGATATGTTATGAAACCCAAAAAACATCTTTTCTGTCTCGTTTAGATAACTTATTTGATATATCAACTGAAAATGTATGTAATGAGATCCAAAATGATACATTGAGAACTATACAACAGAAGAATGAGGATCTTCGCTTTTTTGGAAGATCAGCGAAGTGCTAGAATATATTTTCTGGGTCGGGTCGATAAAGCTTATGTAGCCAAACTGATCAAAAAGACTGCTAGAATAGAAGGTGAAGAACGAAGAAAATTGAAAGAAAAAGAGCGAAAGGCATTAGAAAAAGAGACACACAAACTTAAATCATCTGAAGGCGAGTTAGTGGACTCAAGTAATGGTGAAGATGATTTTACTCTGAGCCCAGGCCCATCAAAACGTCCTAAGTTACTACAGTCAACATTAATATCTAATACAGCTGATCTTTTAGGACTATCATTCGGACAACGCTCGACATTTGCATCTGTGGTTGCAGCTGAATGTGGGCTAGATTTAAAAGAGATGTCATTATCGAAAAGTACTTCTGCGCGAGCTGCGAAGAAGTCGAGGAAAGCTACTGCTGACACTATTAAAGAGTCGTTCAACCCACCTCAATATTGTGTAGTCCACTGGGATAGCAAACTGATACTGAATGTTTCAGGAGGAAAGCAGGATCGATTGGCAATATTTATATCGGGAGAGAATGTTGAGAAACTTCTCTCGATACCTGATATCAGTGTCTCAACTGGATCGACACAAGCTTGTACTGTTTTTAGCACAATCCAAGAATGGAAATTACAGGATAAGGTTTACGGAATGGTATTCGATACTACTTCATCCAATACTGGCTGGATAAAAGGGGCTTGTAAAGTACTGGAAGACCTCTATGGAAAAAAATTATTATGGCTCGCTTGTCGCCATCATATGGCAGAACGAGTTTTGTCAGCAGTGTATCTAATGGTATTTGGAAAATCTACTTCACCCGAAAACGAATCTTTCAAGACCTTCAGAGATGTTATATGGGAGAAGCTAGATACTAAGCAACCTTTCAACAGCTATCTATCAATGACAGACATCTCAAGGACCTGAAAAAATGCGTCATAGATTTTATGACAGATTTGCTCAAAGATAACCACAGCCTTCCCAGGGATGATTACAAAGAGGTAGCTGAAACAACTATGCTCGTTTTAGGAGCAATTCCTGCCAGAGGAATACACTCGATCAAGCCAGGAGCTCTCCATCACGCCAGATGGATGGCTGTCGTATTGTATACGAATAAGATGTTAGCATTTTCAGACCAAGCCGGATATGATAATGCTACAATAAAAAAGCTGGAAAGAGTATGCTTGTTTACATCACTGATCTACTCCAAGTACTGGCTATCAGTCACTAACCCACTTGAGGCTCCTGAAAATGACCTCCTCCTATACAACGAATTAGTTCAGTACAAAAAGATTGACATGGAAGTAGCGGAAGCTGCCCTGAACACTCTAAAACAGTGGTCGGGGAACAGGGGTAAATTACCCAAATGGGGTAAATTTAAAACTTTTGGGGGTAATGCGTGCGGTATGAAAGACACTTTGTGCTGATATTTTTTTCATATATTTTTATTTTATTTTGTTACATAAATGTGGCGTTATTCTAAATTTTAGAATATTACGAATTTACGTCCTGATTACGTCCTCAAATATATTTTCGGGTAATACCCAAAAAAGTTCGCCGACCACTGCTCTAAAAGGTCATTACTGGTACCTATCTGAAGAACTTGTAACCCTTTCTCTCTTTGGAGATTTACCTCATAGTGAAAAGGACAAGGTGGCCATAAAACTTTCCTCTTTCAATCAACCACCAGAATTCAAACATGGTAATCCGATATTTCCCATCCTAAAAGAACGAATTAAAATTCAGCAATTAGTTGGTCCAAACTCATGGTTTGTATTCAAAGTCCTTGGTTCAACAGGAGATTGGATAAGGACTCCAGCTGTAACGTGGGACAGCAACAATGATTTTCAACGGATGAAGAGAATACTCTCTTCAACTAAGGTTGTTAATGACACTGCAGAAAGGGGTATCAAACTTTTGCAGGATTTTCATGGCTCATGTAGGGATGAAGGTGAATTTCAGGCATTGCTTCAAGTTGTAGAGGAAAACAGGCGTGTTTTCCCAAAGTTTTCCAAACAAGGTCTCTTGAATTTGTAATTTCTTTCCATTTATAATTTAATTTCATTTACAATTTTTCATTATAATTTCAAGAATAGCACTTTGTTTCTATTTGATTAAAATTTTGTGTTTGTATTTCATAATAAAAAAAAAAAAGATGGGCTTTGCATATTTTTTTAGATTAATAAAAATTTAAGTCTACAGTTGTCATTTTTTTTTTTTGCAAAATTTACTAATTTTAATCTACTAAACATGTACAAAGTTGTTCACACTTTGAATCTCTAAACCAAAAAAGTGTTGCTCATTTCAGCCCAACTGCTTTTTTTATTTATATTTTCAAAGCCCATCCCTGCAGAGCTGCATTGGGATGATGCTCTATGGATGACAGTGACATCCAAAGTATATAAGATAATATTTTATTGCAGTTCAGATCTTCCAAAGATATAAAACAGCAGCATTTTTCTCTTAGAAAATGCATCAAAATGACCAAAGAGATATAAAAATTTTTATAAATTTAACTCAAAGGTTAATAAAAAAAAACTATTCAGATTGAAGCGCATTATTATTCTCTACATTTTGGTAGCAAAAGTTTTGAAATACGATGATTAGTAAGGAAACTATGACCAAAAATATCTCCAAAAATCACCATTTTTTGTGTGAATAGGGGGCTTATTTTTCAAATGGGGCGGGGACCCTAAATATTACCCGACTGTCTTTTTTTTGGTTTATTCATGGTGTTTGGTCAATATTTCACAATATAAGAGGTAAGCACCATAACTTTTCAAAAAAAGTCCAAAAGTGACACACCCTACTGTATATTACTCGTATATATATAAACTATCAAAATTACTGCTATTAGAAAATAATTAAGGCCATTGGCCATTTGGGCAGGAGTTCTCTTCCGGAATGCTTTGCAAATCTAATAATATGAAACCAATAAAGAAAAATATTTAGTTTGTCCGATATTTCTGTCTTCCTTCGTTCAGTTTTTTATATTTCATTAAGCCTTCATATTGAAAGAAGCATTTAACCTAACATAAAACAGAATAATATTAAATATAAGTCATAAAATACGTTTTAATAAAATAGTCAAATAATTTGATATGAAAAATCACCATCAACTTTATTCTTATGGGCATGGAAACGAGAAATTTTCCGTTTGTTTGTAAAACATGGCCCTTCTCATGCAAAGACCATTCAACCAACCAGCTGAAAATAGATTACGAAAAGAGTTTATCCTTCCATTCGTTCGAAGAAGGTATAGTTTACTGCTGGTGCGGTGAATTGCTTAAATAGTAGAGTGTAATTTAGTGCAGTGTGCGTAGGCAAATGTATGAAAACAGGGGCATGTAATTAAAAATCAGGTACTTTCCTGTTATCCCGGACCCCAGACTTTTTGCCAGAGTCGGACGCCACTTGCCATTGCCAAATTTTATTGCCAATTTTTTTGTTTAAATGTTAAGTAACTAACCTAACCTAACCTAACCCCTGGTTAGGTTAGGTTAGGTTAGGTTAGGTTTGGTTAGTTACTTAAGATTTAAAAAAAAGCTATTTGGTAATGAAATTTGGCAATCTGTCAAGAGGCGTACGAATCTGGCCAAAAGTCTGGGGGTCCGGGATAACAGGAAATACCAAAAATCGTTTAATGATATCCATTCTATCATCTTTAATGTGAAACGAACGCTAAGTCAATCACCAAGATTAAACTTTAAACTTTGAGATACGGCTGCAGTTCGTTTATACCCAAATTATATCATAGCTTGTTAACTCTTTGGTGCTTAGAACAAATTAATTTTGGTGCAGTGTTAAAACTCAATACAAACGCTTGTATATTTTTGTTACATTCTCCTTGCTTAGACTCGCTTTTCAAAAAGTTACTTTAATGTCTACCTTTAAGTTAATTAAGAAACATGAAAAGGGTGCTTACAGAGTCATTAAATGTCGTTTATGGTGCTCTTATACCAAGAACCGTTTAGCAGTATTATGAAAACTAAGTAGCAGATCCCAGGAAATAAAGCAACATTTACAATAAATTATATATATATATATATATATATATATATATATATACAGGGTGTTCCAAAAAAACTATATACTCTTTATAGCATCATATATTTTATAATTTAAAAAAACCCAAACAATTTATTGTTATAGCAATTGCCAATGAAAGGTAAATTAGTAATCTAAGTGATCAAAATGTTATAGCGAGTTGTTTGCATATAAAATTTAATTAACTACGCCAAGTGCTCAAAATGTTCTCCGGCGGCATGAATGCACTTTCAATACAACAAAATCGTGTGGTCTGATGAAGCTACCTTCAAGCTGAATGGCACAGTAAATCGACACAACTGCAGGTACTGGTCACTTGATAATCCACACGTTTATGTGGATAAACATGTTAATTTACCAGGATTAACAGCATCGTGTGGTTTATCATCCAGGGGTTTAGTTGGACCATTTTTCTTTAATGGGACAGTTACCGGTGCCACATATCTCGACATGCTGCGGACAGAAATTATACCTGCAGTTCGGAAGTTGTTTGGAAACGACGACTTTTACTTTCAACAAGATGGAGTCCCCCCCCTCATTATCATTGTGATGTCAGAAGGTACCTCGATGAAACGTTGCCTAACCGTTGGATAGGACGAACAGGAAGCGTTGAGTATCCTCCACGTTCACCGGACTTGACTCCACTTGATTTTTACTTGTGGGGTAGGGTGGATCGATTTTACATTTGTTTCGATTTCCATATTCTAATAGAGACAAAAACTTGCGCATGCATGAGAGAATAGCCTCTGCAAAATCTTAGCTTAATAGGTAATCATCTTCTGCCCCCGGCAGAGCGATGAAAATCATATTTTAGTAGTCAAAAACGTATTTTTCTCATAATTTTTAAAATATTTCAATATGCATCAAAATTATTCCTAATAACTATAAAGTCGATGAAAAAGACCTCATATGATCGTTTTTCCAAGCGCGTTGTCCTACGTTAATATCTTTTGCCCCCGGCAACGTCAAATGTTGAAAAAATAGGTAATTTATATACATATTTTCAGATCGGCTCTTTGTCTTAAATAATGCATTCCTGCAATATGAGCCCGAATGTTTCTGAATCCATCTGAAGCAAATCTATCTTGCCACATAAATTGGTATAGATATAGGTTAGGTTAGGTTAGGTTAGGTTAGAGTTGATTTTTTCAAATATTGATAAAAACAATGAAATTATATCTCTAAAAACTGTTTATATTTTTTCTCCTCAATCCCAGATTAAGCACCTGTGTTTTGCCTCAATCCCAGATTAAGCACCTAAAAATGATTTCAGGTGCCTATTCTGGGATTGATCCTTTCATTCCTCTAAAACCGTCCAACTTCGAATTGGACCAGACATCTGGGTTTCTTTCGCGAAAAAGACTACCGCTACCTTCGAGTGCCCGTCAAATTATTCCCTCATCACAATACTTATGGTTATTCGGCTACCAATTGGCTGTTCCTTGCGTTCGAAAACCTTCCAAATGTACAACCCTTACAAGGTTACCATTAATGACTCGTACCCCTTCCCGTCGGGAATTAAATTTAAACCCGTTGTAGAAATCTTAAATCTCTCCGTGAAACCTGTAACCATCCTACCTAAACTCCATGCCCCCAAATGGAATGATCAATTGAGTCGTTTTAAAATTTCAGATGATAACCAAAATAACCTCTTACAAATACTACAACCTGTAACAATTTTTTCAACATCTGCCATTAGTATCATTATTGTATGTGCTATTATCCTCGGTATATTTGTGGTGAAAAGATCGTTCTGGGAACAAAGGAAAACAAGAGACACCGAACAACGTGAAAATATTTATGCACGACCAAGAGTGCGTATCCAGACCACCCACGTGAACTAGACTTAACCACCCGACTTATGTTGTGTATATAAATCTCTACCATAAAACCCATAGTTATCATCTACTTAGCATTAATTAGGATTTTATATTATTGTATTAATATCATTCTAGATGGGAGAGCCCTGTAAAAATGAACCATGAATAATTCCTATATTCCTATACTATCTTATTCTTTCGTGTAATTCTTATATTCATTTATATAGTTTTTGTATCCATTTTTAAAATTCATGTGTTTATATGGTTCATGTATTTATATAATCCTATATATTCGTATATATTTAACTTTATATAATACCTATATTCATATGTATGTACGTGTATGTATTCATTTTTATATAAGAACCAAAATCGCCAAACGCGAGTTTGACTAAAAATTTTGATTTGCTTTCTACTTTGCCAAATAATTGGTGACTTGTTCTTTTAAAATCTCTTAATCATTTTTTTTAGATTTCGATTAATAATGAATCCTGCTTAAGCTTTGCAATGTTCAGGTTTTGTATACATTCTCTCTTCGTTATAAAAGATGAAGTCATGTCTTGCCTAATCATTTAATTGTAAATCTTAAACCTTTAATTTTTACTCATATGCATATTTTAGTGTAAAGATGCATTGTTCAATTTCCACTTTTAGTTAACTTGGCAGATCAAGATAACATCAGATCTGAAAATACGCGGTTTAAGATGAAAATATGGCTTCATCTTCAAATATCTTGTTTATTCGTTTAAACATTACCACAGCTAAAAGATTTACTTTATTTTCAAATAATGTGCAAAAACAATGCAGCCTTTTCAACATTTAATAATAATGATGTTAGTAGTTTTGGGGTATATAAACCCACGAAAATTCTTCCATGTTCATTGAGAAGTAGATTCAAAGGCTGAGCACTGCCTGTACATTTTAGCAGTAAAATACAGTAAGAAATAGTCTTTATCTTCTCCTTCGAGCCTTGCTCTCTTCAGATAACTTAGTCATTAAAATTTCCCGATACGTTATAAGAAGAATCCGGGAATCTTCAGAGAATTTAGTAAGCCTGCCAGAATCCTCCGCGCCACTATAGAAGAACTCGGAGAATAATATAGAAGAAACTACTGCAAGTAACACATCCGTTGCTGCCACCTAACTAGAACCCCCGTCGACTTCGAACCAACCCAGGCCATAGACGGAAGGGTTAACATATATATGTTATAATGTTTCAGACCAACAAAGACCCTAGGATCCACTCATGGCTGGTCTACTTAACTGTTTTCGTAATTGTGTATTGTGCATGTTCTCCGTGGTGGCGAAGGGGACCTACAATTTTACGTGGGTTCCGAACCAAAAGGAACATAAGAACATAAGAAATTTTTATAGTGGGCACACTAGGGGCCACATCGGCCCATCGAGGCGGCTCCACTATGTAAAAACTGCTTGTACATTGGCAACAACCAATTTTTACAAAACTAAATAATTATCAATTTAAAACTAATTAATTATCAATTTAAAACTAAAGATAGAATCTCTGGATCCAGAGGATCAAGTCATAATAGACTACTATCCACAAATATGTTACACTCTTCATCTATTTATAACCGACATGCAAATATATCAGATCCAAAGAATCTAGTCAATTTCATTACGGTATCCATCAATACCAGTACCTTGCCAACCAAAAATAAGTCACGGTCCATATCAGTTGCGGACCAAGTCACAATTTACAACCATATACATTACAATATATATACTTAGGAGGAAAAGTGTAGGTGTGGCTGTAAAGACTACAGTAATGTAAAAATGTGTGTGCACCCATTTTGGTTCTCTCATTTAAAGGTGTTTCCGGGGCAAGTGAAGGTCATGAGTTTTTCAATACCTCACAGTACTATGGGGGGCACCGCTCGGCAGAGGAATCTCTTTAAATGGGGTGTGTAACGACAGAGAGTATCCCCTAACCCAAGATGCTGCCTCCCTATATCCCACAACACTTGTAAAACTATGTTTTCTTAAATTTGTTCTACATCTTGGCTTAAATAATTTCATACTATGAACTCTAGTCTGGTTATTGTGATCTTTAATGAAAAGAGAATCAAAATTTATCTTATCCACCTTTAATTTTACTACCTTAAACTATACCCAATCTATCAACATATGCGTCTAATCGATTTTTAAACATGTTTATAGACGTGCTACTAATTACGTCTACCGGCAAACTATTTCAGCTATTTACTATTCTATGCGTAAAAACGTTTTTGGCAACTGCTGTCTCGAACCTTCTACTTGTCAACTTACACCCGTTATTTCTAGTCCTATTATATTGAGATATTTCGAAAAAGCTATCTCTATCTACGTTATCGAACCCCTTCATAATTTTGAAAACCTGAATTAGATCATCCCTTAGCCTCCTAGTCTCGAGTGTAGTCAATTTTAACTCTTTAAGCCTATCCTCGTACGACTTTGAACTAAGCGACGGAATCAACTTAGTTGCTCGTCTTTGAACTCTTTGGATTTTGTCTATATCTTTGCGCATATGCGGATTCCAAAATTGGATCGCGTACTCCAAATGGGGTCTAACTAATGATTTATAAAGAGGAACTCTAATATCGCGCGATTTCAACTCAAAATTCCGAGCTATAAAACCTAACACTTTGTTCGCTTTATTGACCGCTGCTGTACTTTGTTTCGCTACTTTTAAATCACCAGTGACTATAACTCCTAAATCTTTTTCCTGCTCTACGCTTATCAACTCTTTCCCTGACATAGTATACGCAAAATTACCGTTACGCGAACCTATATGTAAAATTTTGCACTTATCGACGTTAAATCTCATTTGCCATGTGACTGACCAATCAACGATTTTATTCAGATCATTCTGGATTTTACCTTTATCTTCGTCATTAATCGCCCTACCACCCAGCTTCGTGTCATCCGCAAAATTTGAAACTGTACTGACTAGGCCGACATCTAAATCGTTAATATATATAAGAAAAAGCAAGGGGCTCAATGCAGAACCCTGAGGAACGCCACTCGCTACATTAGCCCGACACGACTCCGCTCCATCAACGACCACCCTCTGTTTCCTACCTCGCAACCACTCTTCTATCCAATTTATTACTACACCTCTGATTCCATGAGCTTTAGTTTTCTCAATGAGTCTTTTGTGCGGTACGGTGTCAAACGCTTTTTGAAAATCTAAATACACTACATCAACCGCCCGATGACTATCGTAAACGTCAACCACGCTTTGAAAAAATTCTAAAAGATTAGTTAAGCAAGATTTGTTTCGCCTAAAACCGTGCTGCGTATTTCTAACTAAGTTATGCAATTCTAAGTGTTCGACTATACGATCCCTAATTATTGATTCCAGTAGCTTACCTACAACAGACGTTAAACTGATTGGCCTACAATTTCCCGCCGCTCCTTTATCGCCTTTCTTAAAGATAGGTGTTATGTTTGCTAACTTGAAATTATCTGGTACGCACCCGTAAGAAATAGACGCATTAAAAATCTTTGTTAGCGGCACAAAAATGCTATCTTTTAATTCTTTTAGTTGTATGGGATATATGGAATCCGGCCCCGGTGATTTACGCGTTTTCATTTTATCAATATAACGCATTACCTCCCCTTCACTAACCACAATATTATCCAAAATATTACCATTATCAAAAGGTATTATATCTATGACCGTAGGGATATTCGTTACATCTTCATCTTCTAAAGTAAAAACTTACGTAAAGAATTCGTTTAGCAAGGTAGCCATTTCCTTGTTTTCAGAAATTAGATCTCCGTTAACATTTTTCAACGGCCCCAAGACACTTTTTACCGGATTTCTATTGTTGACGTATTCAAAGCATCGCTTGGGGTTTTCTTTGCCGTCACGAGCTATGGAGATTTCAAATTCGCGTTTGGACTTTTTTATTACACTTTTCGCTTCACGCGTCAGAGATATGTAGTTGTTTCGTAACAACAAATTGTCTTTATCGCACTTATGTTGCCTATAAGCCCTATCTCTACTCTTTATAATGTCTCCTACTCTAGAAGTAAATCAGATGGGCTTGTTATTTACTTTCGCACGCTTAATTTTGTACGGTACACATTCCTCATTTATAGTCCTAAATACTGTTTCAAACGATTCCCACATTAGTTTTGCGTTGGAGTTCCCCATTACGTTTTCCCAATTGACGTGTGACACTTTATTTCGAAATTTACAAAAGTCTGCGTGCTGGAAGTTAAGAATTTTAGTCGAGTTAGCTGGTTTCGAGTGACTTACTGAGAGGACAAACTCTACCATATTGTGATCGCTATTGCTTAACGGTTCTATTACTTGAAGATCAGTAATCTATCATCCGTAGTTATTACTAAATCTAAAATACTGTCCAACCTCGTAGGTTCCACAACCTTTTGAATAAGAAAGCTATCCTCGAGAAAATTAACTAAACGATTACCTTCCGCGTCTCCCTGCATTGTATCGTAATTCACGTTGGCGCAATTAAAGTCACCCATAAATAAAGCCTGCTCACTACCTATTATTCTCTTTAGTTCACGATATAACGCTCCGTCCGTATCAGCTGTTTGATTAGGGAGCCTATATATAACCGCAACAAGAAGTTTGAAATCGTTCGATTTAAGTTCTGCTACAGTCGAATCTATTGGTTCTGGAATTGTGTGCTTTACTCCTATAACGTTGGCAATATTATCTTTGATATACAACATAACACCGCCTCCTCGCTTACCTATTCTGTTTTTAACAAAAAGTCTATAACCTCTAATTTGAAACTCCCCTACAAAGTCACGTGTTTCAGTGCTAAGCCACGATTCATTTATCACAATTAAATCATAGTCTTTACAAGCAATTAAAGAAAAAAATTCGTTTATTTTATTTCGTAAGCTACGAGCATTTAAGGATAGAACCTTCAAATTGTTTGTAATTGCGACACCTTGGCGTGCGCAGGGGAAATTTGCGGAATTTACGCTGGGACCGTTCGAGTTACGGCAGCCTGAAAAGAAGAGACAGAATTATGAAGTAGCCTTCCCAGACGCGCAGCTCCAACGTCATTAAGATGAAGTCCATCTCCGAGGAACAAGTCCCTCCTGGCATAGAAACTGTTCCAAAAATTCGCAAAATGCACTCCTTCCTGTTGGCAAAGAGACTTTAGGTTATTGGTAATATAGGTCGCCTTGCTGTAGAAATCGTTACGTTGGATAATTCGAGGAAGTATACCTGTTAAAACAATCTTAGTTTTTTCCTTTAATCGCTCTAGTAAGTCCCTGTACCTAGCCAGCAGTTCTTCCGATCTAGAATTTAAAACGTTATTAATACCGACATGAATAACATACGTTGTGTCCTCGGCGGTACCGTCTGTAAAATGGTCAACACTATTAGTTATATCTTCCACCCTTGCACCAGGGTAGCAGTAACGGCGCCTACGACGAGGGTTTCTCCCACAGAATTCCTCGAGCTGCCCTCGAACAATGGAATCGCCAACGAGTCGTATTTCCGGTTCATCAGCATCTTCGAAACCTAAAACAGAAAACTTATTGTTTGTTATTACTGGTAGACAAGTCTTAGGTTTTCTCAATGGTGCTCTATTACACACTCGAACGAAGGGTTGGGAACTAGGGGAAGAGAGAGGGCTATTAGTGCTATTTATATTATTAGTAAAAACTGAAGCAGGAGGGGTCGCAACTGGAGTCTCAAGGGATTCTAATTTTGCCGTCAGGAGCATCACGTTTTCTTCAAGCCTCACTCTGACCTCCCTCTCACGTTCTAACTCGTTCCTCAGGACTTCCATGCTTGAGCACCACCTGCAAACTAACTGCTCATTATTATTAGCCATTGTAAACGCGTAAGCGGCAAATTTCCCTTCACAGCGACTGCAAGTACTTGATGGGGGTGCCATGCTTTTAATTAGTTAAAAAACAAACAAAACAAAAAACAAAAATAAAACGAGCGTTTGGAAATTAATAAATTACAACGTGTATATACAGTATATATATTATATATATATAATATATATATATAATATATAATATATATATATATATATAATATATATATATATATATATATATATTAATATATTAATATATATATATATTAATATATATATATATTAATATATATTATATATATATATATATATATATATATATATATATATATTTTTTTATATATATATATATATATATATATTTGCTAGGGTAGTCCAAAACACCAAAGTTTTGAAATTATTTTCTCCCACCCTCGCATGTTGTTCTTGTATGGTAAATATTACGATATGTAAAATTATAGCTCAATTGAGGTAGGATAATGGGTTGCGAAATAATTTCTAAAATAGTCACCTAGGGCTTTGAAATATTAATAACTTTTTTACTAATAATTTTTTTATAATTATTTATTCATCAAACGAAAATTTAGAAAATGAAGAAGAATTTTAATTATTTATGAAAAACGTTGCTACTTAGATGTCCTCCATTTTCGGCTTCGCAAAGACGGGCTCTTTCGACAGTATTTTCCATGACGGCTGCCAATAACTCTGGCTGCAGCGCTCGAATTTCTGTACAGATGCTGTCTTTGAGCTGCTGAATTGTCTGGGGCTTATTCACGTACACACGCTCCTTCAGGTAACCCCAAAGAAAATAATCGGGAGCCGTCAAATCAGGCGAGCGTGTAGTCAGGGGGATTAATCCAAAAAATCACCCCGATTGTTCCCTTTGTTCCAAAAGTACCATTTCTTTACCAGGGGTAGATATGACCATAAGCATTCATTTTTTTGCGGGAGCCAACATGGGCTCTCCCTGTGGCGGCCATTATGGACGAATCCAAGATGGCCGCCATCTGGTCTGACATTGGGCGATAAAATAACAACCAATCATAGTAGAACAGCAAATAATGACACTTTTTGTATGTTTTCGAGGATAGAGAATCCAGTTCTGATATTTGTTTTTTAATTCAAGATATACGTCAGGTCGTATATATCCACATTTGATATTATTTTATAAGAAATGTACATTTTATGTCAATTGAATCATGATACATAATTATTGCACTTAGATTTGTTGTTGTAACAGCTATATTAACTTTTACATTGGATTTCTACTGACATTTTGTCCACTATTAATCTATTTTTTATTATTTTTGCAGGTGTTGGCATACCTGTATTCCTCTGAAGCAAGTCTATGCGGTGGTGGTCTTCTTCACATTCTAGTCTCTTCAGGCCTGCAGATATGAAGATCTCGTTAGTGTGTAGCGAGGCTTCCTGCATGCCTGTTGTAAAAACTACTATAAGGAAGCAAGGTGGACTCGGCCTCTTCCTCTTGGCGGCGGCTTCTTCCGTCAAAAACGAACGGTTAGTAGTGTGTAGTAGAACATTAATACCTCAACATGTCTACTAACATAACTGGAATTAATTGGACACTGTGTTGCCTATGTCAGTCCAGCAAAGACGAGGCATTACAACAGCCAAAAGAACAGGGATATTCATCTCTTGAAAGAGATCTGAATGATTTTGTGCAGCTCAATGCTGTTCCATCTGGTATCAAGGTTAGTGAGCTCGATGATGGCTCAGGAATTGCAGCAACCCTCCAATCACATGCTGCAGTGTATCATAAAAGTTGTAGGAGTGCATGCAACAGTTACAGGGTAAAGCGGGCACGAGGAAAAGTGGCCACGCAAGATGAATGTGCAGCTGGGATAAGTCCGAAGAAACTCAGATCAAGTTACGGATCACCTCCAGAAACATTATTCTGCATCATATTTCTGGGTGAGGATCAGTATGATCTTCATAGAGCCTTAAGTGACAACATTGATCAAAATCTGAAGAATTGGGCAAAAACAACTAACAACTGGCATTTATATGGGCGCTTGACTGCAGGTTCTGATGCACATGCAATGGATGCATGTTATCATGTACAATGCTATTGGCGGCTTCGTGATGGAGCTCGTGCAGTTGAACGTCGATCTTCAAGTGAACCCAAGCCTCCCCCATTTGATCCCATGGTCATAGCACAGTTAGTGGCATTTGTGGATGACTCTCAGTCTGAGGTCCACAAGTTGTCTGACTTACGGGAAATGTACAAGACAATCTGAACAGCAACAAAACGGGAAATTTGTCACGTGGTGATTTTCATGGAACATGCATTACTGTGACCAATCACCTATCCAAAGAGAACTTGGGAATTCGCCGACCAGCAATCACACTTGATCCATCTGATACATCAAAACCCAAGTTGCCGGATAGTTATGTAATTGTTCCTCCCATCGAACTCAACACCCGTGACATTCTTGTGCCCAGAATCAACGAAGGTCAAGTTCGGCCGAACCACAGCCTGGTCAACGGTGCCAAAGTAAAAGATGATGCATGGATAGCACATGTTGGAAGAGTGTTGGAAAAGGGTGAGCTTGAAAAACGTGATGTGGTTACGTGATCAGGCTTCAACTCTCAGCTCATGGATGATGCATCAATAAAGCCAAAGGCAGAGACTGGTATACTCCCCTTATTTCCTGATAAGGCAGCTTCTGCATCAATGATGAAGCACACGATGGAGATTGTGAAAACTACGACTGAGTTCATAAACCCTGGTCAAACCCCTGTCCTTGGGGCTGATCAGCCTCTCTTTGCCATATGCAAACAGTTACAGTGGGAGTTTCCTGACACACTGGGTGAGGATAAGTTTGTGATGCAGTTGGGAGCTTTACATATCGAGGATAAGTGTCAGCTGATGATGGGCAAGGTGCTACGAGGTTCCGGATGGGACACAGCTCTAGCTCAAGCAGATGTCCTCTCCTCTGGACGTGCCCAGTCAGCTACACGATATGCTCATCAAGTGTCACTTGTTTCCCTCTCTCATTTGAAGCAAAATGCATACTTGCAATACACATCCAATGTGCTGGGGCCTTGTGAGTCATATGAGATGTGGTGTGCAAGGAAATCTGCAAATGTTCACATGTTCAAATATTGGTCACTAGTGATTGAGCTTGAGCTATTGATGTGTCGATTTGTGCGCTCATTAAGAGAGGGTGACTTCCCTCTCTATGTCCAGGTGTGTGATGAACTATGCCCATGGTTCTTTGTGCTGGACCACACTAACTATGCCCGCTGGTTGCCGATTCATGTCAGAGATATGGTTGGTCTTGCTGAAAGCCATCCACAGGTGTACGCAGAGTACCTCAAAGGGAACTTTACAGTCCAAAAGTCTGCTCGTACATTCAGCCTCATCGCGAAAGATCAATCTCATGAGCAGATGAACAAAGTACTGCAGGGCTGTGGTGGAGCATCTGACCTCTATGACAAAACAGAAGCATTAGCATTGTACATGTTGGCAGGTCCTGAATGTGTCAGAATGATAGAAGAGTTTGAGAATGCTCAGAAGCTTACAGAAGGACCAACTGGCCACCACGAAACAGCACCTGGGCTACAGTCTAGGTTTTTGAAGGATGTCAAGTCATTCACAAAGGTGGTGTCTGAACTGGGCAACCCCTTCCTGGCCACAAATCAGGAGCTTGTAGCCCTTGACACACACGATGTTATGGAGAATGAAGTAGCAGCATCACTGTCACAGATACAGGAAGTTGGCCAAGCCCTTCATGAGGAGTATGTAAAGACTAGGCTGGACAAAGGGACAGTTCCTATATCAAACACTATAAAGAAAAACAATGTGTACACATTCAGCAATCGGCCAGACCCACGCAAGAAGAGTAGCAAAGTGGGGGTACAGAAGCAAAACACAGTGCTCATTACTCAGCTATTCCTGTCTCTACAATCACGTCCAGATGCGGATATGACAGAATTTTTCACATACGAGAATCAGCGAGAGCCCCCTTCACTCTCAGACCGAGGTTCACTCAGAGCTGGAAATAAATCAGACATTCTTGCATGTGTCAATGCACCAACTGGATCTGCCAATCCTTCTAAACAAGTGACACTTCAGTTGTATGACATGGCCGCCATCGTCCACATTGTGCGTCCAAGTAGAGCATCAACATTTGCTGAATATGTATCTCTACACATCATACCTTTCATTAAAGCACAGTTGACTGACACAGTTGAGCGCGTCGATGCCGTGTGGGATACCTATCCTGAAGACAGTCTGAAATCACTTGCACAGCAGCGGCGTGGTTCAGGAGCATGTACTCGACTTGATCCAGATAGTGATGGTACCACACCCATTCCCAAACGAGACTGGCAGTCATATTTGAAAAATGTGGAAAACAAGAAGGAACTGTTCGTCTTTATCAGTAAACAGCTGATCAAGATTGACATGGGTGGAAAACTCCTCCTCAGCACTGAATTAGAAACTGTGCTCTCTAATGAAGCATTTGATATATCAGGGCTCCAACCATGCAACCACACAGAGGCAGATACGCGGATCATTCTGCATCTTGCTCACGCATCATCTCAGGGTCACAAGAAAGCATTCATCCGCACTGTTGACAGTGACATAGTCGTTCTTGCCATTGCTTTCTTTCAACAGCTTGACCTAACAGAACTCTGGATTGGTTTTGGTAGTGGCAAATATTACCGAGACATCCCAGTGCACAGCATTCAATCACAGCTTGGTCCATCAAAGTCGCTGGCTCTACCTCTGTTCCATGCACTAACAGGCTGCGACACTACGTCTCAGTTTCTTGGATGTGGGAAGAAGACAGCATGGACTGCATGGAATAATACACCAAACTTAACTGAAACCATGATCAAATTGACTGAAGACCCCAAGTCCTTCAGTCTAGTATTTCCTGAAATGACACACATTGAGAGGTTTGTTGTGCTCATGTACAGTAAAACATGTGGACAAGCATCTGTAAACGTAGCCAGGCACCATCTGTTTTCTAGTGGCAGTCGATCATTGGACAGCATACCACCTACCCAAGCTGCCCTCTTCCAGCATATCAAGAGGTCATTGTTGCAGGCAAGTTTTGTGTGGAAGCAGTCAACCACATGCCATCAGACACTCCCTGCTTTTGATAAATGGGGATGGGAATATGACAAGCGCAGCAACCAATGGCTCCCTTTCTGGACAACTCTCGCTGATGCCAGTAAGGCATGTGCTCTTCTCCTTCATTGCGGATGCACTAAAGCCTGCAGAGGGAATTGCAAATGAAGTAGTGCTAGAATTCGATGTACGACACTCTGCAAGTGTGAGGGTGGCTGCCTGAACAATGACGACTATTAATCAGTGAACAGCCATCTATTGGATAGACATTATCATGAGATGCAGTACTGTGAGTAAAAGGAATAAAGAAGATTGTACTTGCGTATATACTAAAGTTTAATAGCAGAAGATGTTGATGCTGACTCTTATTTTTTATCAAGTTAACTATGTAACCTGTACTAGTATTGGTACTCAAGTGGATGTCATTTTGGACAGCGGCCATTTTGATTTGGCCAATATGGCCGCCACAGTGGGAGCCCAGCTTGGTTCCCGCAAACATTCAAATTAGTATGGTCATAGCTACCTGTGGTCCAAAAATGGCACTTTTGGAATGATTTGATCAATTATATGATTAAGCCCCCTGACTAGTGGTGGCCAAGGAACGACTGAATTACGCGAAATTATTCGGTGACCGAAAATTTGCCTTAGGAGCTCCATCGTGACTCGGGTCGTGTGGGGAGTTGCTCCATCTTGCTGAAACCACAGCTCAGGCCTGTCCTGCACCGCAGGGCGCACTAAATTCTCGATCATGGCTTGATATCGTACGCTAGTGACCGTCGTTTTCAAAAAAGTAAGGCCCGATGATCCTTTGAGACGTTACACCACACCACACAGTGCACTTGAGGGGATGCAACTCGCGTTGGTGAACAACCCTAGGATTCTCTAATCCCCAGAATCTACAGTTCTGCTTGTTCACAAAACCGTTCAGATTGAAATGTGCTTCATCGCTCATAATCAATTGATAAACAAATTCGTTTTCTTCATTGGCCAACCGCTGAATGTGGACTGAGTAATTTAAGCGTTGATCATAATCAGTCGGTTTCAAATTTTGCACAAATTGCACTTTGTATGGGTACAGGTGCAAATCATTTCTCATAACGCGATGCAGTGACGTCCGAGACATCCCCAACTGGCCAGAACGTCTGCGGATCGATGTTCCTGGTTCTTCTTGAATATTCTCTCGCACACGTTCACGATTTTCCTGCGTACCGGCTAAACGTGGTCTTCCAGTTCGTGGCAAGTCACTTACGGAGCCATATTGCTGAAAACGTTGAATCAACCGACGAATCATGAAATCCGAAGGCGCCTTTCTGACATTGAAATGTCGGCGATATGCTCTTTGGGTGAGAACAATTGATCCCCTAAATTCAAAATAAAATTCCACGATTTTAGTTCTTTGTTCTGTTGTGAATTTTTCCATGGGTGAATTTCCAAAATTAGTAATTAAATATCTGAAAAGAAAAATATAAAAAAATTATTAGTAAAAAAGTTATTAATATTTCAAAGCCCTAGGTGACTTTTGGGACACCCTGTATTTGCCCAGCTATCATCGTGGTGGTACGTGTCCCATCTTCTCTCTTAGTGTAGTGTATTAATTTATTAAATTCATTTTATATACAATGTGTGTATTGTATGTATGTGTGTACATATGTGTACTGTGTAGTGTAAACCCATAAAGCCATCATTTTTTTTTATTATTATATTGGTTACGACAAACTCTATCTTTAACTCTATCTTTTGTGGTTTTAGGCGAATTTGTCTACAACAATTTGTCTAAAGATACAATTCATCTACAACAATTTGTCTACAACAATTTATCTACAACAATTAGTCTACAGATACAATTTATCTACAATAATTTGTCTACAGATACAATTTGTCTAGAGGAACTATTACTAATATTGGACCTAGTATGTTTCATGGACTGCTCTCGATTTTCCTACGAAATTGAAAACAAGGGCAGTCGATGACCCTGATTTTGTTTCTGCAATCGGTTTTCTTGAGAAACCTAACCTAACCTAACCTAACCTAACCTAACCTGACCTAACCTAACCTGACATTTAAATCTTAATCATATACTTAAATTCTATATAAATGATTATGTTTACTTCCATAATATAAAGTCGCCATTGGCAACATTTTACGTTCTTTACAATACAGCATAAATCTTTTGTCTTCTTAATTTAAATCTCGTCTTTCAGCCTGTGAAACAAAATTGTCTTTTCGTACTATTGGTTATCATAGCCGGAATAATTGTACCTCTTGTAAATAAATTCAGTGAGTCATTTGTTCATTAGGTATCACATTTTTCTCTCCATTATTTTTAACGACTCCGAAGACCCATTTCTTGAGGTTTCTAAATTATAAATATATATTAAGTACTTGACTAATACTATAGTTTACAAAGTATGAAATGAAACGCGTATAAATAATACAATACAGCTTGTCCGTTTTAGATATTAATGTTATTTTCAGTATATCCTCATTATTCTTATTAATATTAATATTGTTAGTAGTAGTACTGATTTTATTTATTGATTTTATTACTACAAGACAAACAAGTTCCGCTAGCGTCTTTACTCGCTACCCCTGCAGTTATCGGTGGGCCAGGACTAACTGTAGAAATAGATGAAACCTGCTACAGTAAGCGGAAGTATGACAGGGGAAGAATGCTTCCGGCACAATGGGTATTCGGTGGAGTATGCAGGGAGACCAAAGAAGTATTCCTGTATGCCGTCCCTAGAAGAGATGAAAAAACGCTGTTGTCCTGCATTAAAGCCAACATCCGCCCAGGGACTACTATTATTAGTGACAAGTGGAAAGCCTACCAGAACATAGGAAAACTAGAAGGCTACAATTATTTGCATGAAACAGTGAATCATTCAGAAAATTTCGTCGATCCAAACAGTGGTGCACATACCCAAGGTATTGAAAGCATGTGGCATATCATGAAACACCGGAATAAAAGACATTGTGGTACACACCGTCAGATGGTAGACTCGTACTTATGCGAATTTATTTGGCGGAAGCGTAATGAAAACGAAGATATATTTAGAAAAATATTAAAGGATATAGCTGATTTCAAATAAATATTTCCCTTTCGTACGCCGTATAAAGTAGTTCGTATTTAAAATCTTTTTTTTTCGATATTTTCCTTTCATTTCTCTCAAAAAAGAATGTTAGATTCGTATTTAGCACACAAAAAAGTATTACTGGTGAAAATTTGGTTAAAAAAAACCGCCTGCCGCCAAATGGAAAAGACCCCAAGTTCCTATAATAGTTCAATTATGTATTTATCGCTAGTCCACATAAGTGTGTTTATTGCATTATTATAATTAAAAAACAACAAAGTATCATACTTACAGTTTAGACCTGTGGCTTTTTATTCCTGATCATTGTTTTTATATGACCAAATGTGGCTCTCAAGCTGTTAAGAGTTTTCGACCCTTGCAAGCTCTTCAGCCCATTATATAGAATATAACACTTAATTCATCATATACGTTGAAAATACTGTAGCCGAAATAACATCAGAATCTGAAATCTGAATGTCACTACAAAGGTGTCATTAGGACACACTGCAGTGATTTTAGTTAGTGACGTTCAAAATGAGAGTAACAATATAACTCTTACACCTTATTGCTGATTCAAACGCTCGTAACGTAACTGAAATTATTTTGCATTTTGGTGTTATTTCAGTATCTAAAAAACTATATATTTATACGCGCCATGTAAATCAAAAAACAAATAACCAGCAATACTTATCAAGTGAAAAGTAAACTATTCTCTCCAGCGAGAATATGCATCGCATTTGATGGAAGAGAGAACTAAATCAGTCGAGGCACACGAATTGTTGAATTGTTTGCAAAATTACTATTACTGGCTGAAAGATTGTTTTTCCATTTATTTGAAGTGTAATCTTTCCGGTTTATGAGTTTAATAATTAGTTTAATATAATTTTTAACCCCTTTTTCTGGTTATAAATATCTGCCCATCAAAACACTTGAACGAATTACTCGTGCTCTATAAAACTCCGAATGATCTTTTCCATGAACAAAAGAGACACCGCTTGTATTATATTCGGAGCAGTTTTTTTCAATAAGCTAAAATGTCCTCCATTTTGGGGTGAAACAGCCTAATTTACCCCTAAACGAGGGGTAATTTAGGTTAAAGTGGATAATTCAAATATACGAGTTGATAAAACATGATTTATTTTGTAATATAACTTAATTGAAGGAATCTTTGTGGAAATATGCACGAGCTTTATTATGGTAATCACACGAATGTAATATTAAATGACATCGGCGAGGTTTTGTCGTAGCTGTACTTGATGAAAGTGGAAAAAAGTGTAATACAGTGTGATCCAAAAATGTGTCCTCAAAAACAATGGTCAATAATTTAGTCGTGTGTGTGTGTGTGTGTGTGTGTGTGTGTGTGTAGGATTGCCAGATTTTTCAAATGCCTATGTGGGACAAAATATTTTCTGAGGTTTTTTTCAAGACCAAATTTTTTTTCAAATTGAAACTAGATTTCTTGAACGGTTACAATAAACAAAATTAGAAAAATTTTATTACAATAATATTTAACAATTAAACATCGTAAATAAATTGAAATTATTATACATAATATTGAAATTCTAAATCAATTCATCCCTAAAAAATTTCCTTAAAAAATATTTTTTGCGGGACATTTTGAACGCGGGATTTTGACGCGGGATTTTTGGATCAAATGCGGGACTATCCAGTTAAATATAGGACGTTTACAACCCTATGTGTGTATATTAGGGTGGTCCAAAAAATAGGTGAAAAATTTTTTTTCGAATTTTTCTATTCCCACCCACTCATTTTGTTTCACTAATAGAAAAAATCATTTACACAAAAAATGACGAGAATATAAACATTTAGAAATTGCAGACTGAAACTCAATTTTTGAAGAAGAGGCATTTTATTTATGCCAAAAAACAAATGAAACAAAACTGCAACCATATAAAGAAAAATTCAAAACACTTTAAATGTTGGACTTTTTGCATGAAGGGAATTAATTAAAGATGGTGTCCGGCGAATTTGTCTACAACAATTTGTCTAAAGATACAATTCATCTACAACAATTTGTCTACAACAATTTATCTACAGCAATTAGTCTACAGATACAATTTATCTACAATAATTTGTCTACAGTTACAATTTGTCTAGAGAGGAAAAATTAAAGCTATTTGATGTTAATTATTATTAATTTTTTCAAAAAAATGAAAAATTTGTTTCTGCAATCGGTTTTCTTGAGAAATGATACAGAAAAATGTTATTGGATATTGAATAAATTTATTTACTGAAACGACGCAATACACTCCAACATCTTTTTGAATAAGTCCGAGCTGGTGTGGCGCTTACGCTATACAAATTCACAAAAAATGACAAGAATTAGTGCGATATCTTGCAAAAAACAATAGTATAAGAAACTCGATTAGGTCATAATTGTGCTTGAAACAACTCTAATGCGAACCAAATTTCTTAAGAGCGACATTTAATTAAACCTTTTCATGCATATCGGATCATACTCATTCAAGATGAGACAAAGGAGAGGAAAGGTCAACGAGAAAAGTACTGTATTCTCAATGAAGGGTATGCAGGCAATAAGGTTACTCAATAAGTATGCAATACCACAAGTTTTAGTGAATTTTTGTAACAATACTGGACATATTTCTTTCACTTTTAAATGGTAGATAATTCATTTCAGTATTTTCATTTTATATATATAGACAAAAGATGACGATGATGGGGTTATTCCACTAAGATAATTAACGAAATTTGCTGTATGAGGTCTTGCACAGTCTTGCTGAAACGGAATGACAAGGGCCAAAGATCCCACGCTGATGCCCATGATAAGAAATTACATTGCACGTATTCGTCACGTAATTTCGCAAAGAGGACACTTTGAGAATATCGTTTGCCTGCAAAAAAACATCCTTTCTTTAACTATAATCGTGCAAAATTTTATGAACGTAAGTAAATCCATTAATATTTTATTAATTTTTTGAAATTGTGGCCTAATTAAAGAATCATACTGTATATTTTTTATACAGGGTGTCCACAATGTCTTGTCACCCCACTAAAATACTAACTGATTTTCGCTTTTCTTTCAGACCCGTTTAAAATGTGTGATAGCAGCAACTATACGATTGAACAACGCATATTGGCTAGTACCTGGGTCCATGACCGACCACGCAATGTAAAACCATTGAAAATATTCGTGCAGACTTCCAGGACCGATTCCATCGTGCAGCTCCTTTTTGGAGGAGCTACACGGGTCGCTACATAATTTGGATGCAGAGGACGGTTCCCCATCCAACTACTCTCCAGACCAAATATCGTTTAATTTCGCTGATCGATTGGAAGTTGCGTTACAACACTGGCCACGGAGAATATAGCCCTCGCGTTTCGCAAGCGGAAGTTGAGAAGTTAAATTATTATATTAAGCCGAGCGATAGTCGATATAATCACATTAGATTTTACGGTGTAGTCTTCGTAAGCATCCGATTGTATTAAATTAAATATTTTGTCTACCAGTTTAGTTTTAGCATTTTCTGAAAAAGTTATTTACTCTATAGCTGCATACTCTCATTGTGCAAATTATCTAAAAAATTGGAAGGGACGAGTAGTATGCCCGCAAAATGGTAGAGTGCATATGCATTTGCAATGTTGATCATATGAGTGCCAGTGCCAACCCCCAAGGTACCCCCACCAAAGGGGGGAATTCTCCCAACAAGCTGGGGGGAATCCACCTAACCTCTTTGGGGAGAAGATGGGACGGCCTCACCCCCAAAGGGG
This sequence comes from Bathynomus jamesi, assembly GCA_023014485.1. Taxonomy (NCBI): domain Eukaryota; kingdom Metazoa; phylum Arthropoda; class Malacostraca; order Isopoda; family Cirolanidae; genus Bathynomus; species Bathynomus jamesi. The sequence goes on from JAJOZX010002210.1 coordinate 530,236, forward strand.
TATACCTAACCTAGGAGAGGAACAGAGGAGAGGGAGGAAGAGACCATCCAGCGTCTGCGAGATGCAATCGCATAATGGGAACTCATGATAGCATCACTTGGTTTAGAACTCGAAATACACTAGTTGGCGCACACAAACGCACATACACTCCCCGACTATATATACGCCCATAGATCACCTACTATTACACACACACACACACACACACACATATATATATATATATATATATATATATATATATATATATAAACAAATGCATGTAAAGCCCCAATAGCAAAATATATACGAGCATAACCACCACACAAAAAGGATACACAACCACCACCACAGCACCACAACCATCAATCGTCTAAGTATAGCTTACCATCACCTAACCAAACCCACCTTACTCATGGCTTTTACTTACCAGCTCCTGATAGACTGACGAGGTCTCTAAATACGACCCAATTAATAGACAAAGCTATTAAGCATAAACGAATACATTTATGGGACCAGGGGGTAGACCGCCAAGGTCTCAAAAAGAGAGCGACGCCAATAGTTTTCCTATTAAGCTTCTCATGTTGGAACAAACGAGGCCAATTTGACGTTTGGTGAGTGATCTTTTAAACAAAAATCGAATAAGATAAACTAAATTTAATGCCAAAACAAATTTTCAACATAATATACAATTTTATCCTTAAACTATCACATAAAAAGCATTAATATGATTTAAAAAATAGAAATTAAATTAGGGGTAACTATTTAATTTTTTCTCTTTTGGACAATTATTTTGTTTCAATACAAATTTATCTTTAATATACAATTTTATCCTTAAACTATAACATAAAAAGCATTAATATGTTTTTAAAACAAAATAGATTGTATTTCGGGATAACTATTTCATTTCTCGTCTTTCGCCCAATTATTTTGTTTCAATACAAATTTATCTTTAAGACACCAACATATCTTTAAACCTTATTACAAAAATATTAATATAACTTTATAATAAAAATAGATTCTATTTCGGGGTAACTTATTCATTTTTCCTCTTTTACGCAACTATTTTGTTTCAATACAAATTTATCTTTAAGACACAATTATATCCTTAAACTATAACATAAAACGTTAATATAATTTTTAAAACAAAATAGATTCAATCTGTGGCAAAAACACGCCCCCACAATTCGCGGCTCGTCCAATTACAAACCAATGGATGGAGCATGAGAACGAATCCAGCATCTCTGGTTGGCAGAAAGTCTCGCTCTCACACAGGAAACTCGCGAATTGAATATTGGGGGTGGGGCCAATCGGGGAACATTTACAGCTGGATCCACAACAGTGATTTTATCAACATGTAACCAAACATTCTCTTATCATGGGCACTAGGGTGGTCCATAATTTCACTTTTTAAATTTTTTTATGGTCCAACATGCTAATTTTATGGGCATTGGTGCAAGAAACAACATGGTTACCAGTGTTTGGAGTTCTGGTAATATCAGCCCCTCCCCCCCCAATTTATATTGCATAGTAAAAAACTGAGTAAAAACGACATCTTTTAAGCATTTTTTTAAGATTAATCATATTTAATCTTAAATAAAAGCATACATATTGCATATCAATTTATTCAGAAATCAACTTTGCACATTTTGGTGTATAAATTGATTATTTATTCGTAATAGTATACATAGAAATGTTCTATAACAGCTGATTAAGCCAATATTTTATGTGTTTTTCAGATATCCAATGATGTATATAGTATTTGATGCATTTTTCACTTGGTTGATTCTAATCTTATTTTAAATGAATATCATGGCTACTCCTAAGAAATTAAATATAAAGTTAAGAAAAAGCAGTTATGATCCAATTATTGGTAATCTTAAAGATGAACTGATTCCTACAGGACTATTCCAGCTACCATCCCAATCAGATGCACTTCAGCATTTCTATCATTTAAAAAGAAATGATATGGTTATGAACAATACGGAAGAGGCTGCAACAGTTGTACTTAATAAAGTTAAAAAATTCTGGGACTTAGCTGGCATTAAAACGCAAGATATTTCCAAAAGCAGAAGACCAAAAGAAAAGATTCTGACTTTAGTTAATGAGTATGAAACACTGAAAAATCACAAAAACAGGAATACTTTCGAAGATAAAAAGGATATTTTTTGTAAAAAATTAGATATGCTATTGGATATATCGGCAGCAGATGCTATTGAAACAATAATGAAAGACAGAATGAGAACAACAAGAAACAAAAGCGAAGATATAAAATTCCTTGAAGATCAAAGAACTATTCGGAATATGTACGTCTCCAGCCTTGATAAGTCTTATGTAACTCGGACAGAAAGACGAAACCAAAGAATTCGACATGACGTAGGGAGAAAAGAAAAACTCTTAGCAGGCATGGATGCATGACCCAGTGGGAACAAATGAATATCCCACCTGATGATGACATTCCTATAGATAATGATGAATCAAGTAATGAATCAAATGATTCCGACTTTCAACCTTCGGCTTAAAGAAATCCTAAAAAAAGAATTCGCATTTTCGATTCTCAAATGATTTCTGACACGGCTGATAGGCTGAATCAAGTACAACGTCCCTGAAAATGAAATGTTTAAAAGCTCCAGATTAAATATTTGGCCAGAACTGGACATAACACCACCAACAAAAACAATAAAATTTAAAAATCGCCAATTGAGAGCCAAAGCTTTTGATGTAAAAGATTTTCTAAAAGATGCACTTAATTCAGCCAGTTCACCTCTATTTCCCAGAGGCGACTACAGAGAATGTGCCGAGGTTGCTCTATTACTTCTTGGGGAAAACGTCTCAAACACTGGTGTGAGATGAGCTAAGCCTTGGGCAGTACACTATGTGAGGTGGATGCCATCTGTATTGTATCCAGCAAAGATGTACCCATTCTCTGATCAAGCTGGGTATGATTCAAATAAAGAACTAGAGAGAATGTGCATATTCAACTGCCTCCACTATATAAAACCTTGGTTGCTTGCTTCCGTCGCCTGTGATGCACCTGTCAACGATTTAAATCTTTTTAATGAACTCATTGAATATAAAAATTATGATCACGATGTAGCATCCAGTGCTCTTAAGGGATTAAATGGTCAGCTATGGTATCTGACTGAGGAACTAGCACCACTTGCTTTGTTTTCCCTGCAAATTTCAGATGCAGAAAAAAGTCTGATTGCAAAGTCAATGAAGAAAGTCTGTCAAGTCAACCCGCAACACCCTCCTCCCAAAGGTCAGCCAATCTTTCCTAAGCTAACAAATACAACTAAGCTGTGTCAGTTAGTTGGTAAGGGTTCTTCAATTGTTTTCCAATGCTTGGGTACTAGTGGTGACTGGCTAAATGAACCTGTTACTTCTTGGAAAAATTGCAAATCTTACCAAGTTATGAAGAACTTTGTCAAAAATATGAAAGTTGTGAATGATCCTGCCGAGAGAGCAATCAAGCTGATTGAAGATTTCAAAGACAGAATTGTTAATGATGAAACACAAAAACAATTTCTGGTAAAAGTTATAGAGCAACATCGACACCTTCTTCCAGACTTCAAGAAAAAATCTTTGGCTGAAATGTATAATTATGTTAAGTGAGCGTTTATTACGTAATGTTATGCAGAAGTATTTATCTTTTTAAATAAACTTTGGTATAATTTTTTAATCATTGTAAAAGGAATTAATTTTTGTTTAAAAATAAATGCAAAAAAAAAAAACGATGGGGACTTGGAATCAGGTTTGTTCCCACTCGAAATATACTGTAGCTGGCTTGATAAGCTGGTCTAATTTCGAGCCCATCGCCGCGAAGCTGCCTGGGATGATGCTTCAGGGTGGCGGTAACACCCCTAGAATTAGGGGTGGGGGTGGGGGGGTGGGGGACTGATATTACCGGAACTCCAAAAACTGGAAACCATGTTGTTTCTTGCACCAATGCCCACAACATTAGCCCGTTGGACCATTAAAAATTTTAAAAAGTGAAATTATGGACCACACTAATGGGCACTTCCAGTCAGACACATCAGTTTTACTGCTCCCCGAACTTGTTTGAAGACGGGAACCTCTCTGCATGGGCGACGCTCCATCTTTAAAGCAGCGGCCGACCGGGTACCCTGTCCTGCATTTTCTCTTATTGTAACTCCTTGTAACTCTTTCTTTATATATACAGGGTGGCCCCAAAAAATGGCACCAATTTTGAGAAGTGATATCTCAATAACCATTGCAGCTAGGGACTTAAAAGAAACAACTAAATGAAAGATAATTCTTTTCTCTTTAAATACTTATTCTATGGCTTGATGGTTATAAGCCCATGTAATGCCAAAAATTGGCTTATAAGAAAAATATACAAAAAAAAGTTGCGCATTTATATTTATTCCTTTTATTTTTTTCTAATTAATTATCTTTTAATTTACGGTCTTTAAACGAAGTTCCGTCGTTTTAAGTTAAACCTAATTTTCAATAAATGGCTCAATCTGCCATCCATTATGGTCAACCACAGCCTGTAATCTCGCCCTCCATTTTGAAATTGCCTTTGAGATCGTCACTTGTGAGAGATTTTCCCATGCAGCCTGAATTCGTTCACGAAGATGGTTCACATCACGGATTTTCTGACCATGGTAGACTTCTCTCTCTAAGGCAGACCACACAAAGTAGTCAATGGGGTTTAGATCTGGGCTGCATGGTGGCCAATTATTTGGTTCGATAAAACCAGGACAATTATTATTGAGAAATGTTATTGTTTCCTTGGCTGTATGAGATGGGGCTCCATCTTGCATGAACACAAAATCAGTGCTCGTCTCCTTGATCTCTGACAACATTGGAGACAAAATGTCATTACAGTAGTAAATTGAGTTAATTTTAACGCCTCGCTGAATAAAAATGATGGATGTTTTGTTCTCAGATGACGCTGCAAGGGAAACCATTATCGAATCTGAAAAGTGTTTTTTTTTCACGCAAAAGTCGTTTTGGGTCAACATGAGTTTTTGTCGCCACTGCTGCACGAACCCGATCATTTTGGGTATTTCGTGGTGTTTCGACCGTAAATCGTTTCTCATCAGAAAACCAAATTTTTTCACAGACTCATTTGACCGAAATCTTCGCAATAGATTTTTACATCGATGGAAACGTCTTTCTTCACAGGCTCCGATAAAGCAGTAACCTTCACCCTCTTAAATGTTTTCAACCCAAGATCTTTTCGAATTATTCGCTGTACTGATGAACGTGAAATCCCGGTTTCTTTCGCAACTTCACGTTCACTTTTACTTGTTCCCGGTTGTTCCTCTTGACTTAAAACCATTTAATTTACTTTTTCAATGTTTTCTGGGGTTCTAATACTTTTTGGTCGACCACTTCCCGGACGCCGTTGACTGCTGCCGGTTTCTTTAAGTTTTTGTAAAAAATGTGCCACAGTTCTTTTTTTCCAATTTCTATTTGGAAATTCGTAAAGGATTCTGTTTAATGAATATCCTTTTTCTTCACGTAGTGCTTGTATAATGTTATTATCAGATTCTCTCAATCCCATCTTGAGGGGTCTGGAATAGAAAAATTTCATTTAAAATTAGGATCAAGGAATAAATATAAATGCGCAACTTTTTTTGTATATTTTTTTTGGAAGCCAATTTTGGGCATTATATGGGCTTATAACCATCAAGCCATAGAAAAAGTATTTAAAGAGAAAAGAATTATCTTTCATTTGGTTGTTTTTTTAAGTCCCTACCTGCAATGGTTATTGAGATATCACTTCTCAAATTTGGTGCCATTTTTTTTGGGCCACCCTGTATATATATATATATATATATATATATATATATAGTATTTATTAACAACCCGGTTGGCCAGCTGCTTGCTGTTTATTATTTGATCCGGGCGCCCTAATCAGCATTTTAGCTTATTGTAACTCCTTGTAACTCTCTTCTCCCATATATACAACGCTGTCCTGAAAAGTAAATGCATGTTTACTACAGGTTACTGTGCTAAGCTTTCTGTACTTAATGTATTCTATTAAGTATTTAGAGAGTGAATTTTGTTTATCAAATAATTACGTGTTAACATTTATTTAAAATTAGTTTGTGAAATGTTTCATTAAACTAGCATGTATCCTCAATTATACACACACACATATATATATATATATGGAACAATTGGATTTTAATTAAAAAAGATTCAATGTGGATGAATCTTTTAATATCTGACAGGTGCTCGACACTCTTTGACGGTGCTTAGTCATCCAGTATGATCATTATTAGAAAAATGTATGAGCTGTCAAAATAATTTTCTGTCTCCTACCGTATCCTTTCTCCTTATAGGCCCGATGCGGAACTCGATCGTGTTATAGCTACTTTTCGTGACAGTTTTGAAGAAAAGCAAATAGCCGACGGCGATTTGGAGGTTTTACTGGACACTCGATCCACTGACATGAACACCGAGGTCGAAGTATTGGCTCACATCCGGTCCAACGATTGCTAGGTCGTCGGAAACTAATGTAAGCTTTTTTCTTTTGGTTAAGAACAAGACACAGTGTATTTTTATCAATTTATTAAATGATAGAAATCATGTTTTATAAATTAGTACAATTCAGCTTAAATGAGTTACAGAATTAGCATCCATCAAATAAACTACAGGGCACAAGACTAACATTATTGGGGACATCTTATATTTTACAAAATATAGTTACAAATATATATATATATATATATATATATATATATACACACACACACGCGTAAAACTTTACACAATGCATCGAGTGCGCACAAAAGAGAACCTTTTTTTATCTGCATGCACACCATTTCATCATTCAGCTCAGTGTCGCACAAATCGAATAATTTTTAAAAATTTATAAATCCCTTTCCACGTGACATGTGCACGAGAAATGAAAGGCAGTACATGTCGAAAGTATTACTAAAATATCCTTGTAATCGGTGGGGATTCCAGACAATTTCGGGGATATGCAACTGTTCGAGAAATTTTACAATAACATGGTCACCCCAGGGATGAGCCCCTAGTGAATTAAAATAGTACATTATTTCCCTATTTTTAAAGTAGATGGCCAACCAATGAATCCCCTTGCCACCAACAATATCCGTGTTGACAATAACTCCCCCACATTTTCTCGTAGTTGGTAATTTCAATGTTTTATTCTTCGCAAACATACCGATAAATTTGGAGCGTGTGATTTCGTCACTATTCATTACTCTCTGAAGTGTATTCGCATCCATTTTAAAAGTCAGTGACTACGTTCCTGAAGCGGTCAATTTCTATTAGAGCTTGTGACTCGAGGTATACTAGTACACTAATAGGAGTGTCTATCGGGTTGGCGAATTCCAATCTGATAGATGTTTCAACTCTGTTGTGGACTTAGTGTGTATTTACATTAGCAGATAAGTCGGGTGTGATATCAATCGGATAAAGGTTAAATTGATTGATGAATTCTTTCTGCGTTACCCCAATCCCGAGCTCATCACAAGCACCTGCAATATGATCCAGATTACTATAAGCTCTCGCGGAAATCGGGAGCACAGCGTCTGATGAGTAGTCCGTATCCATAGTCTCACCCAACGCAACGCCATTGACGTATAGAGTTATATTTTTAATGCTGAAATTCTCGAATTTAAAGGTGTTCTTTTTATATTTTCCATTCGTCGAAGCGTGATCCTGCATTCCAATTAATAACCTTTTAGGTAGAACTCCCAGGGCCACGTTTTCTAGCTGCTACGAGGCCAACCCTGCTGGCACCGTGTATAGTTTGATCTGTACTCCGTTAATTGGGTATTTTACTGTTGGGGGTATTAAATTTTTTTCAATTTCTAATTGTTTAACAGAGCTTAACGCGGAGAAATGTGTCCATAATATGAATCACAACGGGTTTTGTGCCTTTTTCTTGATCAGGCCTCAGATTTATGCAGATCTCAGGATTCGTGCGGGTGAGCTTTAATTTCATATCCACTAGGGTGTATTATGCTCAGGTCGAATATTGAAAAACTTGGAATTTCAAGATTGGCAGTATGTATGCCTATGTAAAATTGAATTTTAAGAAGGGTTCGTCTTCTGCAATTTTTGCGAAAAATCTCATTTAAATGTTCAAAATCGCACTTTCTGTCGAAAAATGGGATTTTTGGCCAATTTCAAATGACCTCCATATGTTCCATATTGTTGACATACACCATTAAGCATTTCTAGGGGCAGGCTTGGACCCATTTAAGGTCAGCCAAAGTGGTTCATAACCCCTAAAATAACCAAAATCACCCAAAATGGCCCAAAACTAAAGAATTGTATGATTTTTAGTCTTCTATACACCACATTTCGCGGCTGTTCTCTTCATCAGGCAGAATCTTTTTGTTTTTCTTTCTTGGTCTTGCATTTTCTTTTTTTTAGAAACGCCTCCACCAATTTTTATTTATTTTCTTTTCGGCATCACTGAGTGTGATGGCAACTGCCCCCACCTTTCCGCAAGCTGCTGTGACGCTCAACCTTTTTTTTGCTATTGCAATTCTTTAATATTTGTATAAGTCCCTCCTCCACCCCCAGCTTGTAATAATATGCTGGTCAACTGAATGTTTTGAGATTTTTCTTCTGAAAACATCTTGATTTGTCTAGCAGGTCTTGTAGAGATCTAAAACATGTTCATAATGTCTTGCTTTGACTTGAAAACTGGCAACAATTCTCTGTGATCGATCCTAGCACGAACAAAACCATCTCTTCTCTCTTCCCAATACACTGCATGAGATGCAGCTGAAACTTCCTGGACTGCTCTTTCACAACTTTGAGTGTGAACTGAGAAGTTCTCAACTTCAAGTGGAGACCTGAGAAGCTCCTCAACTTCTCTTGACATCTTACAAGTGAAAAGTGGCTCATACAGTTTCTCCTTATCCCAATTAATTAGAGTAATTGGAGAAGTGGCATCAAAATTCAGTTTAGAGTTTCCATGAGTTCTCAGACTCATGTCTCCATACTCAGACTTACTTCTGATCTTCTTGATCATCTCAACCCCCCATGCCCTCTCCTCCTCATCCGCACTGCACAGGAGAGAGGCAATGAGGTTCTCACTGTGAGCATGATATGCTCCACGAACTATTACATGAGTGATTATGTTCCTGACTTTAGAGGTCTGGCTTCTCAGCAATCCCAGAGCGATCACAATATGGTGAGGTCCATACCTCATGTGGTGCTTCACCTTGATCTCAAAATACATCTTGAAGTAGAAGTCCAGGCAGAACTTCAGCAGCACCACCAGCTTCTTCAACACTTCCCCCTTCAGACCCTGCTGCCTCATTCACAGCAAGCATCAACAGAGCCTAACCTGTAGTCAGCCAGCGTGACTGATTCAGTGGGCCACACTTCAGACCAGCAACTTCCTTACTCAAATCTACTATCTTGGGAGCTTTGATCAGTAGGTAGCAGTTCTTCTGGTCCGTGCTAAGGTTCTGTACACTGTCTTCTGGCAGTTCAATTATATCTTCTTCTCCTGGCAGAGCCTTGAAGCTAAAGTTGACAGGTATGTCATTGATCTTCTCCAAAAGTTTTCCTATTGGGCCACTGAACCCAAACTTTTGCGTGTAGGGACCATCAAGCTTGATGATCATGTGCCCGAAGCTGAGTTCATTAATATGCAACTGGCATATCAGCCAGTGACACTTGTGACCTAGCAGTCTCTCCAAGTGAGTGATGGCTCCTCCATCAGGTCCTGTGTTTGTGTTGGAGTCACCACCAAGGAACACAATAGTATCTTTAGCACTATGAGCATTAATCCACTCAAACAGAGCCTGAGCTATCTTCAGTGCAGGTTTCTCATTTCCTTCAGGTTCTTCTCGTGTACAATGGAAGAGATACTTCCCCTCAGGTTCCCAGGTAACACTATAGTGCTCTTCAGTTGTAATATCAGGATGGAAGCGTCCAGTTTCTTCATTGTACCTCATGATCTTTGTCTTCTTATCTTGTTTTCCATCAAAGAAAATTCCCTTGATCTCCTCTCCCTCTGTCCTTTTCTTCAGGGCCTCCACCGGGGCACCTATTACAGACTCCTTGCCCCTCCACATCTTCATCCTGTCAACAGCTAGATATGCCTTATCAGCAGATAGATGGCCAGCTTTGACGAGATCTTGCAAGAAACCAGTTGCAATAGCTGCTGTAGGAGTGTTTGCCACCTTGAACCTGACTGCAGCCGCAGCAGTGCTTGAGATATCCATGTAGTTCCTCCTGGCAGAGGTGGAGACTTTGCCAGTGTTGACACTAGAACTTGTGCCTGGCGCAGTACTGGAAAAATCTGTCAGCAGTAGGAGCTGCTCTGCCTGGAGACTCTTGCAAGAAAGTCACCTCATTTTCATCATCACGACCATCATCAGCTCTAAACAGTAGTTCCTTTTCTTCTTCCCCTTTTCTGTTTCTCTTCTCAGCTGCCTTCTGTCCTCCTTCCTCTTAGCAGCCTTCACCTGCTTCACTGTTTCCTTCACATCAATAGATACCATCCAGAAGCCAGAAACTTCTGAGGTTTTGATCCTCCGGTAATGGAGCCACTCTAGCTCTAGCTTTGGAACTTCTGAGGCAGAGGACAGTCACAGTTGACATGAACTCTAGCAGCACAGCCACATCAGCCAGATGCTTCAATTCCACAGAGAGTGATATCATGTCTGCAGGTTATGTCGAACAATGTATCAAGTTCAGATATTCTCTTCTCTCTCTTTGCAGCCTTCACTCTGCCATTCACTAGGTCAATCATTTCATTCCACCTGACAAGAATCTTCCTGGCAATGGATCTCTCTTGAATGATCACAGGAGGAGTGAACTTAGCATTACTTTTGCGCCACTGTGCCAGTACCAGTAATGCCAAGTCCTTAGCCAAATCTTGCAGAGGGTACTGAGCTCTCTTCATATCATCCAGAAGCAGCTTCTCTTCCTGGAGGAGGATTCCTCTCTGAAACACAGCTCTCCAAGTTGGAACTTCTGTGGGAAATAACTGTTTGCCTGGACCCACCAGATCACTCAGCTTTGAACCAGAACTTTTTCTGGTCTTTCGTCCTTGCTTAGCCATGGTGGCTACACAATCTTCACCAAGCTTTGTATCTGAAACATAGAAAATTATCACAGTGAAACTCTAGAAGCCTATAACAGCTGTTACAATGGTTTTGTTTGGTAAGAAACCGGTCTGTTACATTTGTACTAGTGTTTATCCTGCACAACTGTTCTGTACATAACCAGAAAACGAAAAACTGGAAATTTGAACACTTAAACGTGATTTTTAGCAAATGTTCAAGAATACAAACCCCTCCTAAAATTTAATTTTTCATAGGAGTACAAACTGCCAATCTTGAAATTCGCAATTCAATGAGCATGATACACCCTAATATCCACCCCATTCATAAGCAGTTTCTCCGGGAATGTGAAGTCTGTATGTAGACGTCCAAAACACTCATATATCTTCTTTTTAGAATTTTTAAATTTATCCTTTATATTACTTTCGTCTGTAGTCTGATAATAGCCCTCGGCAGTTCAAAAGGTATCCTTCGTTTCTTTTGAAAACTTGAGGACATTTTCCAGATAGGCTCGTAGGTGATAATAACCGGTTCCTGCCGAAATGTTGACCTGGATTAAATACACCTCACACTGACTGAATATGGAGTGCAGAAAGCTGTTTTCAGGGTGTGCAGAATAATTTTCATCACAGTCCGTTCCATCAGAATGGGCTATACGTAGTTTAGCGTACATGTGCATGCAGCTTGGATTAATAAAGTATGGGCCTGAGTTGGGTATCACGAATTCTATAGGGGCACTCGGGAAACTAATTCTGTTTAATGGGTTAATTGTAATAAAGTCACTGTGCTCAATAGAAACTTGTGTTGGGGACATATCAAAGAGGGACATCTCCGATTTACAACATTGTGAGCTACACGTATGGATGAAGCGTGCCATGACGAGTCAGAAATAATGCCACCTGTCTCGACAAGTAGTAGTCAACCTATGATTCGTGAGAGCAATGTCCTCAGCTTATATCAATTAAAAAATGATCGACCATAGGTTTCATTCGTTTAGAACACTTTTTTTATGTCCTTTTACGTTTAACGCCACGTGTTGGTACCCCCTTCTTCCTGACAGCCCTCATATTCTTCCCGCCATCAAGCATTTTTCTCTTTGCATCTTTGATGACTTCGTCCCGTGTACGTTTTAAATGTTTTTTCGAGCTTTTGTAGGTTTAGCTCCACCCATTATGTCTTCTACCGTGTTAAAACCTGATTGTAACGCTTTCCTCCCAAGGTATCTGGCCCCCCCTCTTCAACAATGGGACAGCCGTGCGTAGTATGGCTGAAAAAATGGAGCCAAGCTCACTCCCACGCTATCTCACCCCTCGATATACTGTGAAAGGCTTTCGGGTCATTATAACTGAATGCGACGAAAGTGCAGCTTTTCTGAATGGGAAAATTTTCCCTCAATCGTTCTTACATATATTGAGATATTGGTTAATAGATTAGTCGCAACATTCACATAATGGGGCTTGTCATATGTAATGCTCAAGCTCTTCCCTCTATGGTTGGGAATGTGTGCAATGCGCAGCAGACGCGTCTGGATATCCCTAACAAATTGATGCTCCACGATATTGCTGTAAATATAGCACATGTCTGAGGATGGATAGCCAACATCCAATTTTTCCAATTTCATCTGATACATTAAGCTAGACAAGTCATGTTGTGCCTCGTGAAAGGTATCTCTTTGGAATGCTGCTCCATATCGGCCCTAGGTTATACTTTGGAACAATCCTTTGTCTATAATATTTGTATTATCCTGTGATTTTAGGATCAGAGCATGTGCAGGGGTTTCCTTGTTTACGATTTCGTATACTAAATCAGCCGTAAGATTTGAGCTTTTTATGTCTTTCACAACATTCCTCACATTCATTCCTAATTAACCCTGCCTTTTCACACTCATCACGATCTCTAAGAACCGTAAAAACGGGTTCTTTATAATCAATACTTATGAAGCTGGTGGATAGCTGAATTTCGCATAACCCCACCTCATACGAATCACGTTCCAATTCAATGGGCCAATGGAGTTCTGTTACAAAGTTGGCTAGTGTGTTGATAGGATGTACAGACAAACAAGAAGAGGACGGGAGTGTGACATAGAAGTAGTTAGACGCCATGTTGCATACTATTTAAGCTTCATTATTGCATCAGCTTTTATAAAGGTGTTGAAGCTTTCTGGGTACCCTAGCCATTTCACAGTACATTTTCTCTTTCCTGAACCTCTGCTGCCTAATTTTTTTTCAATTTTAAACACATTTTTTCCTAAATTAAATGTCATTTTCTGCAACTCCTCGTGGTAAAAGCCTTCTGCGATTTCTTACCCATTCAAATCTTCAACGTAATACATCATTGTCTTGCCTTTAGGTCTCATAGCCCGAACTTTAAAAACCTCACGTGTCCATCCTTGCTGAAATCTCTTCGGGAATTTATTTCCCGAACGCGATAGCCTTACATAATCATTGATTTTGAAACGTGTAGAGTGTGGCGGTGCTCTACGAATATCTCTTCTCACCTCACACTCTGTGTGCGTACCGCTTTCTAAAACCTCGTTAGGTCTGGTCCCAATCGCGCGATGGTGTGAACGGTTGTATGACGAGGCCAATGATCCCAGAATGTTTATATATCTGTATATATTTTTATGGCTAAAATAGCGAAGCATGCGCTCCTTTATGGTACGTTGAACTCTTTCAGCTAAACAGGCCTTATGTATAGAATTGCTAGTGTAGTAAATGATATTAAACTCTGCCAACATGTTCTAAAAAGCTCGGCCTATAAATTCTTTCCCCATATCCGTACAAATATAGCTAGGAACCCCGTTTTCTTTCAACATCAGCGTTTTGGTAGCTTTAGCAATTGTTTCAGGCGATTTATTTTTTCAGAGAAATTAGCCACAGATATGTAGAGAATACATCTATTATGTATAGGATGTAGCGATAGCCATCATTATAGACTGAATATCTTTGCACGTCTGTTAAATCCGCTTGCCAAATAGAGTCAATCGAAGCCGCTTTTGTCCTAGCTGTTTTAAACCTTGTTCTCGCCAGCTTACAAAGTGTATAAGCATCCTGCTCCCGCGAAAACCTCTCAACATCTTTTTTCCATACTCCATCATTATAAACGCCTCTGTAAAGTCAATCAACACCGTCATAGGAAGCTGGGTTGGAAATGTCATAATAGCGTCTTCTTAATATGTTAACCATTTGCGTATTTTAGAGACACGTGGATAGGGTTGGCTGTTGTTGTTTGGTCTCTTCTTTCTCCTCTTCAGAGATGCTCCCGTTGGGGTTGATGGCGTACTCAGTTGTGGTACATGCGAGACCTGCTCCAAGTCTTTTAACCTATTCAGATTTCCTCTGTCGGATTCTCATAATCTTCGTACTCATGAAGAAATTTCTGCAGAGCCTCTTGGTACAAGATCCTTTTCACATCATGTGACTTTTCACGGTTTAATATGGCTATCAATTCGCTTTCCAGTCTTTTAAGCCTGCTTTTACGGGGTTATAGAACCGTGTCTGGACTCTGAACTTTGCAGTGAAGCATACCCCTCGTGCGGAATCACTACCACTTTCTTCATTATATTAATCTAGTCAGTAAAGGTCCCAAAACTGAAAATGAGATGGGGAGGAATGACCACCCTCTTAGTACAATAATTCGCTTTTTCTTCTACACAGTTTGACTTTTATGAGCGCGCGTACGTATTATTTTCTTGAAACGACGTAGGCGAGCCTTCTGAGGGGATTTCATTGGTGCATTACATTTTATAACATTAAGGCAGATTTCACAGATGCATTTTAAAAAGTCCGAGTAGATATTTTTAACAAATATCTGCTGCAATGCCCGTGGCAATCGATGATAGATTTTTATTAATTAACGGTATTCCTTTAGCTTCTTTATCATTCTGGAATATAAACCGTTTCAGGCTCGTTTGGGAATATATTCGTTCTCAGAAGTACCTTAAACGTGTTTCGCGGGTGAAGGTCACAAGCCAAATATTCGTAACGTTGACTTGTAGCTTCTTTATAAACTTCAAAAACTCCTTACGCTGATTCGGGAACATTTGATTGGCTAATACCCCAATTTGTGACACATCTCTATGTTGCGCGAATAAGACTAGATATTGTGTATTTAACGACACATCGCGCATGTATCTATTTTTGAAAAACAGATTATGATTGGTGAAGAATACGCTAATGTTAAGATGGTGGGAGAACACTGTAAATGTCTCGGCAAACGTTTTATCCATTTCCAACATGAGATCGTCAATTACAATGACTATATGTTCATTTCCCTTTGACGAATTAACGTCATATACGCCATCATGGAACAAAATATCATCTTAGTACTCGTTGAACACTGACTGATACGTCGAATAACACCATATTACCTTATGCACAAATTTTGACATCTCCCCTTATCTTTAATGATTTTAATCATAAACACAGTTTTACCACATCCTGTAGGGACAGATATAATACAAGTGGATGGGCTCATGAACCTGAATTTTTCTACAGATTCCATCTCTAACACGTCACACCCCTAAGTGGAACATTTAAAAAATATAATAAAAATATAAGTGATGTTCCTTATATTCTTGTTCTGTTTCTTCCACAGAACCGTGAATGACGATGAGGTACAGCACCCCATCATCGCTATTACAGTTGACCCCGATGACAGTGTAGTTGTGGTTATAGACTCCATCCCCGCTGACGGATCCTCACCAGCGACACCTCCACCACGTGGCAGCTCAAAGCGGAGGCACGATGATGAAAAACCTTCCACGTTAGGTATAAAACGTGCCAGGAGTGCACCGGCTGCTAGACCCCCAGTAATAGAGCCCCAGCCCTCTACGTCTTACGACACAAACTCCACGATAGCTCCCTCCTCAATTAAATTTGTACCTCCTTATTCCTGTTCAATTCCGGGTACATCATAGCGCGTAATTTCGAATTTAAATCGAAGGATATTATATTGCCCCTTTACAAGTTCCTAGTCAGGCCTCATTTGGAATATGCCGTTCAGTTTTGGTGCCCATACTTGCGTGAGGATATTGATAGGTTAGAAAGGGTTCAGCGTCGTGCCACGAAACTTATTCCGTCATTGCGCAACAAGCCTTATGAAGATAGGATTAAAGTGTTAGACTTGTATTCACTCGAAACTAGGAGATTAAGGGGGGAGCTTATTGAAGTTTTCAAAATCGTTAATAACATCGATAACGTAAATTTTGACAAATTGTTCACTTTTGATAATAGTAATACTCGCAATAACGGATTTAAGTTGCGTGGCAGGCGTTTTATTACTAATATCGCTAAAAACTTCTTTACGTTTAAAGTAATTGATAAATGGAATAATCTTCCCGCGTCAGTCGTTCATTCTACCAGCGTTAATATGTTTAAGAACCGTCTTGACAGACATTTTAAAGGTATTGACGTTGTTTAATTTAAAAAACAACAAAGTTAGCAACAGAAGCTCTGGTGGTGGTGCTCGAGGATGAGTCTGTTGACGATGAATGCCAGCTTGTGACATGCCAGCGTGTGATGCCAGCAATAAAATTATTAAAAAAAAATATATATAAATTAGACTAACACGAATGTAGATGTAGCTCATAGCGTAAACTAACCCACTTTTTGTTTAACTTTACCTTTTTTTTTTTTTTTTTTTTTCTCTAACTCTTTTCTTGCATGTTTGTAGTTTGCATGGTATGACAGTGAGTTAAGACTGTATTTGCATGGTTTGTAAGCGTTCTTATTTTACTTCTTTTCATCTTTCACCCCTCTCCTATTCTCTCCGACTATTTTTCTGACTTGTCGGCAGTGGCCGGCGGATGATGATGGTGAGACACTTTTCCTCTTTTTCTGAATGAATGTTAACCCATGAGTGATAGGTGTTGCTCTTACTTAACCCCTTATTCTCTTCTCTTCTCTTAACCCGCTACTCTTTCCTTTCTCTCGGGCTAACCTTAGAGTGGATCTTAGGGTCTTTGTTAGCCTTAGCTTCTGTAGATCTGTAGATCCTCCAAACCAGCTGCTTCTCGTGCTGTAGAGGAAGGTATAACATTCGAACTGGTACGCACCGCTAACCCCACCCCGGCCCTGACTAGAAATCGGTATATAGTCAGGGTTGACCCTGGAACCCTGTATAGCAACGGTGTTGAACACGGACTGCGGCGTCTAGTTGAACGTATTGTGGAGTTTGCTCTTTAAAACATCGACGAACGTGAAGTCAGGACGAGGTTATCCTTCTGGTTCGAGTCAGTTGACGGGGATGTAGATAATTTTTGGGTAGTATTACCACTCAGACGCTTGGCCGATGTAGATGTAGAATATATTTTGGGGCGTAAAATGCAGGCCTCTCAAAGTAGTACAACCTTCAATATGGACAACTTCACGGTAGATATTGACAGAGTATTCCGTGTTGCGGGTCATAGTGCCACACCTTATACTCTTAAATTCAGTTCTCAGCTATTTACGCCGATCGTGGTTTCGGCCTTATAGCAATAGTCTTGGCCCGTATGTTTACTGTACTAAATACACGGGCCCAAAAAATATGGTTGCCTACGGTTGTGCAGCGTGCCCGTAAACTGGCTTCAGATTATAAGCTTGAGTTTGAGTGTAATATGGGTTCTGAAGAGCTGAGAAGGATAGAGCAGGAAATGAATGTTCGTATAATTGTATTTCGAATGGCTGGTCATCGTAGGACTGTGTATGTATTTAAAAGCTGTGTGCGAGATCGTACAAGACCTCTTCTTATTTTAGGATTGTCAGGAACAACGTATCTCCCTATCCGCAATATGAGGGACCTTTACGCGAGTTATGATAAAAGTCGAAAATATGGAAGGCATCATGATTTGTGTAAGGGTTGTCTCGAGTTTGCAGATGATATAGTGAAACATTGTAAGGAACGTCACATTGTTTGTGAGCAGTGTAAAAGCTCCAAATGTGAAAGTCGTGTAGTTGAAGCTGAGAAGAGGGAATGTAATGTGTATAGACGTACATTTTTCAATAATAAATGCGTTGATCTCCATAAGTCAATTGGCACTTGCAGGAAAATGAGAATCTGTGAATGTGGTATGCTTCATATGATGGATAATTGGTGTAAGTTTGAGCGTAAATGCGATGAAATTCACTGTTCTACATGTCATGAAAAATATAAGGCGGACGAAGTAAAGTATGTATGTTATATGAAAGTCTAAAAATAAACCTTGTATAACCGTGTACTACGATATAGAAACTTACACAAACCATGAAACAAAAGAGGTTATCCCACATCTACTCGTAAGCCAGACTATCTGCGATGAGTGCATGGAAGTCGAGTGTGATGAGTGTCACAAATGTGGTAAATGGACAAACGTTTTTAAAACGATCACGCACGACAATCCTGTGGAACTCTATATTGTCAAATTAGCGGACAAGTTAAAAAAAATTACTGTGTATATTCTTGCCCATAACGGGGCCAAATTTCACACATAGTTCCTTTATAAGGAACTGCTTGAACACGAGTCATCGAGATATTTACAGGCGATCACTTGAAAAGTGGAAACAAACTTATACAAATGCAAATAAGAGGTAATGTTCACTTTAAATATACTTTATTATTCACACCTTGTAAACTAGCCAAGCTACCCAAGGTGATGGGTGTAGTCGCCGAAGTTTCAAAAGGGTATTTCCCTTACACTTTCCTCACTAGCGACACTTTAAATTACGTAGGACTATCTCCCACCAAACAATACTTTAACTACACCAACATGAGTGATAGGGAACGTGAAAATTTTGAGAGGTACAACAACAGTTTTAATGAAGCTAATCCTTACAACATAGCTGATGAATGTGAGCGTTATTGCATGAATGAGTGCGCGTGTTTAGAGTATGTTTCCAGGCCTTTAGAAAGTTGTACATAGATCGTTTCAACTGTGATCCGCTGCAAGTCGCAATCACAATCACCTCATTGTACTTTACTGTGTTCAAGAATAATTTCTTGCCTAAAGACACCTTAGCCGTCATTCACAGAAACAACCCTCGCAGTTATGGACACAAGGCTATTTACTGGCTCATACACATACAGCAGCAGACAGGAAGATACATAAAACACGCCCGCAACACGGGAGAAGTACCCATTAAGGTCATTGGTGTTGTTTTTTGGGTTGATGGTCTTAGTGAAAACCGTGCCGCTGGTGAGAAGACTGTTTACTCCTTTAACGGTTGCTGGTAGCATGGATGCCCACGTCCTGAGTGTGGAATCGTAGGAGATAGCCACGGTAGATCTCCTGTCGACAGTCTTGCATGGACCCGCACCCGCGATCAGCTTATAGGCACCCAGTTCACTCACAAGATCTTGTGGGAGCATGAGTATGATGCACGGATGGAAACAGATGGACAGTACCGTGAAGAAATAAACACGATCAAGCGCTCAATGGTGTTGGATCCTCTCAAATGCGGTGATAGCTTGTTCGGAGGGCGTACAAACCCATTCAAGCTATACTTTCCGCCTACGGAGGGCGTGAAACTCCATTACTACGACTTCTGTTATATCCCTTCGTGATGTAGAACAATCAGTACCCCTTAGGTGCACCTGAGAAACTGGTGGGACCTGACCTGCCCACCATCGAGGTGTTCTCAACAAATTTGAAAAAGTACTATTTCGGTCTTTCTTTTGTAGATGTTCTTTCCCCTCGTGATTTATGGATGCCAATCTTACCCGTCGTTATAGATCACAAGCTCATGTTTCCCCTGTGCGTGAAGTGCGCAGAGGAGAAAAATGGGTCCTGTAATCACACAACCAACCAACGGAAGATCAGAGGTATATATACAAGTCCTGAGCTGTCCCTAGCCGCCCGCCATGTTAACAAAATATTATACAGACCTACAGAAGCTAAGGCTAACAAAGACCCTAAGGTCCACTCAAAGGTTAGCCCGAGAAAGGAAATAGTAGGGGGTTAAAAGGGGAGAATAAGGGGTTAAGTAAGTAATAAAACCTATCATTCGTGGGTTAACATTCATTCAGAAAAAGAGAAAGAAAGACTCCCCATCATCATCCGCTGGCCACTGCCGACAAGTCGGAAAAATAGTCGAAGAGAATAGGAGAGGGATGAAAGATGAAAAGAAGTAAAATAAGAATGCAAAATAAGAATGCAAAAATAAGAATGCAAAATAAGAATGCAAACACAGTCTTAACTCAGTCATACCATGCAAACTACAGACATGCAAGTAAAGAGAGTTACAGACATGCAAGTATAACAAAAAGTGGGTTAGTTTACGTTACGAGCTACATCTACGTTCGTGTTAGTCTAATTTTTTTTTAAATAACTTTATTGCTGGCATCACACGCAGGCATGTCACAAGCTGGCATTAATAGTGAACAGACTCATCCTCGACCACCACCCCCAGAGCTCCTGTTGCCAATTGTTTTTTTATTTTAAACAACGTTAATATTTTTAAAATGCCTATCTAAACGGTTCTTAAACATATTAACGCTGGTAGAATTAAAGACTGACGCGGGAAGATTATTCCATTTATCAATTACTTTAAACGTAAAGAAGTTTTTAGCGATATTAGTAATGAAACGTCTGCCACACAACTTAAATCCGTTATTACGAGTATTGTTATTATCAAAAGTGAACAGTTTGTCAAAATTTACGTTATCGATGTTATTAACGATTTTGAAAACTTCAACAAGCTCTCCCCTTAATCTCCTAGTTTCGAGTGAATGCAAGTCTAACTCTTTAATCCTATCTTCATAAGGCTTGTTGCGCAATGACGGAATTAGTTTCGTGGCGCGACGTTGAACCCTTTCTAACCTATCAATATCCTCACGCAAATACGGGCACCAAAACTGAACGGCATATTCTAAATGAGGCCTGACTAGGGACTTGTAAAGGGGCAAAATAATATTCTTCGATTTGAATTCGAAATTACGCGCTATGAAGCCTAACATCCTATTAGCTTTTGCGCAAGACTCCAGGCACTGGTTCCTAACTTTTAAATCCTTAGATACGCATACGCCTAAATCTACTTCCTTGTCAACGCTCGCTAACTCTCGATCATCCATCGTGTACGTGTAATTATTGTTACGAGAACCTACAGTATATGCAAGACTACATTTGTCTACGTTAAATTGCATCTGCCACTTATCCGTCCACTCCATAATCCTATTTATATTGTCTTGGAGCCTGTTTCTATCGTCCTCGTTAAGAACCTTACCGCCTATTCTAGTATCGTCCGCGAACTTTGACACGTTACTAGTCAATCCTACATCTATGTCGTTAATATAGATTACGAATAGCAATGGGCCTAACACTGAACCCTGTGGGACACCACTACCTACATCCAAACACCCCGATTCACTACCATTAACAACGACCCTCTGTCTCCTAGCACGAAGCCATTCCTCTAACCAGTTAGCAACCTGACTGCGTATACCGTGCGCTTTAACTTTCGCAATTAATCTTCTATGCGGAACTCTATCGAACGCTTTTTTAAAATCTAAATAAATAACGTCAGCCGCTCTATGCCTATCGTATTCGCGCACTATTTCGTTATAAATTTCTAACAAATTAGTTGAACAAGATCTATGGCGTCGAAACCCATGCTGACTACTATTAATCAAATATTGACTTTCTAAGTGATCGATGATACGATCCTTAACTACGGATTCCAAAAGTTTACCGACAATTGACGTTAAGCTAATGCGCCTATAATTGCTAGGTACTGTGCGGTCGCCTTTTTTGAAAATGGGCGT
Source organism: Bathynomus jamesi (assembly GCA_023014485.1). Taxonomy (NCBI): domain Eukaryota; kingdom Metazoa; phylum Arthropoda; class Malacostraca; order Isopoda; family Cirolanidae; genus Bathynomus; species Bathynomus jamesi. The sequence goes on from JAJOZX010002210.1 coordinate 551,973, forward strand.
GACGTTAGCTAATTTGAAGTCTTCAGGAATAATCCCCGTTTCAAGTGACTGATTGAAAATCTTCGTTAAGGGGCCTTCGATAAAGTCTTTCAAATCTTTCAGATGTCTAGGATAAAACGCGTCAGGGCCTGGAGCCTTGCTAACTTTTAGCCTATCGATATAATGCGCAGTCTCACCCTCGTAAACAGTTATTTCATCCAAAATAGTCTCGCTGCTAAATGGAACGATATCGTTCTACGGTAAAAACTGTCGCAAAAAAGTTGTTAAAAATACCCGCCATCGCCCAAGCGTCAGAAGCCAAAGCGCCATCAGTGTCCACGAGAGGGCCTATATTATCTTTTATCGGCTTACGATTATTGACGTATTCAAAAAACTTTTTTGGATTATGTTTACTATCCGTAGCTATAAGTGTCTCTAAATTACGCTTAGCATTCCTAACTGATCTTTGAACCTGACGTCTAAGCTCGATATATCTATTAAAGTTAGCTGCCGTGCCATTGCGCTTATTAAGTCTATACGCTCTGTTACGCTCGTTTATGAACTCTCCTATTTCCCTAGTCCACCACTTGGGCCTACCATGATTTCTAGAGCGCTTGGGCCTACGAGGAATAAACTCCCTTTCAATATTCATAAAACTTTCTTTAAACGCCTCCCAATGCAAATTTGTGTCATTACCCATAAATAAGTTATCCCAGTCCACTACTCTCATCTTATCCGCAAAACTATCAAAATTGGCCCAACGAAAATCAGGGACTTCTATTACGTTACTATCCTTAGTGTTTTCTATCAATATCTTAAATCTAAGAATTTGATGATCACTACATCCTAAACTATCGCCTACTTCTAAACCTTCGACTATATTTTTGCCGTTCGTCATCACCACGTCTAAAATATTGTCACCGCGCGTTGGTTCGGTAACCATCTGTCGTAAAAAATTATCTTCCATGAACTCAATCAACCTCAAACCCTCATCACCAGTAAAAGTCTCGTAATTAACATTAGGGTAGTTAAAGTCTACGACAATTGTACTATTCCGATTATCAATAAAGTTACCAAGAAGTGAGTAAAATCTAGTATCGGTATCGAGGGGTTGAACGAGAGGTCTACAAACAACAACAAAATTAAAACTAATACTACGCGCCCTAACTTCAACGCATATCGCATTAATTGCTGCCGGAAAATCTATCTTAACCTCGATAGCCCTAAGGGAATTACGAATGTACAGCAAAACGCCGCCACCAATCCTATGTAACCTATCATTAGTAAAGAGTTCAAAACCCAGTATATCAAATTCCCCCAAGAAGTCCCGAGTCACGGTATTTAACCACGTTTCAGTGATAGCAACTATATCGTAGTTGCCGGAATAAATTATCGCCTTAAATTCGTTTAATTTATTTCTAATACTTCGCGCATTAAAATAAAAGACTTTTAAGTTATTTTTTATCACGGGCCGGCGTTTTAAACTATTTTTCACGTCGTGCCCGCGTTGCCCGTACCCACAACGTTTAAAGAAGGCTTCGACCTATACAACTTTCGTACGTTTTCGTCAATTAACCTACCTAGCCTAGCATTACCTATTTCATTAAAATGCACCCCTATCTTTTATAAAAAGGCTAGGATCACTGAATTCTGACCACAGCTTTACGAAGGGTACATTTTTCTCAGCACAAATCTCTTCTAATTTAGTATTAAAAAATATCGTTTTAGACGTAATCCTAAGACCCAAACCTAGAACTAAAGACATATCTGACTTCTCCTTTAGGGACCTAATTAATCCCCTATATCTCTCCAAAAGGTCAGGCACTCTCGTATCGGGCCTATACTAGTCGTTGCACCGTACCATCGTCACCAAAATCGGGTGATAGGAGGCAACATCAATCCTATCCACTTCGTCTCTAACTCTATCAACCCTGGCCCCTGGGAGACAGACCCTCCTCCTCTTGGTTGGATGCCGTTCAACGAATTCTGTGTCCATATGGCGCACTAAAGAGTCCCCAATTAAAATAGTTTTCCCCTCATTCACGTGCCTTTCCAAATGGGCAAAAGGGTTCGAAACCTCGATAGAGGGGAGGATTCCTATCGCCTAACGTACGCGGCCTAACTCCACCCTTAACTTCTCTAAATCTCTCCCCATCTACTAATCTCGGACCAACCTTAACCCCTTCCTCAACTCTATCCAACCTTCCCGATAAGCTACCTAAACTAGAAACTAGGTTACGCACCTCACCCTTCAAATTACTAACGTCTTCAACGATAGTATTAGTTCGGCTTTCGTCAACCGTAGCCCTACCCCTTCCCTCATCAAGCGTTGCAAGTCTTTCCGTTACCTCACGTACACTGCGTTTTATGTCAACTATTTCCTCCCTTAAATCGCAAAAGAAACAAACTGATCTCTCGGTAATCGCCATAGGACCGCCGTTATAATCTTTAAAATCCGTATACCACCGGTTTACCCCACACCTAACACACGACGCTTTCTGCGACGGCATCGCGCAAGTTAAATTAGTTTATAACCGTCACAAGTTTAAGATAAGTTAAGCCGGCACGCTATGAAAACTTCTGAATCGCTAAAAACCACTAATATTCAATTACTTAACTATAACAATGTGAATATAAACGCAAGTACATAAAATTCAAAACTTTCCAAAAGTAAAATTATCAGCACTATGCGAAAGTAGAAGCAATATCAGAGAGCTCAGAAAATGCGTCCGTTGAGTACAGAGTCTGGCTGACGAATCAACAGAGTCTGGCTGACGAATGAAGATATATTAGGTGTGGAGGTTTCAGAAGCTACCCAACCTTTTCACCCGGTATATAAATACTTTTTTGAAGGCTAAAGTAGAAGTATCAGGCTACCCGCGAGGGTTTGAGAGCAAGGGTGAAAAATCGGCGTGTATTCAGTGCTACCGTGATCGTGAAGGGATACAACTTGACCTGGCCCAAATTTTTAAGAACCCTGGCATGCACTTTAGTGCAAAGTTGTGCCTAAATAGTCTTTGGGGCAAGTTTGCAAAGAATACGGGTAAGGGGAACGTTCATTTGGCCCAAAGTTATAACGAGGTGTGGGATTATGCCAATGGCCCCGATAAAGAGGTCATGGAGTTGATGAATGTTGGTAACACGTACAGTACATAATAAAGTACAATTTCATCGAACTGGCCACAGATACATCACGTTACAAACATACCTGTAGCCAGCTTCACAACGGCATACGCACGCATCAAGCTTTGGGGACTACTGCACTCTCTTGTGCGGAGGGTGCTGTACGCTCGCACAGATAGCGTAATATTCACAGAGAGGGAGGGTGAATACATGCCGCCTATTGTCGGGCACAGAAACTGAGGGGCGTGAAGGAACTTAGGGGCATAAAGGTGTGTCGTAACACCTAAGGAAACGTTACCAGGTGCCTGGCACCTATGATACCGTACCCTTTGGACACCATAGTACTTGAATGTTATATATATCTATTGTTAACGATATGTTTATTTATTATATATATGTGAATATCTAAATGTTTCAATTAGGGTTTCATTTTCTCCTTTGTGTGTGTGTGTGTGTGTGTGTGTGTGTGTGTATGTACAAGAAAAAGTATACCCCTGCGTGCTCAGTTGGTCGCTACAAGCCTTCGATCTCGACGTATATTTGAAGAATCCTCACGTAGACGAAAAATAGTGTTGGCGACCTTTGATATTGCGTAATCGACGTTTGTGAAATGGTTTTCGGTAAAGTCGGTAGATGTGGTGAATACTGAAAGACGGCCTAGCCTCCCTCCTTTGAGACTTTTAAGGCTACATTGAACCGCGCGAAGCTTGAGGAACAAGATGTTCAAATACTCTATGGATATTCTGGCGAGAGCATTGCTGGATTTCGCGGCACAAACGATGTAATGGACTACGTTGTAGGGCTAAACTGTATGAAATCGTACATATACCGTGAAGTGAAAGAACGCTTGCAGAAGAGAAGCAACGGGTATGGGTAGTGAGTCTTGTTGATGACTGGTGTGACAGTCGGTATGTCATGCTGCATCATACCGAGTACACTTAACTGCGGCTGAGTATGTAAATCTCGTCATAATGGATAGTCTAAAATACTTTTATCACTACATTCATATATATCATGACGAGGTTCGCAGTGAGGTTGTGGCAAAAGGCCTGTGTGAGTTTTTAATAGAATTTAGAGACGAATATCGACTGTCAAACAAAAGATAAATACGGGCACATGTTTCTCTCAAATAGTGCGCCGGATTGTTAATGTGTTTACTTTGTGGAAATGAACATCTAGTGAGCATTCCGATAAAACATTAAAACCGATATTGTCCCATGTATCAGAAAAATTGCCCCGTATAATGAGAACAAGTACTCGCATGATTCTTTCATGCTGGAACAAACTCGTACACAAACATTAACACTTGGTATGACTCACTCCTCCACACCTCTCTCCGAGCCAAACCGCGCAGAGGGTTGCTCATAGTCATCTCAGAGCTTGACCCGACTGGTTGTGCACTCTCACAATAGAAAACGATGGAGTTTCCTTTGAACAGCATTCTCAATGCCGTATACGACGTGTCCGTGAGGAAGTCATTGCGTGTGTTCAGACGTAAAACTGGTGCCATTAACTATATACTTGAAACGGCTTGTAGACAAGCAAACTCTGGTAAACGTAATGTTGTTTATTTATGTTAAGGAGATGAATAGAGTCTTCGTGATAGTTGAGAAGTGGGGTGAGGATCGTTATAAAATACCTGCAGGTGTAGGTACAAGATACCCGCTCATATGCCATTGTTTGTACGTTGGTATAAATAACGATCAGCCATGCATTGATATACGACTGATGTGGAAGAATGCATCTGATAATAACGTTCTTGTCCCCACGCGAAACCGCTTCATCCTCGACAGAATAATTGAAATTGTTGGTTTCCGCAAACTAAAACCTATATTAGACGCACGTGTTACGGATATGCTTTATTTTGATACGGTTCTTGAATACGTATACACCGCTCTGCTCGACGGTTTACCGAATCTAGGAATCAACATGGTGAGAATGGTCTAGAGCTGGATGCTTATTTGAAAGGTTTAGACTCTTCGAAATATCATGAACTTTGGTACGAAGAACTTGAGCTGGACAGGGCAGAGCTCACCTACACTGTTCACCCTAAAGACTTGCCGCTATGTGTTGTAAAGAAGAGTTCACGATTGAAAAGTTCGGATCGGTAAGAAAAAACCCTCGATTGGAAAGGCGTGTTTATAAACTTGAATTTAATAATGATGTTGTGGCTAACGACGCCCTCTTTGTGCGTGCTTTTGATTGTATTCTGTCCGTGCTTAAAGATAATTTACCAACCAATTGTAAGTTGGGCACAAAAATAGTATTGAACAATATGAAAGCCCTTTACATCGAGTATAGGCACCTGCACACCCTGAGTGGTGAAATAATTCTAAATCGTATTTATTGTATAGTACAAAGCAACAATGATATAACTGTAGACTCGATCACGTGCGAGTTTAATATTATAGTTAAGCGCAGTAGAATATAAAGTGAATGTATTTTGATTTTATATAAGTTTTGCTGTTTATATATATATTAATGAGTATATAGTTTTAACCTGTACTATTATTATTTTTTATATAAGTTTTGGTGTTTATATATATATAAGGGCGTATTTGCTCGTACATATATTAAATGGTTATATAGTTTTATCCTGTACTAATATTGTTATTTAAGAATGTATATATATATATATATATATATATATATATATATATATATATATATATATATATATATCCTTCGCTTAATATGTGTATTTTTGCTGTATGTTATTTTTGAATGTATATCTATTTCCTATATATTTTATGAATTATTTCCCTTAACTCGTCTAAATAAACAGAATGATGTAATGGTGTTTTATTTAATTTTGGTTGTACATATAAACGACATTAAGGAATAACTGGGGAGATGGGAATATATATATATATATATATATATATATATATATATATATATATATATATATATATACCAAATGGCTGGTTACGCCTTCTACGCCGACTAACGGATTTCTAAGCCAACTGTCAAGAATATCTGTATAGCGCAATCTGGCAGCTCAAACGATATATATATATATATATATATATATATATGTATAATACATCTGCCATTGACGCCTTCCAAGTCTTCTAAGCCATCTGGCGGATTTCGAGTTCTAAGCCAAGTGATGCTACCCTGACCTCCCATTTTGCGTCTTCATCTCGCAGACGATGGATGCTCTGTCTTCCGCTCTCTCTCTCTCTTAGGTTAGGTATACCCCTTTGGTGGGGTGAGGCCGTCCCAACTTCTCCAAAGAGGTTAGGTGGACACCCCCCAGCATGCTGGGGGATTCCCCTGTTTTTGGCACACTGTGGGTTATCACTGGGGGAGTGGGGTTGGCAACTTGCAACAAGTGGGGAAGGGAGTTGACACTAGCACTCATTTGATCAACATTGCAATTGCATATGCACTTTACCATTTTGTGGGCATACTACTGGGATGTATTATTTTAGGCAACTTAAACTTTCTTAATTATCTCAGATTTTCGAACCTTTTTCAAAATCAACGTACGAGTATGTCAGAATGTTAACCAACCATTCTAATTTTTAAATTTAGTGAAGATATTTTTACTGTAGAGTGTAGAATGTTATTTTTTTATTTTTTTTCGAAAATTGAAAGGACTTCTCTTTTCATTATTTATGATTTTGTATCGTGCGTGTATAAAAACTTAGCTTTTGTAAGCCAGTTTAGAACGTGTGTGAAGTTGGATTGGAGGGAAATTTGGGTGCAACTTCATTTGGATCACGGGAATAAACATTTCTTCCTCTTTTATTCCCAAAGTCTTCTATAGAGATAATTGAGATTTATCACTTCATCGTCGTCTCGTTAATATCCTATTAAATCTTTATATAAGAGTTTCAAAAGATTTTTTTAAGGCTACTAATTAACCGATTTCAAAATTGCTAAAATTTTCAATATAAAATTAAAGTATTCGTCACTCATTCTGAAGCGTTTGTCATTTATATGTACAAAAGAGTAATTACTTAAAAATTAGTTCAGTTTAATGACTTTCATTTAAGCTTTTTTTTTTTTTGGTTTCGATAGAAATTTCTTCATCAAATATAAAATTTCATTAATTGCACGATTTAATGCTCACCCAATGTTGGGAAGAGAAAATCGATTCCCGAATTCATGAATCTCAGTCCTAAATCAGACAAAGAATTTTATGCAAATTTCGTACGGATAATCGTCTTAGGATTACAATTACGAGCAATAGAAAATATATTAGGGACGAGGGAGTGATCAGCATATAATAGAAAAATTAACTGGAGCCTTCGATTGACCCCCAAATGAACGTCGGAATTATTATATATATATTACACGGCTCGATGGTGTAGTGGTTTGCATTGTTGATTACGAATTTATCGGCGCGGGTTCGATTCCCGGCGAGAGCAGGCAGCCCATCTAGCTGTTAATCTTTGCATAAAAAAATTGGGTGCTACTATAGCGTGCGGTCTACAAAGATATCTTTAGTCTACAAAAGAATTTGCGCTGAAGTGACCTAACCTTACTTGAATTTGTGCTGACCTGACCTGACCTGAAATGAATTGACTTTATCTTTGGGGACGAATGTGAGGTCAAGGCGGACTATAAAACGGGGAATCATGAAGACAAATATTAGTTCAGTTACATTAAAACAAAAAATTTAAAGGACAAATAAAACAAAATTCATTCTATGGGATATAATGCCCGATTAGGTCAACTTATGCCCTTGACAAGTGGTTAGATTAAGTTGTGATATTTTCGTTAGTTTTTTTGAAAATATAACAACTTAACTTAACCAATCGTCAAGGGCATACAGTTGACCTAACCGGGTATTCAAATAACCTACCTGGTCATTATATCCCATAGAATGAATTTTGTTTTATTTGTCCTTTAAATTTTTTGTTTTAATTTAATTGAACTTCTAAATATGTTGTAGACCGCACGTTATAGTGTAAATATCTTTGTAGACCGCACGCAGTGGCGGATTATCACTGAGGCTATTGAGGCTGAAGCCTCAGCTCCCGTGCTTGAGGGGCCCCCCAATCAACTAAGTTTCGATGATATAGTACCAAAAATTGCTTGATAGATACTAAATGGGCACCCTGGGTAACCTAGTAGGTAATACGCTAGGCTGCTGTTCGAGTCATGAGATAGAGTCCGGACGAGGTCTTCGTAATTTCTAACTTCATTGGTGGGGCGTTGTTCGAATTTCACGTTAAACTGTACGTCTAAAGTGGATCAACAAGCTTGACCTTCGTCAGAAGGAACAGTTCGGCCGGAAGTTTTTTAATTGAGTACATATATGGTGATACCATGCATGGTCACACACGACTTTGCAGAATGCAAAACTTAACCCCAACAGGATTTGAACCCAAGAACTCTATTAGAATTCGCGGCCGCAAACTACTATGTTACGACAACGTAAGAGCTAACACAACTTCAACACCCGAGAGAACACACAACGCTTTCGCGACTAGAGGTGTTTTACTTGTCTCTGATATCCCTTTACATGTAAATGTAAATGTAGTAGGAGGCGTTGGTGTGGTGTGATTACAAAGTACTGAGTGTTGCCAGTGTGAGAATGCTTTGGAGTCAAACCCTCAAAATAAACCTGTAAAGGAGAGCTATTTAGGGAGTTGGCAGGAGTGAAGTTACTGTTGGTGGTGTTCACTTTTGTTTGTGCTGATCAGTCTGATAGTCAGTGGTGATAGTCTTTATCTTTTTATTTAATTCATTTCTTTGACTCCTTCCTAATTTCTTTTTTGTCAATACAAAGGAAGCTGCTGACAGAGTAGGCTAGTTAGAATAGTAATGTTCTCTTAAATGGTTTCAAAGCAATGGGAGTTCTCAGATGCAGGGCCGTTTCTAGCCATTAGGGGGCCCTAAGCAGTATACCCATTTGAGGCCCCACCCCTCCATCCACCAACTCACGCCTTACTACATCACCTCATCACACACACATACAAAAAATGGCTGTGTTAATAAAAAACAATTATGAAATTAAACATTTATGTCCAAAACAACAAATATGTACTTTCAGAAGACAAACAGAAAAAATACTCCTCATGAAATTCCTGAAAATTAGCTTATACATTATTTAGAATAAATGACACAGAACTATGTATAAAAAAATAATGCAATTATCAACTACCAAACAATTACTAACTCTACGATACAATCGTGTAATAACTAACAGTTATACAGAACAGTTTGTATCTTCAAAAGTTTTTGCCTCCTAGATTTTTCTGGGCGAAATCAACAATAACATCATCATATGAAATCTCCCTGCCAACGTCCTGGTTGATGCTTATGATGCCAAGGCCACTGAGGCGATCCTGCCTCATTGATGATCTGAGGTAGTTCTTGATTAGCTTCATCTTAGAGAAGCTCCTCTCGGCTGACGCTACTGTTACAGGTAGAGTGCAGGCAATTCTTAGTGCAACCCAGAGATTGGGGTATAGTTCCTCCAGTTGCTTCTGATGAATGAAGGAGAGAAGCTCCAATGCAGTCATGTTGTGTGAAGGTAAAGTCGGCAAGTTCTTAATTTCGAGGGCCAGTTCTCTTCCATCAATGTCAGAGTCATCTCCAGAGCTCAGTATCTTAGAGAGCTTTTCACACTTGCAGGACAAGTCTTCCTTGTTCATTGTGGTGAAGTTTAGGAGAACCCCAAATATGTCCCTCACATCATCTAATGTTTTGAATCTCTCTCTCATTTATTGACTCGATGGCACAATCCACCACCACATTGAAAAATTTGACTTCCAGCCTCTTTAAGGCTTCTGTAAATGGTTCGTCAGGAGCTTCATAAGCAAAGTGCTTTTTTTGTGGATCTGAGCCTCTTCTCCTTCAGCACAGCCTCCACATTCATTTCCTCACATGTCCCTAGCTACGACTTGTGCTGCAACAAAACGTGTGTTTCTGTAGCTGGTGAGTGAGTCTTTTGTTTTTGTGAGGAGGTTGACTGCCACATCAAACTGCATTGTAGGAGACTGCAGAAGTTTGCTCACATGGTTAACTGCATGAAGAATGTCATACCATACTACTGTGCAAATCTGAAAACGATAAGACCCTACCTCCTCTGCAAGTGCTTGTGCTTCAGTCCTGGCTATGGCATCTGTGGCACTGTTTCTGACTTCCAACAGGGCCTCTCTGATGTTGTGGCTCTGGTATCGCACAGCTTCAATGCTCTTAAGCCGGCTCTCCCACCTGGTTTCACTCAAAGACTTGAGTGCTATGTTCGCGTGCCTCTTTAGGATTGTCCATCTCTGTGTAGCTGCTGCAAAAAGGTTGTACAATTTTTGTACGTTGCCAAAGAAGCTGATGGCATCTGTGGAAGCTTTAGCTTCATCAGCCACTACAATATTCAGAGTGTGAGACCCACATGGAACATAGAGTGCACGACAGTTCTTCTCTAATAACCTTGCCTGAACACCTTTGTTCTTTCCCTTCATGTTCGCACCGTTGTCATATGACTGTCCTCTGCAATCATCAAAGTGAATATTCACTTCATCTAGTCTCTTCAGAATCAGAACTGATAAACCCAGGCCTGTACGCTCTGAAGCCTCAAGAAAGCCCAAGAAGTATTCTTTTATTTCTGGCACTTCACCCCTTTTAACAGTTCTGATAATAATCGACATCTGTTCTTGGTGGCTTATGTCTGGAGTGCAGTCTAAAATGAGTGAGTAATATTTAGCTTGTTTTATTTCTGCAACAATGGCATCCAAGATCTTCCCACTAATGGACCCAATGAGCTCATTTTGAATGATGTTTCCAAGGTAACTTGAATGACTATATTGGCCACTTTCGACTCTGCTGATGTGTTGTTTCATCACTGGATCAAATTTGGCAAGCAGCTCAACCTCCTTCAAGAAGTTGCCATTGTCTCGATTGTACAATGTAGAGGAAGACCCCCTGAAAGCAAGGTTTCTCTCTGCCAGTAATTGGATTATACTTACAAGACGTGTGAGAACATCTCGCCAGCGTCTTCGCTCTACCTCCATTAATGACATTTCAGTTTGGTCAATGGTCCTCCCAGTTTTTAGCCGCAGTTCCAGATCCTTCCATGTTGCCATGTTATCTGCATGTTCTGAACTATTTTCATGGCCTTTCAGAAGCGAACCAACGTTTATCCAGTCTGAAAGTTCATCCCGGACCATCCGTAATTAGTTTGTACGACTTCCTTGAAAACAACTTGCAGCAGAAGCCATAAAGAGCATCATTCCTTCTAGAGTACATCAGCCAGCTTCGCTTTATTTTTTCCCCATTAATTAATGTTCTGTACATGTAATGGTGATGAACGCTTCTACCGTCCTCTCTTTTAGGGAATGTGAAATCTGGACTGATTTGAAATAGTCCTCGAGACATCAGATCTGTCTTCAAGGCATCTGACAGGACACTGGCCAGTCATACGGATCAAGCGGTGGAGCAGATCTTGGTTCTTGTTGCTCAGTAGAAATGCCTGTGTGTGGTGTTTCAAGCTGAACAGAAGATGGGCCACTTGTTGGTTCATCAGGCTCTACTTCTACTGGTGTTTGAGGTTGCATAAAGGATGGTCCTGCTGTTGGGTCATGATGCTCATCACTTAGGGCGATTTATAATTGACCTAAAAAAAATTTAAAATTGACTTTATTTGTTAAAAAAGTTGACATAAATTTGACCTAAACATTCTAAAAAGATTACCTTATTTTTCAATCAAATAATATATTTGAAAGCATAAAATGCATAACATTCATACTTAATTTGCGCAGTTATAATATTTCACCATATATTTTTTTACATTCCCTGACAAGAAATTTCGATCCTTCGCTAGAAGTTTTTTTAACATTGAGAAGGATCTTTCCACAGAAGCAGAGGTTGGTTGCGCTTTCTGCAATAAACAATACAATGCAGGCGATATCTCAGGCTTGCTCATTTCCATAATGTGGCAGACCGTTTTTTTTTAATCTTTCCTTGATGTACTGTGAGATGTTGCACTCATCCTTCCCTAAATTTATGTTGGCCATAGCTTCATAGGCTTGTTCCATGGTAACGGTTGCTGCTTCTAACCTTGTCACAAGTTCGGAAATGATTGGGTAGTCCCTTTTTATTGCAAGCAATTGTTTTGCTAGTTCAGGTTTGGAAATGCTTTCCTTAGCCCTCTGAACGATGATTCCGTCATTCTCAAAACCATCAACAATTCCCTGTACGTCCGGAAGATTATTGGCATAGTAGAATGCAGCCTCCAACCAACTAGCCCACCGAGTAATAATTGGTTCAGGGGGATAACCAACTTCAGCAAACATTTCCTTCCTGGTATTGTCCTTGACCGTGGATGCCTTGATGTGAGCAATAACTTTATCCACATCTGTGTAGAAAGCTCTGATTCTCATAGCGCAGTTATGTAGTAGATGAGCAATACAAGTTACATGAAATAATCTTGGGAATAGTTGTTTGAGTACATCTCCAGCTGCCGTCATATACCGAGCTGCATCGGTCAAAAGCAGGCAAAAATCTTCCCTTGGTATTTCCAACTCTTTAACTGTGTCATCGATGATGTGAATGATTAACTGTGAATTGATAGATGCCTGTTGAACTTCGCACTTCCACAAATATGTTTTTTCAGGGTTGTCCAGAGAACCTACTAGAACATTGACAAATGCTGATCCAGAAACTTGACTTTCGTCCACAATTATAAAGATTTGTTTGTCCTTCACAATTTGCATTACACGAGCACATTCATCATTGCCTAGTTCATCGACAATTAACCTGCAGTTTGATACTGACGGAATAGAGCGCCCCATTTCTGAAAACAATTTTTTTTATGCTAGGATGATGCAGCTTATGTAGAGGAATATTTGCTTCTAAAAATGTGCTCACAAGTTTCTTAGAAAAATCTTTCGTAGCAGGCTCCAAAAACGTTTGAGTTTTTTCGTTTTGTGAGGTACTAGCCAGTCCACGTTGATGCTTAGCCGTACTTCTATGTTTATCAATAAAAAAACGTTTTTCAAAGTTAACAGTTGTAGCACAAATCTGGCAATAAAGTTCATTTTTAGGAGAAACACAAAATTCTCTGCTGTAATCTGCTACTATGGAACGAATTTTTGTAATTCCACTTGCCGCTACTTTTGGCATTGTTTAAACTATGCACTTGGAAACTAGCTACTGCATTTAAGCATCTGAAATACAAAATTTGATGAATAGGATTACTATATTGGAGCACCTAAAATTAATGCTTCAGAATAAGTATAACAAAAATCCACCCATCAGATTACGACAAGCACAGCCACCACACATAGCACACATACAGAACTGGGTAAACGTCCTTGAGTATGACAGATTACCAGAATTGAATAGATAAAGTGGCATATTTTTGGGGGAAAGTTGCCAGTTAGCATTAATTTTTAAATAGTTGACCTAATAGTAAAAAGTTGACCAAACCAAAAAAGTTGACTTTTTGTTGACTTCATAAATAACAAAACTATCCCCCCCAGGGTGTTTAAATACCTTTTTTAGGCGTCTCACAGTTTGTGCTATCCGTATACAAAGTTGACTTTATTGACTTTTGACTGCCCTACTCATCAGGCTTTGCTGAGGATGGCTTTTCCAAATATTTCAGTAGTGCTCCTGAGAACATAACATTACATATTCTGTTAATTTTTGCTAAAATACTGTTTCTTATCTTGTTTGATAACTGATCTGTGTGAACAGAATTTGAGGTGATGTGATCCATTAAATTTCACATTTCGAAATATTATAAATATTACAGAGACTAGCTTACTCTACACGATTCCTGAGCACTTGCCTAGCTTGATGGTCTACCTAACCTAGTTGCCTGAACTGTAATCATAAGAATATACAAGTGACACATCTCACCTATGCTACTGGAAAGCTTCTCCTCTATTTCCTTCTTTTTCCGTTTTTCAGCTCCTGATGGATAATGTCGTTTCATTTTCCAAGATGCACGAAGTCACATCTAGTTAACCATAACCAGTGGTGTAGTGCTAAATAAAGAAGTGAGGGAACGCATTTTGAAAGTGTTACTCAGATGCGGGGGGGGACAATGGCGAGCGCGGCGAGCCCATACAGCTGGGGGTCCGGGTGCACTTTAAGTCCCCCGGGAAATCTTTTGAAATCTGACCAATTTCAGGGATATTTTGAGGTCATATGCACTGGATATTAGGATATATTCCAAGGTTGAAGATGCAGTATTTCCAGTGTCATTAGATATACGACATCCAGTACGATCAATAAAAATAGCTAACAACTGGAATGATTAACTAAAAAAAAGGTAACAACTGGTACGCCGTGGTGACTGTTTCACCAGATCTTTATAGGCTAGCATTGCCTCAGTCGAAGCTAAAAGAAATGAAACAGTTAATGATTCTTTCTTATATTTCTTCTAGGGGTGGGAATTAAAATTTCATGACGTTAGAGATTTGTAAGTTCGGATTTATTTTAAATAGTGAGGGAACGCCGTTCTGTCTACCAAAAAAAGTAAGGGAACGCCGTTCCCACGCGTTCCCACAGCACTACACCACTGACCATAACTAATCTGCTAAATAATAACAATCATGATAATAATGATGATAATAATAATGATAATAATAATAATAATAATAATAATAATTGTTATAATTGTAACGTTAATCAAATACATTCAAATAATCAGACCATTTTAGGTTCTAACCAACAAAATTCACATTATCTGAAAAAGATGAGAAAAGAATTAATAAACTTGAAAACATAACGAAAATAATCCTAGGTTTTAAAGTGTTACAAAATCTCTTAATAATTAGTAAATTAGTGAAATAATGTTTTACAATACTAGAAAAATTAAGCATTTAGGAAAGTATAAGCATATAGTAAGAATAAAGTTAAATAATATAAAAATAAGATCTCACAATCTCACAATAGTTATTTACACATAACGACCAAAACGTTTCGTTTGTCTCCGTTTTATCACATTTGTCTCATACAAAAACTTTAATTAATACGACAATAATAATAATAATAATAATAATAATAATATTAATAATAACTTCAGCTATATTCCTATTCTTGCCCACTGAGCTATGACCTGGGAGCCTGTCTAGGGGTCCCCTAGTAGCAGCGGGGCCCTAAGCGGCCGCTTAGTCTGCCTATGCTAGGAAACGGCCCTGCTCAGATGATACCACATTAGTAGAGACGGGAAGCCTGATGGGAACTCTTGGTAGTCAAAATTTCTGAATAGACGTATTCAGTTTTAGGGGTGCTATTTAAGTAGAGTACAGTGTAGGAGTTAATGCTTTTCAAGAAAATCGTGGTATATTCAGTTCAAATGGCTAGAATAGCATTTTATAGTTTTAAAAATATGTAGCAAAATTTAGTAAAAGTAATATATATATATATATATATATATATACACCTTTGGTTTGCTTCCGCCCGAATTGTTCATTCTGACGAAGGTCAAACTTTTTACTCCACCTCAGACCTACAGTTTAACGTGGAATCCGAACCACGCCCCACCAGCAGCCAGGCGTCTTAACCACTAGACCACCTAGGGTACCCATTTATCTACCAACCACTTTCTTTGTGTGGAAGGATGAACAGCTGGGTTTTGCTGCGTGCCGCCTGCAGTCACCGGGTCTCGATCCCGGGGCCGATGGATTCATAGTCAGCGACGCTAATGTAGTATTTGCTCTATTTATTTATTATATTTCCTTATTTCTTTATCTTTATTCTCATTATTCCATTTTACTTCTACCATTTACCATTTTCTTTACACACGTTTCGCCGTTGCTTTATAAATAGTGGTAGCGTGGTCGAATTCGGAAACCGTTAGACTAAGCAAAGGGCGAAGGGGGGTTAATTACACTCTTTATTACACTTTTTAATACTTTATTTAATGCTGAAATAACTTAGTTAAACGGGTAATGCGAGTGGGAGGGAATTTACGTTTACATACTTAAGCCGGGAGAGACACGAAAGAATAGTTTAAATTTACGACTACATCGTCAAACGCAAAACGCCCTACTCAGCTCACTGCTGTCCAATGACTGCCCATTTTTGGGCATCTTTGTCTCTCTAGCCTTCAGGCTTGCCAACTATTCCAATTTTATACAATTTTGACATTTATTATTAAACATTATAATCTCAAACATAATTTATCGTAATTTGACATTTATTATTAAACATTATTATCTCAAACATAATTTATCGTAATTTGACATTTATTATTAAACATTATAATCTTTATTAAAGAAACATTATTAATATTCTTAATTTAGACATTACTACACTCGCATCACCCCCTTGAAAATAAGTTTTATACTAGGAAAACTTAATATAGCAAATTTATTTATTTATTTAACAAAGTTATTTATTTTGCATTTTTTTTTAAACAGTTCAAGTTAGAGATAGACAAGAAATCATTAGAATGACAAATTCCAAACATCAGATATTTGGTATAATTTTATAAAACCGAAAACAAACGTTATAATATTCACAACATTTGCATAAAATAACATTCCACACTAATAATCAAATTTACAACCTGTAACGAATCTACAACGTACCAAAAAAAATAACGGACAATTTTCTTAACATTGGTTACACAAATTTCAAGTTCACAATCTATTCCAGCGATTCCTCATCAAAGATCGCTTTACATTCGAAACAATTATTTATACAGTTACATAGTTACTATCAGGGCAACCTAGAAAAAACAAGAAAACGTTTATATAAAATGCTGACCAGAGCGCACATACTATTTCACGTAAAACACAACAAATATGGGCAATACTCGCACCCTTTCACTTATAATTTAATTACATAATAATCAGTACATTAATTGCTAGACGTTGTTTAGATCACAATCCGCACGCTGACAACGGACTTCTTCAATTTTCAATCGCAGCTCCTGCTCACTTCGCTAGAATGCAAGGGATTACATCACCATACAACAGGTCAGCACGCTTTAGGTTGGTTCCTCTCTCTCTCTAAATGGCGAGAAAAAAAAACAAGAGAGACGTCCAATTCTAAAAGGATCAGTGGGGGAGATATCTGAAAGTGGAACCACGCACCGGAATTGGACGGAATTTGCAATTCTAGAAGTCGATGAATCAACTTGCCTGTCTCATCTCAACTTTTGTCGGTGAACGCTGCTCTTCCTACGTCCAGCTGAAAGACTCTCTACTGGCAATAATCAAACGATCACTTCGCCGTAGGCCGTTTCCCAACGAACCTACTGTATGTCTGTATGGACAGTAAAGCCTTAGACACTCGTTCAAGCTCTCGTGGCTTGCCTACCGAGTGCTAAAACACATATTTAGCGAAGCATCGAGCAGCGTGACCAGCTACTGCCCGAAAAATACCAGTAGACCATCGAAACTCTCCTGTGCCAAGTCCCTGCACATTTGGTTTCTCTTCTCTGTCTCTTCTCTTCTCTTCCGAAACTGTCCTGCGCCAAGTCCCTGCGCATTCGGTTTCGCTTTCTCTTCTCTCTCTCTCGTCTCTTCGGAAACTGTCCTGCGCCAAGTCCCTGCGCATTCGGTTTCCTTCTCTGTCTCTTCTCTACTCATCTCTTCTCATCGGAGAGCGATCACCTATCGGGTCGACTAAACTCACCGAATGGAATTTGGATCCAATTTAGCTGCCTCCAAATCGAGCCTCTCGCAATTTTGAAAAAAAAAAGGTTGTTCGAAACGTTTATACTGCTGCTGATTATCATTTCATATTTAATTTACCGAATTTTCTCGACAGTTCACTTCGAAACAATAACTACAAATTTGCTCTGGCCAAATTTATGGAAAAATATGACAAATCTCAAAATTTCGTACAAATTTAATCACGCCTAGCTACCAATAAGATCACTTATGGCAGTTACATCGGAGAAGATAAAAAAGTCATAAAACGCACGAAAGAAAATTGTACAGTATAAATATAAAAGCGCCCATACATAGCAAGCATTATTATAATTTAACAAATATTATTATTCAAACAACCTTCAGAAATTACATCGATACATTCAAATACAAAAGACAAAAATGAACCCCAGAAACTTCATGTAATCAATTCTCTGAAAATCACAAACCCTCTTACACTTTGGGGAAAGCACACTAAGACGCCACAAAAACATTACTGGCCATCTAGAAGGCTCCATCTCCGGTTAACACTCTAGCCAATGTTTCAACTGCATTAATAAATCTGACTGACGTTTTAAACAATAATAATTTTCCAAAACATCTAGTAAATAAAAAAAATTTAAATATTAATACTGGAAATTAATTTAATACATTAATTCCAACTTGAAACGTCAAATTTCATAGGAATCAAACTCGCAATTCACAAATGACATCTGAGAGACAACTCTCTCCTGCAACACAAAACCCAGTATGGTTTGTAAATTACAAAAATCCTATAATTTATCGTTTCCAAGTGAAACTACAAATTTACATCCTTATTTTAAATAAGAACAGATAATATGAACTCAAAAATACACGCAACCTACTATGTAAACAAAAAACCAAATCAATCATTGTATAATAAGAGTGTTCGCTTTGTGTTGTAAGCGAGCCTCTATAAAAATATTCCTAAGCGAATGAAACTGCATTACATCCTGACATAATTTTGTAATATTTTCTATGCAAACGCGCGAACATAAAAAAAAGACATCTTTCATTTTTAATACCCAAAATAAAATGTCAACCCAAAACACCCCTTATTGCAATAAAATCTAAATTCAGAATAAAATTTTAACCATTTGTCAATGAAATGGAAGCAAGACAAATAGCTAAAAATCGGCCCACCTATAAAATAAAAATGAATGAATATATAAAAAAGTAAAAAAACAAAAACCAGAAATTAATATATCAAAAGAATTTACTACACCAAGTCCTGTATTTCAAATAAATTTTTTAATAATTTTCAGATTTATAGTTAATAAATTCAACGTCACGCGTGGAAAGAACAATTAAGAATTTAATTCATAACATTTGTGCTTATTAAGGAAAATCCTATGATTACCAATATTCGAACAATATTTTACGATAGGCCTACAAGAAGACGTCCTTCTCCAGCACAACACAGCAGCCATCCTACAAAGTCTTCATAAAATCTAATTTCAGAATAAAAATTTTTAAACCACCGTAATCATAAAAAATATCAGTCGGAATTGTCTTGAAAATGAACGAAAGGAAAGAATAACAATAATCAGCCCACCTACCTATAAAAATATTAAAATTAATGAATATATAAAAAAAATTCAAAAACAAATTAATTTACCAAAAGAATTTTCGAAAACAATTTCTCTATTTTAATTAACAAATTTTGCTTATTTTCAGGTCTCACACAGTTCTGTACGGCAACATAATCTTGTAGCGTTCGAATTTGACCCAGTATGAATTAGCATCTTTCTGATTATTTTCCGACTGTCACTTATAAAATTAACTTAACCTATAAAGCGAAGCGAAGCGAACCTTAAAATTATTTCGGCCTTGCCCTAAAAGCCTGTAACCTTAAATTAATTATACATCGTCAAAGAATAACCTCAAAAACTCAACTAATAAATTCTGGAAAATTTTGTTACATGGTCATTGAATCTCTTACAATGCTCTACTATATATATATATATATATATATATATATTAATATATATATATACATATATATACATTTATTGCCCAAAAATGCGTCACTACACGCCAACCATTTTAAACCCTACCGTATAAAAATTGCTTGGCACAATGTATTTAAACACTAAAATAATTGAATTCGTATAAATTAAGTGTAAAATTTGTTTACTAACTCATCATTATTTTTATTATTATCATCACTATTACTAATTCAGAAAATGAAAATAGGTAGGCTTAGACAGGAATAACAGTGGAAGGAAAGAAAAAATAAACGAGTCACCGGACAGGAATGATCAATTTTGAAGTCTCTCCGAAACGACGAAATCTCAAAAAATCAGCGCGAAGAAATATGAAACAAACGACTCTCGAATTTAATGTCAGACAAAAATTGAGTCGCCAGAGTCCGACTCCATGAAAGTGCAAATGTGAGTCGAAACGGTTTTAAAATAGTCAGTCGAGCTCCAACGAAAAGAGAAAAAAAAAAAAATTTTGAACGCGCGCGAAAATTTCGAAGCGACGCTCCTATGAAAAGAATTTGGAAAATGATGGGGGCCATTTTGAATTACATTTACAATGAATTGTTAAAGAATGGAAAACGAAATTTACTTGCAAACGGGGTACACTTTGTATCTTGCTATTTAAATAATCGAAATACAGGCCATTCAAAAAAGACGCAACAGTTTAAATTGTTTATATTTCGTAATATTGTTAACGTACAGGAATGATTTTTGTATTAGTTTACAGCGTACACCTGGGAGTTTTGTTACCGCTTAGGCCTAGTAGCCTAAGGCGCTAGGCGAACGACTCTTGTAGCCTTAAATGAATATTTTGACGATCGCGTCATCTCGAATCGCTTCCCTGAACGTTTTGCCTGTGGATGGTCGTGGCCACCATATTCTCTGGATCTCAACCCATGTGATTATTTTTTATGGAGATATCTGAAAGATAATGTTTACTGAAACAATCCTCACAATTATTGAGCTGCAAGAGGAAATTTCATCTGTTGTCAGCACAATCACTCATGAAATTCTACGCACAGTACTTGCCAACTTTCAAAGTCGACTGCAAATGGTTTTGGATGCCGGTGGTTCACACGTTGAACATGTTTTTCATTAAATAAAAACTCCCAATTGTACACTGTAAACTAATACAAAAATCACTCCTGTATGTTAACACTATTACGAAATATAAGCAATTTAAACTGTTGCGTCTTTTTCAAATGGCCCTGTAGAATAGCTATCAATTTTATAACTATTATAAAACGGTTAGCAATGTAATATAGCCGAAACATAAGGCGCGTACAGAAGACGTGGGGATGCCCGTATTTGAATAGAGCCACCGCTTGCCACCAAAATGTCGTGTTTTCTTTATTTATTTATAATATTTCCTTATTTCTTTATCTTTATTCTCATTATTCCATTTTACTTCTACCATTTATCATTTTCTTTACACACGTTTCGCCGTTGCTTTATAAATAGTGGTAGGTGGTCGAATTCGGAAACCGTTAGACTAAACAAAGGGCGAAGGGGGGTTAATTACACTCTTTATTACACTTTTTAATACTTTATTTAATGCCGAAATGATGACTTAGTTAAACGGGGTAATGCGAGTGGGAGGGAATTTACGTTTACATACTTAAGCCGAGAGAGGCACGAAAAAATAGTTCAAATTTACGACGACATCGTCACACTCAAAACGTCTTATTCAGCTCACTGCTGTCCAATGACTGCCCATTTTTGGGCATCTTTGTCTCTCTAGCCTTCAGGCTTGCCAACTATTCCAATTTTATACAGTTTTGACATTTATTATTAAACATTATAATCTTTATTAAACAAACATTATTAATATTCTTAATTTAGACATTACTACACTAACCACTACACCACCGAGGCGCATATATATATATTATATATATATATATATATGGGATGAATTTCACAATTAAACACGTGAAATGAATGAAGTCCTTGTGGGTTTGCATCATTCATATATATATATATATATATATATATATATATATATATATATGATGAATAAAACCACGAAGGAAAGGAAACACAGAATGGTGCTCAAGCGCTTTCATCTAATGACATCCTCAGGAACACTGAAGTACATAAAGAGTTACAGCCTATATATAGGTTACAAAATATATATATATATATATATATATATATATATATATATATATATATACAATAAACGGAGAAATAAAAAAAAGAAAAAGAAAATTAAAGGATTGTGGGAGGAGCATACAAATTTATTCAGCTCACTGCTGTCCAATGACTGCCCATTTTTGGGCATCTTTGTCTCTCTAGCCTTGCCTTCAGGCTTGCCAACTATTCCAATTTTATACAATTTTGACATTTATTATTAAACATTATAATCTTTATTAAACAAACATTATTAATATTCTTAATTTAGACATTACTACACTAACCACTACACCACCGAGGCGCATATATATATATATATATATATATATATATATATATATATATATATATATATATATATATGGGATGAATTTCACAATTAAACACGTGAAATGAATGAAGTCCTTGTGGGTTTGCATCATTCATATATATATATATATATATATATATATATATATATGATGAATAAAACCACGAAGGAAAGGAAACACAGAATGGAGCTCAAGCGCTTTCATCTAATGACATCCTCAGGAACACTGAAGTACATAAAGAGTTACAGCCTATATATAGGTTACAAAATATATATATATATATATATATATATATTATATATATTATATATATAGGGTGAACCAAATGTAGGTGGACAGTAAATGATAACGTTTATTTTGAGAATACATATTTAATTTTTTTGTATACTATAATACAAAATAAAATTTAAATAAATTTAGTTATAATATTTAATATAATAAAACACAAACACCATAGTTATAATGAACACCATAGTTATAATATAATATAACACAAACCGTATTCAACCTACTGTCCACCTACTTTTGGTTCACCGTGTATATATATACAATAAACGGAGAAATAAAAAAAAGAAAAAAAAATTAAAGGATTGTGGGAGGAGCATACAAATTTGTAAGGAAAAACTACCGATTTTTAGCGCTTTGCCCAAATCCAACATATATATATATATATATGTATATATATATATATATATATATATATATATATATATATATATATATATATATATATATATATATATATATATGAAATTATTTCACGAAAGTAACACGTGAAAAATATTTATGATGAATAAAACCACGAAGGAAAGGAAACACAAAACGGTGCTCAAGCGCTTTCGTCTAATGACATCCTCAGGAACACATCCTGAGGATGTCATTAGACGAAAGCGCTTGAGCACCGTTTTGTGTTTCCTTTCCTTCGTGGTTTTATTCATCATATATATATATATATATATATATGATACAAACCCACAAGGAAAAATAAAAATGATTCCAAGACCTTTCGTGTATTCAGAGCTACACCTTGTCAGGGAAATCATTTCCCTGACGAGGTGTAGTTCTGAATACACGTAAGGCCTTGGAATCGTTTTTCTTTTTCCTTGTGGTTTGCATCATTCATTTATTTCACGTGTTTAATTGTGAAATTCATCCCATATATATATATATATATATATACCTATACACTATGTGAGAAGTTTCATTTTATCATCTTAATAAAATATTAAAATATCAAGCATGTGCTCCCCTTGCTACCCCTAGCACATACCCGCCCCTTTTTTTACCCTCATGTTTGCATATATTTAAATGGGAAAAAATGTTATTTCTTAAAAGTACACTTTGTGAGAAGGTTTTTTTATCACTTTAACAAAATATTAAACAATCAAGCATGTGCTACCCTACTACCCCTATCACACGCCCCTCCTCCCTTCTTTACCTTCATATTTGCATATGTTTAATGTTGTTATATGTTACATGATAAGTTGTTTGTTTAATGCTTGATATTTTTATGTTTCAGATAAATGGAAATAATTTGCATTTGCTTTAATTATAATTTGAATTATCATAAATTATAAATTACATATAATTTGATTTTACTTCTAAATGTAAACTATGACTACTAGAAGCAAGTTCTCAAATGCAGCCTTTGGATATCCTACGGAATTCTCAGCAGCCATGATTCCTTCAGAAACAGATGTTGTGAGACACTACCCTTTTGTGCGCCGTCGTGAAGAAGCTAAATCAAAAGGATCAGCAACTGCTAATGATTGTTACAGGGTTGTTGTAAAAGATATTGAAGACATTTGGATGAAATTTTCTTTTCCTGCGATTAACACCAAAGATATCTATCTTAAAGTCAGTCGACTAATAGAAGAAGCCTCAAAATTGAACAAGGTGCCGTTACATCGAAGAAATGAAAGTTTTGCCTTAAAAGTAGCTTAGTGTGATGAAATGTTTGATATATCTTCTTGGGAGTGCTATGATAAGGGAAGTGATAGGAAATCTTGCAGGTGTAAGGATAAAATACCAATGGCAGAATGGGAGTCTTTTGTCGGTCAAAAACAAAGAAAAAGTCAGTTAGGACCAATTGATCGCATAGCTAGCTCAACAAAGAAGAGATCTTTAGCAAAAGCACAAGAAGCACAAAACCGTCAACTAAAAGCACAAGAAGAAATGACTGAAGCCACCAATGCTCTACCATCAGAATTTATAGAAATTACCGGAGAAGACATAGATGTAGATTCAGAGAGTCAAGATGTAGATTATGAGGCCGATTTAGAATTGACTGAGAATATTCAGAACAGGCACTCCTATAAAAACCTAGCATTAACAGCAGATCGTTATCGTGTAAGTTGTAGAGCTGCAGCTGGAATAGTCAACGCAGCTTTAAAAGATATGGAGATCCTTAACCACACCAACATGCTTGACAGAAAGAAATTAGAAAGAGAAAGAAATCGCATAGGTGAAACAAATACTTTTACTGTAGGTCTAAATCCGAAAATCTGAAGATGGAGTGCCTTGGATTTAATGGAAGGAAAGCTAACATATTAACTAAAAGTGGAAAGATAAAAGAAGAACACTCTGTTATTGTGAAAGAACCTGGAAGCATCTATGTAGACCATGTCACACCAGATAATGGAACTGCTTGCTGCATAGCAGAAGAGTTGATAGTTGATAACTATTATTACAGACTCGAACAGCACAGATACTATCAAAGCTTTACTCTGTGATGGTACTTTTGTAAATACAGGAAAAATTGGTGGAGCCATAAAACTGGTTGAAATTCATCTTAACAGACCAGTGCAGTGGTTGGTGTGCCTCTTGCATTTGAATGAGTTGCATTTTATGCACGTCTACAAAGCCAATGATGCCGTAAAACAACAGGTCCAAATACTTTTGTAGGTTCAATTGGGAATAAACTGGAAACAGATTTAACAAAATTGGAGGTAGTCAAATATTGTCGCGTAAAGAGAAACATTAAAGAAATTCGAGCAAATGTTGTGAAGGAGCTAAGCAGTGATGAAAGATATCTCTATGATATGTGTCTGGCAGTGCAAACTGGAGACACTTCTCAAGATCTGTCCACTCGATCCCCAGGTACCCTTCACCATGCTCGCTGGCTAACTCTAGCCAACAGGATCCTTCGATTATATATCTCAACGCCAAATCCCGATAAAAACCTTCAAGATATAGTCAAGATTATTATGCAGTTCTATGCTCCCGGGTGGTTTTGGATAAAATTTCATCCTAATGCAACTGATGGTACATATAACTTTTGGCATTTAATGTGCTTGCTTCGAAATTTAGATGAACAACATAGATCAATCATATAATCAGTATTATAGAATAACGCCTACTTTGCTCACCCAGAAAATATACTCATATCAATGGTAACTGACAAGAGACTAGAAATTAGGGAGCAAGCTATTCAGAAAATTATCCTTTCAAGAACAGGATTTTCAGGTACCAGAAACTTTGAGTTGCCTCGAACCCTCAATTTCCAATCTACTGACTACTCCGAGATGATCGATTGGCAAAAAGAGATCATTACTCCTCCACCGCTGCTAAACAATTTTAGCGACGATGAGCTACTACAGGCTCGATGTAAGCCACTGGAGATAGCTTCTTTTTCATGCCACAGTTAAAGTGTGGAAAGGGAAGTGAACCTAGTAACAAAGGCATGTCAGGAAAGAATAGGATATGACAACCATCAAAAGTTTAACTTAAACTCATTAGAATCAAGGCGAAAGCTGCCCAAGTTTGAATGGAAGGCCCAGTGGAATGAGGAAGAAACATATGAAATAAAATTTCCTAATGACATTGAAAATTTCCTCCCGTTTGATGTGATAAGGAACAATGAAAAAGTGAATTGAATTTTAGCACATTTATTATGCCTCTAATTTTTTCTTCTGAATATATTGTTGTACTTAATTAATTTTCCTAATATTGTACATTATTAAATAAAATATTATACGTTAATAAAGATTTATGTCATCAAAAAACCTGAATGTACAGTAAGTCTCGTATAAATGGAATATTCTTCAGTATAGGTCAAAAAGTGAAAAATTTTGCCAGCTTTAAACAGCGAAAATAATTTATGAGGGGGGTTCCTGTGTTCTATTCAAACCCCTCACAATATGTACCTTTTCACTATAAAATTTCGACCTGGCCTAATATACGGGTGCGGCAAACGTAACGCCCTTTTAATAATTGTACATCTTTTTTTAAGGTGTATTGAGCGAACCACAAAATTAATTAAATTCCAGTTATTTTTTAGTTTTTACTGAGAAAGTACTTATTATTTTTCTTAAAATGCTGTATTTTTCTTAAAAACCTTATTATTTCTCTTAAAATGCTGTAATTGATTTATTTCCTTCAATAAAAGAGAATAAACTAAAAAGGGCGTTATTTTTGCCGCACCCGTATATATATATATATATATATATATATATATATATATATGTGTGTGTGTGTGTGTGTGTATATATATATATATATATATATATATATATTAGCCTGTTGACGGTAGGCTCACTATAGTACCACGTAATATGAAATATTGAAAGGACCACCAATTTCGTCTTTCGACCAAATAAACAATACTTAATAAAGAAGACAGAAATAACTTTGTAGTTTTCGTTTAAGTAGAAACATTAATGAATTATTTGTTCACAATGATTAACAATTATTTTTTTTACGGAAATTGTGCATTATTACATTGAATGATTATATTATTGACAATAAGGAATGATTTTTATACAAGATAAGCGTTAAATGATACAATGGTGATAAGAAACAACAATTAAAGTAATAAAATATATGGTAATTAACACAACAATAAGTAAGCCTACTTGCGGTCGTAATGGTGAGTTCACTTCTACGGTATGAAAACACTTCAGAGAGCCTATTCAGTTAGGCTGAGAGTACTTTGAGTTTGTAGGCTAAGCAAAGCAGTTTAGTACGAAGAAGAGAAACTCTGTCGGCCAAATGAGTTGGTGGCCTATGTGAGGTTTACAGACATGGGTTTTGATGAAAGTAAACTCTGAAGACGGGAGAGCCTACGAGCCTGATTAGCTGATGAAATTCTTGTTGATTGGAAGTGAAGATTTGAAGGTCGAATGGATGGATGTTGAGTGAAGCAGAGGCCGGACGGATGACGCCGATTGAGTTTTGCAGGAGTGATGTTGCTTCCGGGCAGTGGCGTACTAAGGGGGTTGCGAGGGGGGCGGTCCACCCTGGGTGACAGCCAGGAGGGGGGGTGCCATCGGGAGAGTTGAAATACCAGTACAAGTTTTCAAACCAAATGAAAAATTCGCCAAACTAAGAAATTTTTTTAAAAAATGTTCAAACTATTACAACAGCTTAATGTTAATTTCCACTATAAAATAAATTTTTATTTTTATTGGCAATACAAAATTTACAAACGAAAAATTGAATATTTGATAAAAATTACATCGAAAGGCGAACGTTTGTTGACGTTTCAGTCATCAGTTTGTTGAGCATAACCAGCTGGCTGCAACTGGCATTCCAAGTCTTGTTCACTTGACACTGTGGCTCCACATACATGAGGTATGTTTCATTAAATAATTATGATAAAGCATAAAGTGCTGGTGTTTATAACAATATCATGGTACTTATACCAGTGTCCAGTAATTTTTGACAATGTGGTATCATAGTGATGTTTAAGTGTTTGTAAATGCATCGTCGTGATGTTATAATACCCGGTAAATTCATCGTCGTGATGTTATAATAAATGCATCGTCGTGATGTTATAGAAATTCATGTTTATGAATGGTGGTCCCTGTGACTACTGGTTATCAGTAAAAAGACACAGGAAAGTCACATTTTGCACTAAACTTTAGACTTGGCTTTTTTCCTACAACCATGACTACTGAAGTAACGATGATGTGTATGACTGAGTGATTTTTTATAATGACTATGTGGTGATCATACGATGGTGGTGGTGATATGACTGCATGATGATGTTAAGACAGAGGGTGATGATGTGACTGCATGGAGATGTGTTAATGCTTCCATGCTTAATATAGTAAACACCGTTTCAGATTTACATCAACAACTACAGTACTATTCTATACTGAATTAGTACTAATGCTTAGTAGCTTAGTCAAGTTCAACAATTTTACAATGTCCAGCGTAGTATCATTGTATATTTAATATGTGGTTAATGCTTACTGCTTATTAAATAATGATATCAATTATAATAGCTAGCGTTATACCATACTATATTGAATTAGTGCTAATGCATTGGCATTGGCATTGATAATTGTCTCTGCTTGTCTGGGTTCATAATCTGATAACTCAATGGGTATCTGGTTGGAAAAAGTTTGAGAACCACTTGTTTGAAGTTTTTCTGTTGTAATAAATTTTTTTTACTTCTTTGTTTACTGGATATACTGTTAATTTTCATTTTGTTAGTGGTCCTTCTTTTCAGTCTCAACTCATCGATGGGAAGTGCTGATGGAGAATGTAGGAATGACAGTCAAAAGACTTTCCCAGACAAGATAGAGTGCTCATTATGACGCTGTGAAACCAGTGAAGGCAAATTTTGAAAAGCTGACCTCAACCCTTGAAGTACTGTGTGATCCCAAAGAAAATGTGGATACAAGAGGATCAGCTCAGATTTTGCTGTCTGCTGTATGTGATTTCTCTTTTTTAAGTTACCTTTATTTCTGGTGTGAAGTCCTGGAAGAAATTAATCTCACACAAAAGTATGTTCAAACAGTTGGAATCAGCCTTGAAAAGTGCATTGTGAAGCTCCAAGCTCTAAAACTGTTTCTTGAAGAAGAACAGAAGAAGAACTTCGGAAGTGTATTCCAAATTTGACTCAGATTTTCGATGAATTCTCTGATGAAGATATCAGTGAGGAAATTGGACAACTTCGGAGGCATTTGGAAGCTGCCAAAATCAGCGTTGAAGAGGCAAAGAAATTGACGGCATTGCAGTTTCTGGAGTTTATTGTGAAATGGGATTTTTATGAATCTTTGCCAAGCTTGTCACTGTGTTTGAGATTCTTTTTTGACTGTCTGTGTGTCTATTGCTTCATGTGAAAGAAGTTTTTCCAAATTGAAATTGATAAAAAATTTCTTTTGCTCGACCATGAGTCAGACAAGATTGACAAATCTGGCTTTACTTTCAATTGAACATGAATACGCAAAGAAGGTGAATTTTGATGGTCATTGATCAATTTGCAGAAATTAAGGCTCGAAAGCAGAGACTGTGAATCCTCTCTATTTACCTTTGAAGAATAGGCTGAGCGTTGAGACTGGATTTCCTGTGTTTTTTGTATAAAATAAAATGCAGTATTACCTATTCACTGAATTTTTAATGTCCTGCATTTTCCTTATTTCCAATTTGCTTATGACAGTACTGTACTGTTTAAAAATCTACTTGCAAACATAATATATTTTTCTGTGTGTTTAAATTTTAAAATTATTTATGGGGGGTGCCAAAGGAAGGATCCGCCCCGGGTGCCAAATACTTTAGGTACGCCCCTGCTTCCGGGGGTGGGGATGAAAGAGTCGAGGCCTCAATAGAGATGATTAAGCTTCATGTATGATTAAACTGAGTTTTGAAGGTCTGCGGGCCAGCTGAGGTCGAGTGGAGTTACGTGACGAAGGTCGGGAATGATGAGTGAGTGGTGAGTGCGGACGGAGCAAAATGAGCGAATGAAAGCGACCTGAACTGGACTCGCGCTTTTATAGCCGTGGTCTGATGACGTAGGTATTCATCATAGATTCTGGAATCCTCTAGAAGTCTATTTTCCATGTGGGTTTCTGCCGACGTGTTTGGATTTCACCACCTTGTTTGCATCTTCGAGCAATGTAAAGAATGCGAAGAAAGAAATTTCCGGTATGCCTCTACATATATACGAGGGTGGGCTGAAAAGTAATGCCTCCACTCAAATGAATCTTAAACGGGTTGAAGGATTTTATCGAAACAAAAGCAAATATGTACCTTAGAGTTTATTCTTCAAAACGATACATTTACTTTTCTATAAAGTCACCCTCTACCTCGATACATTTACGCCAACGATAAATGAGTTTTTGAAATCCATCCCGGTAAAACTCGGAGCTTTGACTACGAAACCAAAATTTCACAGCGACCTTAACTTCTTCGTCAGATTCGTAACGATTTCCACGGAGATGTTTTTTAAGTTTTGGAAAGAAGTGAAAATTGCATGGTGCTAAATCAGGGCTAGATGGTGGATGCGGTAAGATTGTGAATTGCAGATCCTCAATTGCTTCTCGCGTTTAAACACTGGTGTGAGGCCGTGCGTTTCAATATAACGTGCGGAGTTGATTGCTGTCCATCTTTCCGTAGTCTTCGAGAACAACACCATTGATATCCCAAAAAACAGTCACCATCACTTTTCCAGCCGATTTTTTAACTTAGGATTTTTTTGGTTGCGGTGAGTTTTTGTGCCGATATTCCATGGATTGGCGTTTATTTTCAGGGTCATAATGGTGGACCCACGTCTCGTCTCCTGTCACAATGCTGTGCAGAAATTCATCCTCATTTTCAAAGCGTTGCAGATTTTCTTGGCAAATGCGTAGTCTCTCAGTTTTCATCTCGACAGTGAGCATGCGAGGCACCCATCTGTCGCAGACCTTTCGGTAACCGAGAATACTGATAATGTGTTCCACTCGCTCTTTGGAGATATCAAGCATTGCAGCAACTTCATTTTGTTTAATGCGACGATTTCCACGAATCAGTTCGTCAACGTAGTTCCGATGAGACTCGTCGGTTGCCGTTACAGGCCTTCCACTTCGCGGTTTGTCTCGCAAATCACCTTGCCCTGCTTCTCCTTCTTTACACTGCCTCGTCCAACGTCGAACGGTACTCACATCAACACACTGTTTGCCCGTACACAGCTTGCATTCGCCGATGAATATATATGGGAGCAACGCTTTCCGCAGTCAAAAATTCAATTACAGTACGTTGCTTGAAGCGAACGTCTTTACTCCTTTCCACTGTAATCGATACTGAACCATCGTGTGGAAAAGTGTAGGCTATATTAGGCTATAACACAAGACCAGTTTTATCTGGTTACCTCTACACAATCTGGAATAGGGTGGGGATATCAAGTTACAACACAAAACCGGTTTATCTGGCTACCTCTACACAATCCAGAATTATTCAAGTGGAGGCATTACTTTTCAGCCCACCCTCGTACATATCATGCATGATGAACACTATTGGAAGAGTCTTTAAAATGGAGGATGCTGGCCAGCTGGAGATGCATCTGAATCTTTGCTCTCTTATCTGTGTAATTTCTCTGAGAAAGATGCAATATACTGTAAAATGCATAATGAAAAATCTTTAAAAAACCGGGGTAAAATCACATATATTCGTATGATGTACACTTTGGTGGAATTCTTAAACTGGAGTGTACTAAGCTGGGTTCTGCTGACTTGCTAGAGGTGCCTCTAGATCAGTATTCCCTTATCTAAGCATTTCCTATACGAAAAATATATCAATATTAATAATTATTTTAGTGTCAATCTCTTAGGTATTCATCGAAGAAGTGATGGTTCCTTATATGTAATAAATAAATAAATAAAAACCCTTTAAAAAATGCATGGTATAGATTAGATTAAGTAGTGAATCGTTTCATGCTGTCCTTTATTTTCTAATGTCCGCTCAATCGTACTGGATACATGAAATAAGTGTACGCATACTGTGAGTGAACTCGGAAGCTATACTTTTTTTTTACACGTTTTACTGCTTTCCTGTAAATCTTCTTTCACCACTTTATCCTGTTAGCAGTGGGTGGCGGAAGAAGTGCCGCCTTGCCTATTTCATGCTTTACTACTGCTACTACTTCTGAGTGAAGCTTTACGCATGTAATTGTATAAGTATGAGATTAGTTTAATATTCTTTATTTTCAATTGTTTTTTTTTCTACTTTACCCTCTTCTCTTTGGGGTTAGCCTAGGGTGGATCTTAGGGTTTCAGTCTGTAACTTTTATAAATAATAATAATAATAATAATAATAGTAATAATAATAATAATATATTTAAGTAAACAAATATAAATCGGCTAAATACTAAGAGTTAGAAAAGCATAATTACATATAATTATTTTTCAGTTTAATCTAAAAATACATCGCTATATAACAAACACAAACTCAATTACCTTATTAATCCATATTAGCTTTATAATTGAAATTTCTCAATTTCTGAACTAAGACGAGAATGTAAAACAAACAAAAAATTAATAAGGTCACACAAGCGCCGGAAAATTATATAATTTATGAGATTAATTTTGAATGAAAAATAAATTCCCTTTTGTTGGCGACATAAAAATCCAAATTCAATCAAAACATAATCAAAATCATTTTGAACAAAGGTTTAAATGAATGACTAGCAATTCTGCGCCGGATTCTGTCGCTGTTACAAACTTTTTATTATTATTAATTATACTGGTCGAAAAAATTGAACTTTTTCTCTCATCAAAGATGTTTACACACTTTTCTAGACCAGGTTTGTACGCTGAGTCCAAATCTGTTTCGGTTTTCCGCTAGCACATCTAGTTATCGAAATATGACTGGTGTTAATTTCAGCACAATTTATTGTGAAAGTACAACTTTATTCATAAAAAGAAATGTAAACCTTGTCCGGATCGTCGCGGTGCAACATCCAGCAGTAGTCTGCCAGCATTTTCGTTCCAGAAACATTGGTAGCGATTTTCCATTGACTGGATGTCTTAATGGAAGCGTTCCCCCTGTTCGTCACTCACCGCGCCAAGGTTTTCGGGAAAGAAATCTACATGCGAATGTAAAAATTGTATTTTCAAGGACATGTGACACATTGTGACAGCCCATTTCTTGAAATGCATCGAGCAGTTCCTGAACTCCATCTTTGTATGCGGGAGACTTGTGGTTACCCAAGAAGATTTCACAAATCCATTTGAAAGCCTGCCATGCTTTTAGTTCTGAGGCATTGAGGCTTTCTTCAAAGCCTTCATCCTGCAGAACCTCTCTGATTTGGGGCCCCACAAAGATTCCCTCCTTCAATTTCGCAGCACTGATGTTTGCAAATTTCTCAATAAGGTATCGAAACCCTCTCGAATTCGCCTTGCCCATCGCTTTCACAAAATTTTTCATTAAGTCGAGCTTAATGTGGAGAGGTGGCAGGAAAATCTTCTTTGGATCAACTAAAGGAACACACTGGACACTGCCCGTTCCTGGCTCGTATATGCTTCTTTGATGCCAGTCACGTCTGATGTAATGATCCGCGGTAGCAAGGCTGTCCCATAGGCATAGGAAACAACAGTATTTCGTGAACCTTCCTTGCATGCCCATTAACATACCAATGACTTTGAGATCACCAAAGATATTCCATTGATGAGTGCTGTATTGGATTGCTTCGAGTAGTATATTCATGTTATTGTACGTCTCCTTTAGATGAAAGGAATGGATGGACGGCTTTAAGTTCCCGTTATGCAGGACAACCGCTTTCAAGCTTCGCTCTGAGGAATCAATGAAGAGGCGCCACTCAGCTGGTGTGTGTACCTGTGACAAGTTCTCGAAAAGTCCATTGATATCATGGCAATAGCAGAGCGGACCGTTTACTGTAAAGAATGTCGCCAAATCATGGTTTCGTTTTCGATAGTGACACACTCGGACGTTCTTTTCAAGTAAGTGTTTCTGCTTGAGTTTCGAGGAAAGAAGTTCTGAGTTCTCTTTGGAGAGGGCTAGGTCTCTAATGAGGTCATTCAATTCGTTTTGGGTAAGCCTCTCCGGCTCCGATTACTCTTCGTCAGGTGTGTAGTCAAGATCGGCCGAAGGTCCCGCATCTCTGCCAATCGCACCTTCGTCGGATTCCCTTTCGTCTTCTAAAGAATCGAGTCCATGCTGTGGAGGTACCGGAATCGGCATCGTGTCATCGTGAGGGATCGGTCTGATCGCGGAGTTTACGTTCGGATAAACGATGTTATACTTGTTCTTTACGGAGAATCCAGTTATGCTAACATTGCAAAAGTAACAATCACCATGATGGTCTCTCGGCTCCCTCCATATCATGGATATAGCGAAAGACATCGACTTTTTTCTTTGGTTCAACCAGTCACGTAATCCATTCGAACAAGCGGTACAGATAACATGTGGCGTCCCCGCCTTATCTTGGTCGCCTAGTGAACAGCCGAAGTATAACCGGTAAGTTTTCCGAAGATCCATCGTGATTGTACGCCGTTGTGATTTACTGTAGTGGCGAACGAGCCGCACACGTAACAGAAATTGCTGGGGTGATTTTTACACTTTCGAGGCATGATGATCGATGAGTGGGTTGATGTAAATCACCTAAAAAAATAAAATGTGTAAGTGAGCGACACAAAACAAAACAAAACACAACACACAACTAGACATGTGACTGTTACGTCAAAGAATAAAAGGGTGTACATGTGCAACGTTTGCAAATTTGTGGCCAGCAACTGCTCTCACCTAAAATATTACAAGACAACCTGCGGAAAGCCTAAGTTGAAACGACAAAATGCCATACATGAGGGTATAGAAAAGGTAAAGCAAAAACCTACACCTAAGCTGCAATGACAAAATACTCCGCTACATGTATAAAGGACGCATATTATATATTGTATATATAGTATTATATATTATATTATATATAGTTATATGCATGAATATTATATATATTATATATATATATTATATTTATTATATATATTATGATCGGTCTCATCTCGAAAACTAGACATGCTAGAGGAAAACCGAAAATAGATTTGGAATCAGCGTCCCAACAGCTATCTAGCCCATCCATAATTATATCTGATGAAAAATACCTGTTGGCCAGTTTTATTATTATTATTATTTTTCTTTTACTAAGCAATGACTACCGCAAACTTTTAAAGTTAAGTTGTAGGAATAGTGTTGATAGAATATCTTTTCGATAAAATGAATATATAGCAAGTGGGTAGACCATCAAACCATGAACTTTAGTATCGGGTGTAATCAAAGTGTAACAGGCCAAATTATATCCCCTGGCCACTTTATATCCGGGAATAAACTGCCCTAGGCCAGATACCACCCCGGGGGTTAATCTGGCCTAGGCTGTTTTACACTCCCCCAGGTCAGAATATGCCTTTTTTGATGCCAGCTACTGAAAGTTTACTTCAAAGGTACTTACTAATACTCGTATTACACAAATTTTGGTTTAAAGAGAAGATATTGAGGCATTGGTTTGGGAATAGAGTGGTGGATGAGTGGAACAAGCTTCCAAATAACAGTTAGTGTCAATACTTTAGAAAGTTTCAAATTAATTTATATCTTTTATATATCATAGTCACCCCTATTCTTAATCATAAGTTATCAACAGGCTGTAAACAATTAATCATGGTTATGTTAATTGAATGCCCAGTTAAGTCAACTGTACACCCTTGACGATTGATTAGGCTAAGTTGTGATATTTTCCTTGGTCCTGGAATAGTCTTTACTATTTACTAATAGATCAACTGTACGCTCTTGATAATTGGTTAGGTTAAGTCGTGATATTTTCGTTAGTTTTAACAAAAATATTCTCAAAAATAAATTATATGAAAAACGGTACACAAACTGGAAAAGGTCCAATTTTTCTTTGTTGAAACTGGAAGGGGTGTATTCTGGCCTGGGGGCGTGTAGAACAGCCGAGGCCAGAATACACGCAGGTATATTACTGGTGGGGATGTAATATGGCCTGCTACACCAGTTCGAAGGAATCTTGGGTGTATGGCGTTTTGGGGGTTGAGTGAGGTAATCTAAATTTTTATGAGAATTTATCAGAGTAAATATTTTTATTTCTCTTAAGTGAAATTAAGATAAGGGAAACTAGAGATAAAAATACTTCCCTCACTTTGAAAAACATTTTAACTTTTAAAAAAACTTAAAAGGTATTTGAGTCACGAAACTGAATTTAAGCAGTATCATGCCCGCAAAAACGTAGTGCAAACCAATGGCATGCAAGATGATCATTGATGCAAGGGATGTAGGAGTGGGGTATGCAACAAGGAGGGGGGTTTATTCTCCCCAAGCTGCATGAAGGGGGGAGAGGGGGATTGAAGGGAGGCCAGGGAGAAAGATCTCCCCCCAAAGGGGTAACCTAACCTAATAACCCTTACCTTAATAAAGGGTATCCTAACCTACGAAGGTTGAGAGAAGAGGAGGAAGAGATGTTCTTGCTGGCATGTCTCGTCGCATAATGAAGTTCTTGACAGCCTCAGTTGGCTTAGAAGGCATAATCAGCCAGTTGGCTTAGAAGGCGTAATTGACTTAGAAGACGTTTAGAAGGAGTGTGTACATATATATATTAAAGAAGAGAGAGAGAGAGAGAGAGAGAGAGAGAGAGAGAGAGAGAGAGAGAGAGAGAGAGAGAGAGGAGTTGTTTTCGC
This sequence comes from Bathynomus jamesi, assembly GCA_023014485.1. Classification (NCBI taxonomy): domain Eukaryota; kingdom Metazoa; phylum Arthropoda; class Malacostraca; order Isopoda; family Cirolanidae; genus Bathynomus; species Bathynomus jamesi. Next base: position 588,497 of record JAJOZX010002210.1, read on the forward strand.
TACCATACCTCATAACATAATGAAAAGTCAGCCCAGCCAGGAGAGAGTACAAGACTGTAGAGCCAATTGGCTTAGCAGGATTAATCAGCCAGTTGACTTAGAAGGCAATATATATATATATATATATATATATATATATATATATAATATATTATATATATATATATTAAAGGAGAGGAGAGAGTGCAAGAATAATTGCCAGACTGCGCTATTTATTTTATTTTATTTGTCCCTTGTGTATACATATATAACGAGGGTACTTCAATAAGTATCCGCACTTTTTATTTTACTGTAGTGATAATATAGTATATATAATATATACTCGTAATAACGATCCAAACTGAGATCTATAGGCTTATTTAGGCTCGCAACAGTATAGGCTTATTTAGGCTACTCGTAGCTGTCACATATCGTACGAGTAGTGAGCATGGCTGCACCGCTTTCAATTTGTACTCTGGAAAAAAGAGATCCGTGGTTCGTTTTTTGTGGGCAGAAGGTGTGAAAGGAGTCGAAATTCACACGCGTTTATGTGCTCAGTATGGGAATAATGCGTTACCCACGGCGAAGTGTGTACGAGTGGATTCAAATGTTCAAGGAAGGTCGGACATGTGTGACAGATGCTCAGCGCTCAGGACGACCGTCAACATCAACCAGTGGTGACAAGCAGGAGGAAGCCACAGCCATGATTTTCGATGACAGAAGATTAACAATAAAAGAAATTGCATCTTCATTAGACATCAGTCAAGGGTCAACCTATCCAATAGTTCATGACATTCTTGGCTTTCACAAGGTTTGTGCAAGATGGGTGCCCAAACAGTTGACAGAAAAGCACAAGCGTAATCGTATGGACGTCTGCTCTCGTCTTTTGGCGCGGTATCATAATGAAGGTGAAAACTTTTTGGAGCTCATTATCTGGAGATGAAACCTGGATCCATCACTGTGAACCAGAAAGCAAACGACAGAGCATGCAATGGAAGCATCCAACATCTTCCGTTGCAAGGAAGTTCAAAGCGCAGCCGTCAGCAGGTAAAGTTATGCTAACATGGGATAAACGAGGCCCTATCCTTGAACAGTATCTAGAGCGTGGAACTACAGTAACAAGTGCATCGTATTCAAACATGGTTCGGAATGAGTTAAAGCAAGCAATTCGCACAAAACGGAGAGGGAGATTGTCGGAAGGTGTTATTCTGTTACACGACAATGCGCGTCCTCATACCGCTGCACAGACTAGAAAATGCCTTCAAGAACTTAAATTTGAAGTTCTCGACCATCCAGCCTACAGTCCAGACCTGGCACCTTCGGATTTTTACCTGTTTGGACCATTAAAAGACGCTTTGAGAGGTCAGCGATTCCAAGGCGATGATGACCTGAAGGAGGCGGTGCATGACTGGCTACGCACACAGCCAAAAACATTCTTTTGTGATGGCATTAGGAGGCTTGTAGATCGCTGGACTAAATGTATTGAGAAACAGGGAGACTATGTTGAGAAGTGATGTGTTTATAATCTATCAGATGTGAAAATAAAATTGTGAAAATAAAAAGTGCGGATACTTACTGAATTACCCTCGTATATTAATGGAGAGATGTTTTCGCGTCCATGGCTCATCGCATAATGAAGATCAGCCATCGGCCTTTAGCATCAGTTGGCTTAGAAGGCGTAATCAGGCAATCGTCTTGGCAATACATATATATATTAATGGAGAGGAGAGAGTGCAAGAATGTAGAACCAGCCAGTTGGCTTGTTTAGAAGACGTAGCGTATATATATATATATATATATATATATACAGGGTGAGTCAAAAGTCTCCATACATAGGCAAAATGGTCACTTTATTATGCAATCACTTGTAAGTCAAAATATGCTCTATGTGGGCACCATTACACTGAATGCACATACGGATGCGTTTTTTTTAGTCATGGCAAACGCGCGTTAACACGTCTGGTGTTATGTATGCACACGCATCACGAATGCGTTCCTTTAGGTGGTCCGTGTTTTGTATTTTCACCTGGTACACCATGGCCTTCAAGTGCCCCCACAAATAAAAATCAAGGGGGGTGAGGTCTGTGGACCTCGGAGGCCACTCCACGGGACCACGGCGGCCAATCCAGTGACCCGGAAACTGCTGATCCAGCAACTGGCGCACGCAGATACCGTAATCGGGTGGCGCCCCGTCTTGCTGAAAGTACGCTGGAAATCCCCCGTCCTCGTTCAGCACGGACGGCATGACTGTCTTGCAGCATGTTTAGATACATTTCGGCATTCATATTGGTGTTAATGAAAAAAGGGCCAACAATTGTGTTGCCCCGTATCCCGCACCACACCATCACTTTTCCAGCACCTTGGGTCTTTGATGGACTCATCCAGTGCGGGTTGTCATCACTCCAATAACGTACGTTTTGACGATTAACCTCTCCATGAACATAAAAGTTGGCTTCATCTGAAAACAGGATGCCAGCCGAGACTCCGTGTCTTCGTCCACTTTTGTTCTTGCCCATTCACAGAATTCCAGCCGCCTGTCCGGGTCGTCTGCGCTAAGATACTGCAACATTTGCATTTTGTATGGATGCCATCTGTGCTCTTTCATAATGCGGACGATACTCCTTTGGCTGACACCGCATTCTGCAGACATCCGTCGAGTGCTTTTTTGGGTACGCTTTGCGAACGCTGCCAGCACCGTGGTCGCTGTGCTTTCATCGGTGGCTGTTCGTGGACGGCCACTTCTCGGTTGGTCTGCAACACTTCAAGTCTTCTTGAACTTCTCAATGAATTTGGCAACGGTGTCGTGTGTGATGTGGGTGCCGGGGGCGTGTCTCCTGTTAAAATCCTTGGCAACCTTGCGACAGCTTCCTGATCCTGCTAGAAGAATGATCTCTATATGCTCTTCTTGGGACAAGGGCATCTCAGCACATCTGCAAAAAAATAAAAAATAAATAATCATTTATTCATGATGACCATTTTGCCTATGTATGGAGACTTTTTACTCACCATATATATATATATATATATATATATATATATATATATATACAGTAAAATCACAGAACAACACGTGATCTTTTTAATAAGCAAAGCACCACAGGGAAAAGGAAAAGGAAACCGGAAATCCGAGTGCTTTCATGATATATTCACATCTTCAGGGACAAGAAAGAAATCGACAGAATTTACCAAGTAAATGAGTTAAATACACAAGCGAAAAATTTCCCAAATAGGCAACTCAATTTAAAAACAACAGTAAAACAATCTAAAGATTTTTCCCCAATAGATAACTTAATCTAAACGCTACTAAATTATTGAATACATAAAAAAATATATATAAAGGAAATTAGACAATTAACATGTACACAAAAAATGATAACAGTTATTAGAAATAGTATTTAATTAAAACAGGCAATTAAGTGGCAAGAATCTAAGGAAACAAAAGACATGGTGCAATCGTCTCATCTAAAAACAATCTAAAAAATTTTCCCAATAGATAACCTGTTCAAAAGTCTACTAAACTATCGAATACATAAAGACTATATAAAAGAAATAATATAATTAAAATGTACACATAAAAATGTTAACAATTATTAAAATAATATTTATTTAATTAAAGCAAACAATTAAGTGGCAAGAATGCGGTCAAAATAATACACCACCTTTCTAACAATGTACGAGTCTAATTTATAAAGCCCAGGGCTAATATTAAGAACAAAATCAGCATTATTCTTGATCAGACTCGATTCAATTATATTTCTAATAACAATAGATTTACTAAAACTTAATTTGGAGTCATTTTTCCAGTCAACGGGATGATTAGTATCTCTTACGTGAATGAAAATGGCGTTAGATTCCTGACCAATTCTTATACTGTATTTATGCTGCTTAATACTTAACTCTAGCGTCTTGCCAGTTTGACCAATGTAAAATTTATTACATATTGTGCATGGAATTTTATATACACAACCCTGTTCACTTAAAGGGGAGTTTTTAATCAGTGAATTCTTAATTATATCTAAATTTCT